>OY725330.1:25327944-25767482 GCA_963242795.1 Inga leiocalycina | reverse complement strand
TATCTAATTGAACGCTACAATAAACTAGAAGCTTGATGATAAAAGTATATTTATCATTTGGCATGACTAGTCGGGCCATCCTTAATCAACTATAATGCAAAGAATTATTGAAGACTCATGGGATATCCATTGAAAAGTCAGAAGATTTTTCAATTTAAGGATTTTTCATATGTTATTTGTTCTAAATGCCAAATTAATTACAAGGCGTTCACTAATAAAACTTGGGGTTGAATTGAATCCTCTCTATTTGTAGAGCATATATCCAAGGAAACATATGCGGACCTACTCATCCTTCATGTGCACCATTCAAATATTTATGATTTTAATGACGCTCCTTCATTCTATCTTGTGCAAAAGAAATTTAAAAAGTCCTAAAATTTATAAATAAGCAAAATTCACTCCTCTTGGGTGTTAGTGTCATTTTTAACAGTGGTGCGGACAAAAGATTAACATTCGTTCCACTCAAATTGTGTCTGATATATGGTCTTCTATTTCTTCTGGAGGAATATTATATATTTTAGGAGCACCAAGTCATCTGTACTTTAACTAATTAACATATAACAACTCATTTTATTTAATCTCACATGGCTGATGAGTCATATGAAGAAATTCAAAATTTATGATTTTGAAAAATAATTACTCAAGGGAGGGAATTGCATATTTTTTTTTTCAAAATTATAAAGTTTATGTTTTTAAAATCGTAAAATTTGAATTTCTATAGATGACTTATCAACCATGTGGGATTAAAATGAGATGATTTATTGTATTTTAATTAGTCAGAATATAAATAAGGTGCCACTCCTAGAGTATGTAAGTATTTCTCCATTTGAGAAATACTTACATATTCCAGGAGCGTCATCTCATCTATACTCCGACTAATTAAAATACAACAACTCATCTTATTGAAATCTTATATAGCAGATGAGTTATCTAAAGAAATTCAAAATTGTGGTTGTAATTAAAATTCAACTCCTGAACAGACGGCATTTGCATTTAAAATTTGATTTGTCTATATCAATTCTCTTTCTATCACGCTATCACCGTAACAAAATTAAATATATAATCAATCTATAAATATATATATACTGGAAAATATATATATATATATATATAATCAGAGCAGAAGTAAGGTTGTCAAACTCGCGAGTTTAAGCAAACTTGTGATAGTGATGTAAATTCGTATCATGAACTCGAATCGTAAACTCGTAAGAATTGAGTTTTACCATTAAAAAGATATTATTAGTATATAATTAAATAATTAAAATATAAAAAGTTGACAACAATTTGATTTAAATATATTTTAAATCCAAATAATTAAAATTAAATCTATCAACATTCATAATTTATCGTATTTAACAAATAAATTTCTATAAAATTCATATATAAAGCCGTTGAGTATAATCAAATTGAAAAAGTTAACACGAGTTTAAGGGAGCATTAATACAGTTTTGTAAGTTAGAAACGTAAAAACGGTAAACTCGTGAATTTAACTGAGTTTACAACGGTCACGAGATTACCTGTAATATCCCAAAAAGTGATTTAGGGCTAATGACTTCAAAAGTGGATGTAATTATTGTTGAATAAACACTTTTGAAGAATGTGTGATGGGAATTTGGATATTTTAATGATTCCAATGGATTCCTTGTGAAAATTTATGTGGGAATGATGTTTGGTATGAAAATGGAACCAATGGAAGCAAAGATGCAAAATCTAAAATTCTGTCCAGTGAAATTCTATTCTGGGCAGTCCGTTTGTATGAACGTTTTTAATGATCAAATGGTATCTAAAAATTCTGAAATTTTCCAGTCTTATAGTTCACATCTCAAGCTTCAAAATGGACATATAGTTTGTTCCATTTTGTTTTGTGAACTAGGAGATATAACTGTCCAAAGTTTGGGATGGAAACTGAACTCTGTTTTGGGGCAGTGATGAGTTTTATGTAATTCTGGAATTGTGTGGTGATTTTTAGTAATGGTCCATATTTTTCCTATAAAGAGGACTTAAATACCTTTCATTTGGATTTGGAATCACCTCATTTCAATTTTTCTAGAATTAGTTATGATTTTTCAAAGTTTGGGCAGAAAATCTGCCAGAAAATCCGAAAATGGGAATTATGACATCATCTCATTAAAAGATGATGTCAGCATGGAATTACATATGTTATCATCTTCCTCAGCTCATTTCTGTCGAACACAGCAGCTGAATGAGGAGTGAGAACGTTGAGGTTTGTAGAGAGAGAAAGGAGAAGAAAAATCACAAGGTAAGCCGATTTCTCCGACGATTTAGCTTCTAACGCGTGTAACTCCGATCCTAAGCTACTCCTCTTTGTTCTTTAAGGTTTGGAAGCTCAAAATCTGTTGTTGAGAACTTAGGGTTTTCAGCAATATTTGGGAAAAGCTTGTGGGAGCTTGAGGTAACTTCCAAACTTTCGTATATTGCTTATTCTGGCTGCTGTGGGCAATTTAATCGGTGAAATTTCGCCGGATTGCCATGGGTTTTAAAGTTTGGAAATGATGTGGCCTAGGGGTTATGCTGCCCAAATTGGGTCTTAATGTTAGTTGTAACCTAATGTAATGGTTAATAAAGTGGTTAGGAGTAGAAAGGAACGCGTTTACGGAGCCGAAATCGTAAAACCCCGATTTTCCCTGGAGAACTCATAAATTTCGGCCAGCCCTAGAAATGGGTCTTAGAGTTGGATTTTCAATGATTTGATGGTTCCATTGAGTTCAGGGGCGAAAATTAGGTGGGGTTACAGTTGGTCACTTTTTCAAAAAAGGCCGAGAAAGTATAATTACGGAAGCACCCCTAAAACCCTAAAAGTAGGGCTGCCAAGGGCAATTTCATAATTTGACATTGAATTTGATAATTCCGAGTCCGGAAATGGATTCCTTGGGCGAAAATATGTCAGGATAGCCCATGTCAAAATTTCAAGAAAAGTATAGCCGAACCGGGTACGGCGGGCCCGGGCCGGGTCCCCGGGGGTAGTTTTGTAAATTTTCATTATAGACTCATATAACCCCAAGTAACACTATGGAAGTATCTAAATGGTGCATTTGGAATTGTAGGATTCGATATTTGCCGCCCTCGGGAGCCAACTGCGCCGAAGGACGTCAGGAAAGGACAAGGTAGTGACTCTCTCTCTTATACTATGTGTAATGCTCTGTATGTGTGTGTTATCACTGTTTTGTGATGAATCTTTGATGCTGCTGCGGTTACAGCTGGTGATAGCTGTCGTTTACAGCGTAAGCTGTCGTTATTGTCATTACAGCGTAAGCTGTCGTGATGGTGATTACAGTGTAAGCTGTCGTGATGGTGATTACAGTGTAAGCTGTCGTGATTATGATTACAGCGAGAGCTGTCGTATTGTGTATACAGCCGTGAGTGCTGTCGTTTGTGGTGAAAACCATGTATCTCTGAGATTGCTGCTGCTATTGCTGTTTGTGATTTATATACATGCTTTGTGTTTATGCATTGTGTGAGTGGTTTGTTACTACTGAGATTCTCTCGAATCTCATTCTTTCCTATGACTAACATTTCAGACAGGGCGTGTGGTTCAAAGGAGAAGCGGCCAACCCGGAGCACTTAGGATCTTTAGTGATACTAAGGATTTTTGAGATGTTGGTTATCTAGTTTAAACTCGGGATTACTGTATATTTTGAAGCATGAAGATCATATTCAATTTTGGATGTGTAATCCCCTAGTAAATACTTATAAACCCTCAGGTTATATATATGTATAGAACCCGGGAGTTGCCGGGGATTTAGCTATCCACTCTGATATGTGAATGTAAATCAACTGCATAGGTAATTATATTCGAATGTTTAAAATGAGACCAGGATAGAGGAAAGATTTTGAAAGATTGTGAAAACCCTACGATATAGTAGGAAGTTTGAAATGAATTTAAACTATCCTACGGTCTCTAAACTGACTTAATTATGCATTATCAGAATATCATTACGTGTTAAAAGTCAGGGGGTTACATTACCAATGACTCAGCTCGATTTTATAAATTAGAAACGTAAAAAACAGTAAATTCGAAGAGTCAACTCGCGAGTTTGACAACAACGAGCACAAAGCTCAGCCTTTGGCGATATGTCTCGGCCATGTGGTAGAAGCAAACCACACCATTTATGGTTTTTTTTCTTTTTGGTTAATAAATGTTTAAAGCAAAATTTTGTGAATTAATGAAATCATTCATCAATTACATTATCAAACAAAATATCGAATCAGATATTTGAAAAGATTTAATGCATTTGAAAATCCCATTTATATTTATTTAAAGTGCTCAAATTCTCGAATCCCATGGGATTAATTTAGAATTTGTGAATGTTATGATTTTACTATATCGTCCCTGTTTTTTTTTTGGTTAAAAGAAGTCGCCCTACAGGCTGCCGGAGCTCCAACAGCCTGAACCAGCCCCTCAAATACATTGTATTGCGAAGACGAATAGAGCTGTTATAAATACATAATGATGAGTTGATAAACTTTTACAATCATTTTGTGCAACACTTTTACAATCATATTACAAACTTTGATCAGTCTCTAGTGTTAGTGATGTGTGTTTCTGTCGCTGAAGCAATCAATTAAATTAGGTCCCAATTAATTATATAGTTTAGAGTCAACCTAAGTCATTCTCCTAAGGAACAAGCTGTATGTTTTCTTTAGGATTGGATTTTAAGTGACAAAAGATGGAAATAAATGGACCTAAACTAGAATGCAAGCCACTATTGCCTAATTGCAATTAAACTAACTAAATGCACTAATGCAATTGACTCTATAAACCTTTATAAGAATGATACTAATCTATATGAGTTTGATGAATGCAATTTTTGGGGGCTTTTTTTATGAAAGTGGAATTAAAATCCTAATTAAAAGGCTAATGAAAAGCAAGACAAACAATAAAGACTGAGTTCAGTTATGATGATGAAGGGAACAACTTAGGATTTCTATGGAGTTAACTTTCTTAGCTCAAATTAATTAATTAGACCAAAGTGCAGTTGATGAAAGATTGGAATTAATAGAACTAATCAACTAATTGAAAATGGGGAATCCTCAAGTTCAATAAGATCTATTCCACTAGAAATTTCATAATGAAAAAAAAACATTAATTAATTAAATCCATTAAAAACCAATCACAATTAATTTCAAAATAATTTTATAAATCTTATTTACAATTGTCCAATTGAACAACTAGACAATTTATCAACCCAATTAAACAATCAAAAGGATAAACCAAATTTGACAATTAAATTAATAATGAAAATCCAATTAATAATTCAATTGACAATCCAATACTACTACAAAAATAGGGATTAATAGCGCACCTTTTGTAGCACTTCTTTAGTTTCTTTCTAGAGTTTTTTAAATTTTTTTTAAAACAAAAGCACCTTAGGTGGCGCTTCCTCAAGGAAGTGTCACAGCTGCTTGATAACATTAGATGATAGTTCTTTGAAAAATTGCCATCTAAGGTGTTTTGTTTTTTAAAACAAAAATTGAAGCAACAGCTGTGGCACTTGCTCAAGAAAGTGCTATAGCTGCTACTTATTTTGTGTGGTGCTTACTCAAGGAAGTACCACACAAAGTATTTTTAAATTTTTTTTTTCAAATTATTCTTTCTCCTGCAATCTGCTCTTATCACCTTTATCCTTTTAGTTCCCACTTTTCATCTAACACACGACATCACTCCTTATCCTCTTGATCCCCACATTTTCTCCTTCTCCTCTTTTTGTCATTCATCACAGTCCCTACTTCGATCGGCACTTCCTCCTTATTCCTGAGAAGTTCAGTCTTGTCTTGCTCAAAGATTTGCTTGAAGCGTTTCCAATAATAAATCAAGTAAGCAGCTTGAGCTCTCCTCATAGTCTCACTGAACATATTCCCTCCCAATATCTCTATTTCATTACACTTCTCTCCCATTTTTCTCTACTTCTATTCTTCACTCTTCTTTTAATTACCTTCACTGAATATAAATACATAGAGTAGTAAGGAGTCTCTCACAGCTTTCTGATGGTGAACTCCTGCAAATGCACCGTAATCCGAGTCACGTTCAAGGACGCTATCCTTAAGAGCTATTCCGTGACCACCGGCTGACTGGAAGTGGCACTCCCCAGGATAAAACAGATTCTTCCTGCAGACACAGGGCAAACAGAACAGCAAAACGAAAAAACCTATAAGGCAGAGATAACAGAGGAATTTCAGAGAGGAAGAGAGGGCTCGGGATGTCAGAGCTCGGTGCCTGAACCTCTTGCAGGTAGTGCCTTTTATAGGCCTCCATGCATATGAACGTTGGGCAATGTTTTAATCCTCATAAACACCATTAAACCGCCGGTTACACAATAATAAAACTACATGATGAGGCCGTTTCTGAACATTGAAGTATCATATATGTTTGGCAATTAAAATATCCGTTTGGCAATTTAAAACATACATTTGGCAATTTAAACTCTGACCCATGACCTTTGTAACGGAAATACTGATGCTTCAAAATTCAGATGCCTCAAAACTGGGTTTTTCCGGTAAGCTATTTTCATAATAATAAATTGTAGATTTTTTCAAAAAAAAACATTTGATAAAAAGTGCTCAGTTCGCATTTAATTCACACGCAGGGGGGAATCACCGGATTTCCACTACGTTTGCCTCTTGGTGGCCCTTTGTTGTGCGCGCGAGCCCACTCTTCCTCTTGGCCCATTTACTAGCCCAACTTCACAAGGTGTAATATATACACTAGCATTCTCTCTTTCCCAAGCAATGTGGGACTTGTTCCATTTGACACACCCACATGTAGCTTGTATCTCCAACAATCCCCCACATGTGTCAAAAGGAACGCCTTTAGCTTAGTTGCACACACGGGTATAACCATTGTATCTAGTGGTCCTTTGAAGTTAAAACTAGACCTAGACAGTTAACACTTAGTTCACAGAGGTGTTGGTAGTCCTATGAACTTAAAACCAACAACTCTTAGGTGTATACTAGAGGTATTAAAAGTCAGGTTATACCCACACATTTCGCTGTTAATGAGGCTTTACATGTTAAGACGGCCATGCGCGTACCTGGTTCATAACGAATGCTCTAGAGATTTTGCCACGATCTCATAGGAGCGGCCCCACTCCACATTCGTAGAGGTGATTTCATTAAATTTACCTGCAATGAGCACACCATTCCATAGAATTATGAAATCATTAAGAGCATTGCTCAACCTCACCAAAATGCATTCTAGCACATTCTCGGCATCATAGGAAGGGACTAACAATTTACTTTAGTGCTAGCAGAACTAACTCACTACTTGTTCTTATCCATTGAACCTCCTTCATGGGATCACCAATCACAGAGGTTAGGTTGCCATCGCTGTTAATTTCTTATCGGCTTAAGTCCCATTCCTCTCGATGAATCAAGGATTTGTTTCCTTCCCAGGGGTTTTGTAAACGGATCCACAAGGTTTACAGCTGACCTTACATAATCGATTGAGATTACACCATCTTTGAGCAGCTGCCTTATTATATTATGTCTCAATCGAATATGTCTACTTTTACCATTAAAGGTTTTATTTTTAGCCGTAGCTATCGTAGATTGGCTATCACAATGTAAAGACACCGATGGTGTTGGTTTTTCACCTAGTGGGATATTCGCCAAGAAGTTTTTCAATCACCCAGCCTCAATACCAGTCAACTCCATAGCTATAAACTCAGAATCCCTTGAGGAACTAGTTAAAATAGTTTGTTTGACTGACTTCCACGTTATGGCACCACCACCAAGAGTGAACACATAGCCACTAATGGATTTTCTCTCCTTTGAATCTAAGATCCAGTTCGCATCACTATATCCTTCCAATACAGCGGGAAATCTACTATAATGAATACCATAATTTATGGTACCTCTCAAGTATCTCAATACTCTTACCAAAGCCTTCCAATGCTCATTGCTTGGACAATGAGTATACCTGCTCAATCTACACACTACATATGCTATGTCTGGCCTGGTATAGTTCACTAAATGCAACAGACTCCTAATAATCTGTGCATATTTAGATTGAGCAATTGGTTCTCCTCTATTTTTCTTTAAATGCACATTAGGATCATAAGGAGTATTCATAGGAGACTCACCAACCAGTTCAAACTTTCTTAGGATTTTCTCAATGTAATGTTCTTAAGGAAGTATGATACCATTATCATTCCTTATGATCTTTACACCCAAAATCACTTTCGCTTCACCTAAATCTTTCATATCAAAATTAGAAGATAGAAAATGTTTTGTCTCAAGCACAACATCCATGCTAGTACCAAAGATAAGCATGTCATCCACATACAAACAAATAATCACACAATCATTATTTACAAGTTTTGTATAAACACATCTTTCTACCTCAACAGTAGAGAAACCGCCACTTAACAAAACTTGATCCAGTTTTTCATGCCATTGTTTAGGCGCTTGTTTTAAACCATACAAGGATTTAACAAGTTTGCAAACTTTATTTTCTTGCCCAGGAATAATACACCCTTTATGTTGCACCATATAAATCTCCTCCTCTAAATCACCATTTGAAAAAGTTGTTTTAACATCCATTTGATGAATGAAAAGCTTATGAATAGAAGCTAAGGCAATTAGGATTCTAACCGAAGAAATCCTAGTTATAGGAGAAAAGGTGTCAAATAATCAACATTTTCTTTTTGAGTATACCCTTTTGCTACTAATCTAGCTTTGTATTTTTCAATAGTTCCATCAGGAAAATACTTTTTCCTAAAAACCCATTTACAACCAATAGGCTTTGCTCCTGGAGGCAAGTCTACCAAAACCCATGTTTTATTTTGATTTAAAGAATCAATTTCAGCTTTTATTGCTTCTTTCCAAAAAGATTTATTCAGAGAAGAAATAGCTTCATAAAAATTTTTAGGTTCATCTTGCACCAAATAAGTATAAAAATCACCTCTGAAAGACGTTTGTTTTCTTTGTCTTTTACTTCTCCTTAAATCTTCAACCAAAACTTCATTTGAATTTTGTTCAGAAGGAGCAGAGGAATTTTCAACTCTTTTAGGAATATGCTCAACCTTCAAAGGAAATATATTTTCAAAAAACTTTGCATCATTTGTTTCAACAATTGTGTTATGATCTAAAACATCGCTTTTCAAAACTAGAAAATGATAAGCAGCACTTTGTTGAACATATCCAATAAACATGCAATCAGAGGTTTTAGAACCAATTTTCCTCTTTTTAACATCAAGTAGTAAAACTTTAGCAAGACACCCCCACACTTTCAAATACTGAAGATTAGGCACAAAACCTTTCCATAACTCATAAGGTGTCTTTTTAGTTTTCCTGTTGGGTATTCTGTTTTGTAAAAAACAAGCAGATAACAAGGCTTCACCCTACAATTTATTAGGTGCAGCAGAACTTACAAGTAAAGCATTCATCATTTCTTTTAAAGATCTATTTTTCCTTTCTGCAACACCATTAGATTCAGGTGAATAAGGAGGAGTTACTTCATGAATTATCCTTTCTTTTTTGCAAAAATAATTTAATAATAAATATTCTCCTCCTCTATCTGATATGACCCTTTTAATCTTTTTATCTAATTGATTTTCTACTTCTGCCTTGTACAAAAGAAATTTTTCAAAAGCATCATCTTTATTTCTCATCAAATATACTTTAGTATATTTTGAAAAATCGTCAACAAAGGTAATATAATTCCTTTTACCACCTCTAGTCTCAGTTTGCTTTAAATCTCCCAAATAAGTATGAATTAAAGCTAGCAACTCAGTTTCTCTTTGAGTAGTAAAATGTGGTTTTTTAGCTTGTTTAGTTTCTGCACAAACTTCACACTTTTGAAAATCATCTTTAGTTTTAGAAATCAGCCCCAGATTTTGTAGCCTCTTAATATAAGATTTATGAACATGTCTTAATCTAGCATGCCACATATCATAGGAATCAATCAAGTAAGTAGAAGAAGATGCATTCTCATTCATTTCAGAAATACTAAGAACAAACAATCCCTTATTACAATAGCCCTTCCTAATAAGAACATTGTTCTTAGTCATGACAATCTTGTCAGATTCAAAACATGCCCTAACCCCAGCTTTCCCAAGCAATGCCACAGAGACTAAGTTAGCTCTGACCTCAGGTACATATAGCACGTCATTCAGTGCCAAGGTCTTTCCAGATGTGAGCTTCAATACTACCCTCCCTTTTCCATGAACCTTAGCAATTCGGGAGTCAGGCAGATAAACGTGGTCTTACCCTTCTTCAAAGGAGGTAAACATCTCTTTATTTGCACAGATGTGCCTGGTAGCTCCTGAGTCTACCACCCATTTCTTCATATCAGAGACAAGAAGGGCTTGTGACACCATAGCAACAGTGATTTCTTCATCACTGCTGTCATCTTCTTGAACGAAATTCACATTTGGCTTAGGAGGATTTTCACCCCTTTGAGAGTTATCTACCTTAGCCCTTTTCCTGCACTGTGCAGCAATAATTGCCCTTCTTCTTCTTAGGGTTAGCGTCTTTGGGCTTGTAATAAGGTTTCTTATTTTTATTATTTTTGTTTTTGGGATCGTACCTCTTGTTGTGCGGCTTTTCCTTAAATAGGTTTGCTTTAGCAGCCATTTCCTTGCCCTTTGCAGCTTGTATTTGTTAGATCTCATAGGTTTTAATGATAACAAAGAATAGATGTGAAAAAGATTTGATAAACAAATAAGTTTGAACAAAGTAATAACAGAGCAAATCATCCCTTGAAGTAAGCACTGGAGTAATGAAGAAAGGCCAAGAGAAAAAGCTGAGAAACTTCATCACTGGCAAAATTTCTAAAGGGTTATTCGAGTAAGAACTCGAGTAATGAGACAGAAACTTGAAGTAATCAGAGTCAACCTTCAAGTAACCTGCCAACGTTACTTGAGTAAGTACTCGAGTAACCAGGTAAAAAACTTCCAGTTGCTCTCGGCCTGCCAATGTTACTCGAGTAATCAGGGAAATCACTTCCAATTGCTCTCTGCCTACCAACGTTACTTGAGTCTGTACTCGAGTCCCCTGCTTCAAGAAATATATTGCTCTCGGCATTTTCAATCTTGCCAATGTTACTCAAGGAGCTACTCGAGTAACTCCCTATGGTAAGCAAAACTTGAAGGTAATACTCGAATAACTTGAAATGCTATTATTACTTCACTCGAGGCACTACTCAAGTATGCAGGTATTCAATTATTCTTTCTCAAATATTTGAACTAGATTACTTGAGTCAGTAATCGAGTAATCTGCAGAATTATTTACACAGCACTTGAAGTATCTACCCGAGTAAGCTATGCAAAAAATTGATGATTACTCGAGGCAGTACTCGAGTAATCAGGTAAGCAAACTTGAAATGCTCTCGGCCTTGTAATACTGTCAACATTACTGGAGTAAAACATTGAGTAACCAGAAGTTTATTTGAGAGATTACTCGAGTAGCCACTTGAGTAACCTATGAAGAAAATTGTACCATACTCGAGTAAGTATCCGAGTAAACAGGTACTTCCAAGGTTTGTAAATTTGTTTACTCCATGCACTACCTGAGTAATGTAATGTTCATTTATTTACTTGCTGTTTATCAATATTTTCACGATAATACTTGAGTAAGTACTCGAGTAAACTTAATGAATACTTGAGGAACTACTCGAGTATCCAAGTCCATAAATTCAGAAATCATTCCAACGTTCATTGATTTGTTTCCTATGTGATTAATCCTTCATTGTATTAGTATTCTTAGCATATTCGCAGGTAAACAATAAAGAGATCTTATTAAATAAGGAAAGTCAAATACAACGTTCAAACGTTACCTACCGCCACCTACCACAAACGGATATTTTTTAAATACTAGAAAAGTCAACAGTGGCTGAGTACACTCTAACGGGCGAGAAGAAAATGTTCCAACGGTCATCACCAACACATCTATATATATGGGAACATCCAAACAGAAAATAACAAGAACATACACACGAACGCATTATCAAGTTCACGTTCAATACTCTGTTTTACATATACTTGTAATTCTGTACTTCAGTGATTCTTATTCACTCTGTGAGAGAGATATTTCATTCAAACTCAATATTTGTTATTGAGGTAACTTAAGGTTGTGGAACCTTGAGTTGGGATTGGATTACAACTTGTAAGGGGGAGTGAGTGTCCAGGCGAAGGAACTTGCTTGTACTGAGGTGCCAAGAACCCACTGAATCTTGGAAGTTATAGTGAAACTCTCAGAGATATTATGAGAACTGGACGTAGGTCAAAGTGGTTGTGGCCGAACCAGTATAACTCCCGGTGTACACTTCGGTGATATTTCTCCTTACTCTTTATTGCATTATATTCACCGTCAAGTTTTCATATTTGCAACGAAATTTTTAGTATCACCCAATTCACCCCCCTTTGGGTGAAACGCTTGCTTTAACAGTATTGCCTTTCTGTTGGTATCTTCAATGATGATATGAGTGATCAGATCATTCAAGGACAACTGCTTCTGTTTATGTTTCAGTTGTTGCTTATAGTCATTCTATGAATCTGGTAGCTTTTCGATCAGTACACCGGCTACGAACTCATCTGGCAAATTGATCTTCTCAGCCTTGAGCTCTTCATTCAGCTTATGGTACTCGTTGATCTGGAGCTTGATGTCTTTTTCATCTGTCATCTCCCACTTGTAAAAGTTTCCTATCAAGAACTTCTGCTTTCCAGCATCCTCAGCAGTATACTTGAGGATAAGTGATCCCCATATCTCACTTGCTTCTTTATAGACATGGTATACATAGAATAGATCGTTAGATAAAGTAGTAATAAGAGTGTGTCTGCAAACCTTGTTGGCATAAGCCCAAACATCCATCTGGGCTTGGTTAGCATCTGGGGATGGTGCAGACTGTGTAAGCTCGTCAGCAACTCCATGCATGTTAAGAACAGTGTAGACACGTTCCTGCCAGAGTTTGAAGTTCTTCCCCTCAAAATGTTCAATCTTGGAAATGTCTGGAAACTGCCTGGGCATAGGCACCGCCATCGGCATAGGACCAAAACCAGCATGGCAGCATTGTTGACCAGGAAGTAGCAGCATTGTCAGGTTGAGTACTAGCTCCGGAACCAAAAGAAGGAACATAAACAGAAGCCATACTGCAGACGCAGGGCGAACAGAACAGCAAAACGAAAACAACTATATGGCAGAGAGAACAGAGGAATGTCAGAGAGGAAGAGAGGGCTCGAGATGTCAGAGCTCGGTAGGCCTCCATGCATCTGAACGTTGGGCAACGTTTTAATCCGCATAAACACCATTAAACCGCCGGTTACACAATAATAAAACCACATGATGAGGCCGTTTCTGAACATTGAAGGTGCCTTATATTCCATGCATCTGAACATTGGGCAACGTTTTGATCCACATAAACACCATTAAATCGCCGGTTACACAATGATAAAACCACATGATGAGGCCGTTTCTGAACATTGAAGGTGCCTTATATAGGACTTCATGCATCTAAACGTTGGGCAATGTTTTAATCCACATAAACACCATTAAACCGCCGGTTACACAATAATAAAACCACATGATGAGGCCGTTTCTGAACATTGAAGGTGCCTTATATAGGACTCCATGCATCTGAACGTTGGGCAACGTTTTAATCCACATAAACACCATTAAACCGTCGGTTACACAATGATAAAACCACATGATGAGGCCATTTCTGAACATTGAAGGACCATATACGTTTGGCAATTAAAATATCCGTTTGGCAATTTAAAACATACGCTTGGCAATTTAAAATCTGACCCATGACCTCTGTAATGGAAATACTGATGCTTCAAAATTCAGAACCATATTGGCAATTAAAATGTCCGTTTGGCAATTTAAAACATACGCTTGGCAATTTAAAATATGACCCATGACCTCTGTAATGGAGATACTGATGCTTCAAAATTCAGATGCCTCAAAACTGAGGTTTTCGGTAAGCTATTTTCACAAAAATAAATTGTAGATTTTTCCAAAAAAAAATTTGATAAAAAGTGCCTAGTCCTCATTTAATTCACGCGCAAGGGGGGCATCGTCGGATTTCCACTATGTTTGCCTCTTGGTGGCCCTTTGTTGTGCGCATGAGCCCACTCTTCCTCTTAGCCCATTTACTAGCCCAACTTCATAAGGTGTAATATATACACTAGCATTCTCTCTTTCCCAAGCAATGTGGGACTTGTTCCATTTGACACACCCACATGTAGCTTGTATCTCCAACACTTTCTTTCTTTTTATATAAGCAAGAAGAGAACAATATTTTATTCTTTGCTCGGAAAAACTAAGGGAAAGGGACAAATTGAAATGGATATTAAAGCCTTTTGTTTTGTCAATCAATACACTGCATGTAATGAAATTTAAATTTAATTATATGATCACAAATATAATCACACTATTAATGGGGAAAATGTCCAGTTAGTTTGAATATAAGTGGGAAAATAACAAATTTAAATAACAAAAAAAATCATTTTTGTTTGTTCTCAGGATCTAATCATTTTTTTTATATATATTCTTTGCTTACATAAAACAAAAGAGAAAGGAGGCAAAAAGTGGAAAGAAAATGCCTTCTATTGTTTAATTTAGCATGATTATTTTTAACACTTATATTTTACTTAGTAATGATTTTTTTAATTAATTATTTGTTAATTTATATCAATTTTTGTTATGGTTTGCTTTTTTTTTTTTCATTTTGTTGTGGATATGAAAATGTGTTTAAAGTGTATTATCAACTATAATTATAGGGTTTTAAAAGAAAAATACGAAAATAATTATTTCTTTAAAAAATAATACTTTAGGTGGCACTTCTTTAAAAAAGTGCCACAGGACTTCCCACTACTAGAAAAAAGGGTTTTAACGTCCCATTTTTTGGCCTTTTAACGTCTGAAAACAGAGGGACGTAGAAAAAAATGTCATTAACGTCTGTAAAACAGGGGACGTTGAAGGTAGACGTTAGACGTCCCCAGTGTGGGACCTTAGACATCCCCAGTTCACTGGGGGACGTCTAAGGTCCACCTTAGACGTCCCCCAGTGAACTGGGGACGTCTAAGGTCCCACTTAGATGTCCCCAGTTGGAACTGGGGACGTCTAAAGTGTCGCCAGCAGTACTATCCACGTCCCTTTTCTATTAAGGACGTTGAAAGTTTTTTTAAATGGACTTTTTATATATATTGCACTGTCTGGAAAATATGTAAACTGCAGAAATAGAATTCCAACAACAGAGTAAAACAACAGCAGTTCAGCAGAATGGAAACAACAACAAACACAGTGATCAACCCAAGGCTACTATATGCCACACAAACTTTCAAACCACACAGACTACACAACAATCTATATCCAAGTCTACTACATACCACACAAACTTTCAAGCCACACAAACTACACAACAATCTATATCCAAGTCCCCGGTTTGTACAATAACCAAGACTAAAATCCAATCTATATCCAACAACAATAACGCTAATTATATGTACTACCACAAAAGTATGTCCTACACAAACTACTAAAGACTTTACTCTTCTGGTATACGTTGAAGAAGATGTCCAGCCAAAAAGTCTCTAATCATATTTAAGTCTTCATATGAGTAGGCATCTTCATTGTCAAAAATCTGTAAATTAGAAAATAAGCTTAGATGAAATAATGAATAAAGTGAATGAATTGCCATTGAATCACAACACCAAGAATATTATCCTCTGAGAATGAAGAAGCGATTACTTGTTCAAAATCTGTCGTAATGTCACTCTGAATGATGTTAAACATATAAAGCAAGACATAATATCCACATTCCCAGCCGCCAGGTTGTCGAGGGCACTATAAATCAAAAGCAAATGGTTAAAATCAATAAAGGCATATCTAAAACGACCGTCAATCAAAAGAACTTGATTTGAAACTACATACCTTTGGAAACAACCATCTCGGATCTTTGCCACCTCTGCGTTCGCGTGGCTCGCCAAGCGCTCGATACGTCGTGCATGCCCTATCATTAAAATGAAAATCAACATAAATTAGAATAATTCATTAAATCAAGAATCAAGAACCAATGAAATACAAAAAAATAACTTACGTGTTGAAGACGCTTTTAGTTTCTTTGTCTGGTCTTCTATTTAAGGAATCAAACTAGTAAACAACGTGGGACCGAGGAAAAACAACACACAAACTCCAGTGATAACTATCACAACATATACAGATTAAAAATAAGTTAGATGGCAAGGCAATTATTTATTAAAAATCTTAAATACACAAAATTAAAATGCGTACCCTTGAACAATCGGTGCTAGATAACAACGATAGTCGTCATTTGCCAATGTGAAGCCTACATAGTTCGTCCTTCTTTTCAATGTATTCCCAACCCTTGTCGTATGTGCAGGAGACAATAATCCATATAAATCAACTTTCTGAGAGTCAACGCATATACGACGGAAGGAGCTATAATAGAATTAAAATGATGAATGTATTAGCTAGTTAAAATCAACTTAACTAAATGAATCAAAAAATGGGAAATAAAAAACTTACAGGATTGCAAATTTGCCCCATCCAACATCTAACTCCTCGAACTTCATGAACTATTTAAGATCTTGTTTATCAATTGTGAAGTTATAATCTGTTTCCTGGCCCACAATCCCTGTAGGCATATGCAAATCAATCTGGCGAATGCCTTTATAGATATGCTGCAGTCGTGCTAAGAAGGGCCATTTCTTTGCTTCCTGCTCGTTCTTTTAGAACATAAAAACACATACTGTTAGTAGGATGTCAACAAATCTCAAGTAAAAGTGAGGTAGTTCCATACCATTGGAGGTGTTGGTGGTAACAAGCCAATAAGATGTACAGGCCAAAGGATGAAAGATCCTCTCACCTGAGCTATCGTGGCAACCTCGTCATCAGGAATAGGGATGGTTGTACCTTCTTCCCCTTCTCGAACACACATCACTGTCACCTTACGCAAATGCTGTGGAATTTGCTGATGATGGTGGGTAGTAGCTTGTGTGTGAACGAGAGCATCTACAACTACACGTAGCACTGGGGCACCCAAAGAGAGGATGGCAGGTTCTCCCTGCGCTGGAGTGGGAGAAGGGTCGCCAAGTGGTTCCTCCTCCGGGTTGTAACTTCCTTTGGTGCTGTGGAAGGCCGGGGATGAATGGGTTCTACGCTCGGTAGTTGCCATCTGCGACTCAAACATCTTCTGCATTTCAGCTCGTATCTCAGGCATCAGCTCAAGACGTAGCTCTGACAATAGCTCTTGTTGGAGCTTGTCGCGAAGGTTGGCCTCGAGCTCTTGTGAGACTTCCCGACGAATCTTGGCCACAAGCTCCCTACTGGGTTCAGCTTGTGACGAATAAGGATGTGAGGCTCGGCCAAAATACTTCATGACACGAACTCCCACTACCTCCCCTCGAACATGACCAGGGTGATCTGCCTTCCTAATCACCGTTGACAAGATATCCATCCGTCCACTTGGAGTGAACGAACCTTGGCTACTATGATCTTCCAGTTCATCCTGCAGTATAAAAGTTATCGTAAGCACTCCTAATATGAACAAATAAGTTTGTACTTATGCTCTAACTACTTACAATTCTTGCGGCAACCTCAGCAACAGTCGGATTTACGTACTTCCCACCCTTAAGCCTCCCTGCTTTCCATTGTTTGTGACGTGGTGGAGGTGGCGGGGGCTGTACCACAACGGTAGGATCTGATGTGGCTGCTTCCTTCAATTTCTCCAACTCTTCTGCCATCATCTTTCGCTCAAGCTTCCAATAACCACCACGAGACATGCAATATTGATAGTTATTAGCTGCTTGCCTCTCTGCATTTGCTGCACTTAATGCCTTTGAAAGGAAAACAACGAACACAGAATCAATAATGTCAACTATATGCAAATAAAACACCATGATGACAGAAATCTTACCAAAAAGTTTGGATCTTCTCGTGATGCCATAAACAATCTCCAGTCCTCTGGAGACAAAAACGGATACTCATGACATGGATCCGGACCCCTTATGTCCCCTCAAATGTAATCTCGTGTGAGCCTGTTCTTGAAATCTTTCCATCGTAGACAAACCTCCGTCATCCACTCCTTGTACATCTTCGCGGTGTCAGGGACATCATAGGTTTGCTGCAAGGTAAAAACATAAGTTAATTATATTTGAAGCGATAGGAATAAAGATATAATGCAGATGTATTGAAACTTATTTACCAAAATTTGTTGCCAAATCAAGTCTTTGGTTTTTGGTGGAACCAACTTCCAATTATTATAGGTAATGCGAACTTTGCTTCGAGCCAAAAAACCTACGTAGCTAATGAAATGGTCTTCCTCCGGACCAATTGGTTTCATATTTTCATCAAAGTCAATATGCAACCTCTCCTGTTGATGGTGATGACGTGCTACCAATGCAGGCATTTTTGTACTGCCTCTAACCCTTCTTCTCGCAACCGATTCATGTCTCACATCAAGTTCAGGCCTATTCATTTCATTGTCCCGATTACTTTGTGAGTCACCAGAATTGTCCATATTCCTGTAAGTACAAAAATTATTGTCAGATAGGTGAATAAATTGTAAGTAAATGAATAAACTGAGACGTAATAAAACAAACAGCGCACATGACTATTTTCTAAGTTAAGCTCTTACTCTAGATTGTTTCCCATATTCCTTCACCATGATCATTTCTCACATCATATTCTTCATCATCTACCAATTCTACTTCACTTGTTGTAGGTGGATTAATTGTGAAAGGTGGTGTGTCGTCAAGGTTGAAGGTCGGATCACCATGCTTCTGTTTTTTACTCTGAAGTATAATGGACATTTTTTTATTTGCGGGATCTGTGACATAAAACACTTGTTTCGCCTGGCTTGCTAGAATGAAGGGCTCATCCCTATAACCTACTCTTTCAAGATCAACTGAGACAAATCCAAATTGTTGATCTAATACCACAGCATTATTGCTAACCCACTTACATTTGAATAAAGCAACTTTGAACTTGTTATAAGTGATTTCTCATATTTCTTCTATCACTCCATAATAGGCCATGGATGCTAATATGGGGTTTTTGTCTTTCGAACTGGAAAGTGCATGGCTTCAGCTTCTACCATCACCCCACTGTTTTGCATGGTACTCCTGTCATCTTGGTCTTTTGTGTAGAAAGAAAACCCATTTATATCATAACCGCTCCAAGTAATGATCTGAAATGAAGGCCCCCAGGCTAGCTACTCTATTGTCCCAGACACACCGGTCTCATACAAAACCTTTTCCTCAAACCACTGAATGAATGTCTTGTTTTGCTCAATAGTAATCTGCATGTCATTCTTCCCCGGATTCTCTTTCTTCAATCTCTTTCTGTGTTCCTCTATGTACGGTTGAACTTCTGCCATGTTATTCAGGATATAAAGGTGTGCTTGCAACACCTCTTCACGAGGCATAGTCTTCACTTTCAGTCCTCGTGTTCCCTTGCTCCTCCCCTCTTCATGCCGAGATTGTTCCTTCTTCCCTGATAGATAATCGCTGCAGAAGTCCATAGCCTCTTCAACAACATACCTTTCAACTATTGAGGCTTCTGGTCGATAGGGATTTTTAGAGTACCCTTTTAAGATCTTCATGTATCGCTCGAAAGGGTACATCCACCTCAGGTAAACTGGACCGCAGAGCCTTACCTCCCTTACCAAATGAACTATCAAATGGACCATTATATCAAAAAAAGAAGGAGGAAAGTGCATCTCTAATTGGGACAATATGATATAACCCTCAGCTTCCAGTTCATCTAGCTTTTCAATGTCAATGACTTTGTTACAGATAGCATTAAAGAAAACACACAATCTTGTCACAGTGCTGTGAACTTCATCTTTCATAATCCCTCTAATAGCTACTGGTAACAGTTGTTGCATCAACACATGATAATCATGGGACTTCATTCCCACTAACTTCAAATCGTCCATTGACACACACCTTCTCACATTCGAAGAATATCCTTGTGGTACCTTAATTTCATGCAAACACCCACACAAACTTCTTTTCTCTGCTTTTGATAGTATATGCGCTGCTGGCTCCATGTATGCCCTCCTACCATCATCTCTTAGCTGTGGATGTAACCGTTCTCTTATTCCCATATCAACAAGGTCTAGTCTCGTATTAATCCCATCCTTGGTCTTCCCTGGAATGTGTAAAAGTGTACTGACAAGGCTATCACAAATGTTTTTCTCCACGTGCATTACATCAATACTGTGTCTCACGTCAAGACTACGCCAATATGGAATATCAAAGAAAATTGATCTCTTCTTCCATATGTTCTTCTCACCCGAAGTCTTATGATTCTTATCGAGTAAGACATTGATACGTTCAACCTGACTATAAACTTCCTCTCCGGTTAATGCCTTTGGAGCCATTCCATGCTCCAGCAAGCCGTTAAAACGCTTTCTTAACCTACGATATGGGTGGAATCTAGGAAGGAACCTCCTGTGACCGAGGTAGACCGTTTTTCTTTCATGTTTAAGTTGGTGGATGTAATATCCCAAAAAGTGATTAAGGGCTAATGACTTTAAAAGTGGATATAATTATTGTTGAATAAACACTTTTGGAGAATGTGTGATGGGAATTTGGATATTTTAATGATTCCAATGGCTTCCTTGTGAAAATTCATGTAGGGAGAGTGTTTATTGTGAAATTGGAACCATTGGGAACAATCATGCTAAAGTTGAAAACTCTGTCCATTGAAACTCTGTACAGGGCAGCCAATTTGTATGGACGTTTTAAATAGGCAAATGGTGTCTAAAAATTCTGAAATTTTCCAGTATTAAATTTCACATGTCAAGCTTCAAAATGAACATATAATTTGTATCATTTTGATTTGTGACCTAAGAGTTTTGGATTTTTGAAGTTTGCCCAGCGAAACTAATTATTTTCTGGAACAGTATGCAAAGATTGAAATTCTGGGAATTTTGTGGTGATTTACAGTAATGGCCAATATTTTTCCTATGAAGAGGACTTAAATATATTTCATTTGGCTTTGGGATCACCTCATTTTGATTTTTCTAGAATTAGTTATGATTTTTCAAAGTTAGGGCAGAAAATCTGCCAGAAAATCCGAAAATGGGAATTATGACATCATCTCATTAAAAGATGATGTCAGCATGGATTATTAATCAAATTGCTCATCTTCTTCAGCCATTTCACGCCATTTCCAGCTGAAGATAGTGAGAGAAAGTTGAGAGCTCTTAGAGAGAGAAAGAGGAGAAATCTCGCAAGGTAAGCCGATTTCTCCGACGATCTAGCTCCTAACGCGTATAACCTTGTTCCTAAGCTTCTCTTCTATGTTATTTAAGGTGTTTGAAGCTCAAAATTTGGTGTTCAAGAGGCTAGGGTTTTCAGCCAAGTCAAGGAGTAGCTATTAGGAGCTTGAGGTAACTTCCAAACTTTCGTATATTGCTTATTCTGGCTGCTGTGGGCAATTTAATCGGTGAAATTTCGCCGGATTGCCATTGGTTTTAAAGTTTGGAAATGTTATGGCCTAGGGGTTATGCTGCCCAAATTGGGTCTTAATGTTGTTGTAACCTAATGTAATGGTTAATAAAGTGGTTAGGAGTAGAAAGGAACGCGTTTACGGAGCCGAAATCGTAAAACCCCAATTTTTCCCGGAGAACATGTATATTTCGGCCAAGGCTGTAAATGGGTCTTAGAGTTGGATTTTCAATGATTTGATGGTTCCATTGAGTTCAGGGGCGAAAATTAGGTGGGGTTACAGTTGGGCACTTTTTCAAAAAAGGCCGAGAAAGCATAATTACGGAAACACCCCTAAAACCCTAAAAGTAGGGCTGCCAAGGGCAATTTCGTAATTTGACATTGAATTTGATAATTCTGAGTACGGAAATGGATTCCTTGGGCGGAAATATGTTAGGATAGCCCAGATTAGAATTTCGGGAAAAGTGCAACCGGACCGGGTATGGCGGGCCCAGGCCGGGTCCCCGGGGGTATTTTTGTAAATTTTCATTATAGACTCATATAACCCCAAGTAACACTATGGAAGTGTCTAAATAGTGCATTTGGAATTGTAGGATTCGATATTTGCCGCCCTCGTGAGCCAACTACGCCAGCGAACGTCAGAAAGGAACGAGGTAGTGACTTTTCTTTTGTACCATATATGATGCATTGTATGTGTGTTATATCGTTGATTTGTAATGAATTCGTATGCTGCGACATCTGTGGATTTGTGTTAGCACTGTCATTCCAATAGTCCCTGAGTAGCTAACAACGGTTCGGGTTAGGGCGGTGTGCCTTCCCGGCGGAGAAAGGGGATGAGGATGAGGTGTGATATATGTGAGCCGAAAGGCTATTTGTGGAGGCCGACGGGCCATTTGTGAAAGCCGAATAGCTGTACGGGCTATAAGGCTATATGTATGCACTGCCACGCCAATAGTCCCTGAGTAGCTAACAACGGTTCGGGTTAGGCGGTGTGCCTTCCCGGCGGAGAAAGGGGATGAGGGTGGAGTGTGATTTGTGGTGCTGCTGCTGTATGATGATTTGCTTACATGCTGTGTGCTTATGTGTGGTATAAATGTTTTGTTACTACTGGGATTCTCTTAAATCTCATTCTTTCCTTTAACTAACCTTTCAGACAGGGCGAGTGGCTCTAAGGAGAAGCGTACGACCCGGAGCGGTTAGAATCCTGTAGGGGCATTTATTTTGGTTATGTTGGTTAAACCTGTTGGACAGGGTGTCTGTATATTATGTTGGTTGTAAAGAATAGTTGAACGTAGTTGTGTAGTCCCCTATATGGAGGTTGTAAACCCTTTTTGTGTATGAACGGAACCCGGGGGTTGCCGGGATTGCTATTAGATATTCTGATATGAATGAATGTGAATTAACTGCACAGGTGATTATATTCGATAATTGAACTTGAGACCGGAATAGGAAAGAAGTTTTGAAAATTTTATAAAGTCCCTACTTCACAGGGAGTTCTAAATGAGTTTTGAACTATTCGACGGTCTCTAAACCAATTTAATTACGTAATATCGAATTATAATTACGCTATTTAAGGCAAGGGGTTACAGTGGAAGTGAGTGTCTGCTTCACAGATCGGACATGCTTTATGCCCCTTCACACTGTATCCTGAGAGGTTTCCGTACGCAGGAAAGTCATTTATGGTGGTGAACATCATTACACGTAGCTTGAAGGACTCATTCTTATACGTATCAAACACATCTACACCTTCCTCCCACAACTTATTCAAGTCCTCATTCAAAGGCGCCAAGTAGACATCGATATCGTTTCCTAGCTGTTTTGGTCCAGAAATCATCATAGAAAGCATCACATACTTGCGTTTCATACAAAGCCAGGGAGGCAAGTTGTATATTACAAGAAGTACTGGCCACGCACTGTGTGTGCTATTAAAAGTTCCATACGGATTGATGCCATCTGTACACAGCCCAAGCCGAAGGTTTCTCGGCTCCCTGCCAAATTCAGGGAACATTTCATCTATTTTCTTCCACTGTGGAAAGTCAGCTGGGTGCCGAAGATATTTTTCATTTGATATTCTGTCATTCGAATGCCAACTCAACTTCTTCGCCTTTTTTGCAGTGCCAAACAAACGCTTAAAGCGCGGTATTATTGGAAGTTACCACACAACTTTTATAGGTTGCCTTTTAGTCTTCCCATCGCCACAACCACCATCTTTCTTCACTTTGTATCGTGCGGTTTGACACTTAGGGCACTCACTCAGGCCTTCATACTCCTTTCTGTACAGTACACAATCATTAGGGCAAGCGTGTATCTTTTTATACTCCATACCTATTGTAGATAGGATTTTCCTGGCCTCATACATACGATTTGGAAGTACATTATCGTCTGGAAACATATCACACAACAGTTCAAGCAGCAATGTGAAACTACTATCAGTCCACCCACAAGTTGCTTTTAAGTTAACCAAATGTAATGTTCCTGTGAGCCGTGTGTACTTACTCCCAGGGTACAACGGTGTCTTTGCATCACTCCGCAGGCTGTCATATTCATGCGACTGCGCAAAGGATTCTACCTCAACATCGTGAATCATTCTCTCCATTGTATCTTCATCTATGACATCCACAGCTTCCTTCTTGTGTGACGAACAATCAGTTACTTCCTCACCATGCCATATCCACCTTGTGTATCGAAGATTTATTCCATCACAAAGTAGGTGATCCCTTATAACTTCAACATCCCATTTTCTCTCATTTAAACAATTGACACAGGGACAAAAATACATCCCATTTTTTGCTGGAACGTTCCTCCTAGCAAATTCAATAAAGTTTTCAACCCCATTCTCATATTCTTCACTTGTTCTCAGAGCATTCATCCAACTATGATCCATTTTATTACCACCTATGCCATTTCCATTTACACTCAAGTTTAGAATAATTGAAAACACGGGGAATTGCCTTTTACACGCATGTGTTTCAAAATTTTGGCAGCATTTCCCCTTAAAAGTGAGACATCCCAAAATCAAAATAACAAACCATCTCAGCTTAATTTAAACGAAACTAAACTTTAGCTTCTCCCACCAAGTACTAAACGTCTCAAGGGTGCTTGTTTTTTAACTTGAAAAGTGGGTCTTGTGGTCTTGATATAAGAACATGGTTATGTTGGTGTGGGAAGGAGAAGCAGATGAATGTGAAAGTATGATTATTGGGAAAATATGACCTGAAATGATAACAAAGATAGAAGTCCCATACAGATAGGATGGAAACAGGGGATAGTCACCACGGGTAAGTAAAGGTAGGAATGTTCATCGGTTGGTCATGACGCTAGGCCTGGTCTGAAAGATGAATGAGAGGTATTTTGCAGTTCACTGCCCAACCTTGATTAAAGGCCAATAATTTTTGGTTGGGCTTAGCTGGGTGGGCTTTCATGTCCAAGAATCTTTCTACAATTGAAAAAATAATGAAGCATCCAAAAAATACAAAATAAAAAAAAATTATAGTTTAATATTTCAAAAATATATTCTATGCAATAATCCTGTTTAGATTTTATTGTTTAGATTCAATTTTTGAGCCAATAAAACAAATTAATTCACTAGAGATTATTTTCTTACTATTTAACAACAACAACTACAACAACAATAAGAACAATAATTATAATAATAATAATTTATTTCTTAAGAACTCAATTTACCAATTTCTTAATTAAATATGTTTTATGAAAAATATGAATATCTACTAAGTAAATAAAAAATATGTTTATTCATTATATTCTAATTGAATGATAAGTAAATATGCTTGTTCAATTTTGTCAAATAATGAATATATATATATACATATATATTAAATACAATTATATATACACTTCAGCAGCCCCAAATATGCAGGGCAGTATACATTGCCTAGTGTCTCGCCTTGCTTAGTACTTGGCCTAGCTTGAAGATGCCTGAATAATTTATGGGTTGACTTTTTAGTTAATGAGAATTTCATGTTTCTCAAAACAATAGAAAAAAGCAAAAGATTAAAACTTGATGTGGTACGTCTTAAATTCAGCAAAATAGCAAAGATAAAGCTCAAGCACAAACCTCACTTAAATTCCAGCACAGAACAAAGGCATTTTCCTAATCATTCACAAATTCATTCAAACCACACTTAAATTCCAGCACAGAACAAAGGCATTTTCCTAATCATTCACAAATTCATTCAAACCACACTTAAATTCCAGCACAGAACAAAGGCATTTTCCTAATCATTCACAAATTCATTCACAAGTTTAGTTTTAGCTAACCTGAAGCACAAAACTTTAGAGCAGATGACCCACGGTGGTAAGAGGAGGCCGACTGTGGAGAGAATGAGAGAGAACAATGCAGAACCAGCAGAACAAAGATGCAACGGTCTGGATGAAATAGAGGCTAAGAAGGAACAAGAAGAAACAGGGGAGAGGAGAAATGGCCTCGTGTATTCAGAAGTGATGAAGGTAGGAGAATAAAGCAACAAGCACGGAAGAGGGGACGGAAATGAAAGAGTAAAGTAAAAAGAACAATAAGCAGGGGAGAGGGGACGGAAGTGATGAAGGAGAGGGAGACTAAAGCAAGTACACAGAAAAATATGACACTTCACATGCACTGGTCATGTCGACCAGTGCATTAGCTTGAGCCTAAGACGTCCCCATCTGGTCTGGGGACGTATAAAGGCACCTTTAGACGTCCCTAGACCATCTGGGGATGTCTAATATAATCTTTAGACGTCCCCAGATGGTCTGGGGACGTCTAATGTAAATCTTTAGACGTCCCCAGATGGTCTGGGGACGTCTATTGTTAAGCTTTAGACGTCCCCAGGCCATCTGGGGACGTCTTAAGTGTGTTTTTTTTCCAACCCCCTTCATATGCTTTTCTGGAGTCTTTAGACGTCCCCATGTTTGTTGGGGATGTCTAAAACAGTCTTTAGACGTCCCCAATGTACATGGGGACGTCTAAAACACATTCAGGCGTGAGATTCAATTTTTTTTGACTAGCCAACCTTTTCAACTTTGATCTATAATTACACATATGCCACCGCCCAATATTTTGGGCGTCCCTTTTTCAAAAAGGGACGTCCTTTAGGGACTTTATAAGTATATTCTGTAGTAGTGTCCTATAGCACTTTTTTAAAAAAGCGCCACCTAAAGTATTATTTTTTTAGAAAATAATTATTGACTTCCTATGGCACTTCTTTAAGGAAGCGCTATACGAAGTATTTTTTTTAAAATATATATATATATATATGTATGAAAGCATCACAGCTTCTTTTAATGACATCTCAATATGTGACACTTACTAAATACCACATCTTTATTTTTTTGTAGTAGTGCAAATGTTTGCAAACAAAAATTCCAGCAAATATCTCAAACACAAAACATTCTATAATATCAATCCAATTTAAAAGAGATATGTCTACAATCTAAAGTTAGATTGTTCTCAATTATTACAACTCAAAATCATTTAAAACTAAATGATCTCAAGTCTTGAATTAATAAGATAAAAGAAAGGATACTCCCTTGTAGATTTCAAGTGTAAGCTTCTAGGTTTTAGATCCTCCATGTTCCTTCCAAATTGCCTCCCAAAGAAGATCAAGATGCCATGGATATCATTCCTCCAAGCTCCAACCGCGTCACAGCCATCAAAAAGATTTGTGAAATATTAGTTGATGATTGATTAATGGCCATGGGACCCGTGTGGAGAAACAATAGTAATTGAATGAAACAAGTTCGCCTGGTGTGCGTCACTGATATGCAAGCAAGGAAATCCGAGAAGTATGGTCAAGATTGAGTCTGCGGCATTTGGACTCACTAAAAGAAGCACACCCTCTCTTTTTTCGCGGCGCGAAACTTTCCTCCTTTTATGTGTGGGCGTTAGGTCAATTTTTGGGAGGGAGAGGAAGCCTTTTGGGGTTTAAACTTGAGCCATTAAAATTTAAGTAACCCAATAAAATATAACTATTAGATTATCTTTTAGTTTCTTAGAAAAATTCTATACCGTAACATCTTCTAATATGCTTTTCCCTGCCCTGTAAGAATTAAATAAAATCTTGATTTATCATACATTTAAAAATATTATTTAATCACAGGATATGCAATCAAAATATGAACAATTTAAATTCAATAATCTCATAATCAATTCATATTTATATTATTTCTTAAAATTGGCTAACACTCCAAATCTTATTTAATAAATTCAAATTAGCCTAAAATAATCCCTAAATAAATAAATAAGATAGGATAAAATATATAAAATTTAGAATTTATCAGTGAGTGAATCACAATAGCTCATTAAGAATTTACAACAATGCTATTGATATTTACAAAAATATATTAACAGGGTTGGGCGCCACCAGCTGACAAAGGTAGCTATTTTTTAAAAAACAAAAAAGAAGTGAGGAGCAATATGGTAAAAGTACAACATTCAAAAATCAAAAGTTGATATTATCAAAAAAAAAAAATCAAAAATTGATCCCCTAATTTAATTTAGAATTTGTTGAATTAGGTAAACCAATTAAAAATTCGAGCATTTTAAACAAATTTAAATGGAATTTCCTGCACTTATGTTGGCACAAAAAATATATCCCATTATATCTGATTGAATGCTAAAATTTTTTATATTTCTAATTTTATATGAAAATAAAATTTCATTCAATAAATAAGAGGATTGTTTTCTTACTCTAAAGAGGCGGCATTCACAATTTAGATCTCTCGGCCACATATGGATGAAGTATTTCCTTACATAAATTCAAAAGATATGGAACTCGATCATTTATGTCAAAGTTTTATTTGCTTGAATGGCAACCCACTTATGGAGTTTATTTAAAAAATTATTATTACGCCTCCCATTTCTAAACAACTGTCTTAGAACATCACTATTATGGAATTCTAACTCAAACCTCCCCTGACGTGGATCTCACCCAAACTTGTCCATCATTTGTGCCCGAAAATGCTTCATATCAACTTTCGTTTATGCTTTCATCATCATTCCTCCATCACATGGCGGGAAATATTATCTCTTTTATATTACTTTTCTTTGTCTTCGGTACGAGTTATTTTTTATCATTCATTCTGAGAGTATTTTGATAATTATGTTTGTTCTTTATATTTTGGATCGTTGCAAGACATATTTATTATCAATATCATTTAATTTTTTTAACCTTGAAATCATTTTGTCGCTTTATTAAAAAAAGTAATTAATCAATTAATGCGAATGGGTGGGCATGTTGGTAAGGAGAAGGGTTGTTGGCGCGTAGTCGGGGAGAAACGATGAAGAGCGTTTCCATAAGGGCTGGGTGCACCAGTTTCACAGTTTTTCCCTTTAATCATTGTACTAAACTTTCTGACAAATTCAGTATAAAATTTGCAGAAAAACGCTAGTTGGCGTGCGATAGTGGGGGAGAAACAGAAGAGGGCATTATTAAATAAAATTGATTTATAATTATGATTTTGGAAATGGAAGTGGCAGTAATTAATTCAGAAAACTGGTTTTGTGTATAATTAATAGAATTGAAAAGTCAAAATCATGATTTAAAAAAATCCAAACACTAATTATATAAGCCGAAATCAATAATGAACCCAAAACTATAGTTATTTCATAAGTTACCAAACACTCCTAGACATGCCAAAACTAATTATGAATAATTAAAAAAAAACCGTAGTTATCTTATAGGAAAAATCACTCCTATGTTTTAAGGAAGAGACATATTCATAGAAAAGTCCCAGGAAAAAGTCAAATATCTGAAAAGTCTCTAGGGACTTTTCTGTGATTATTTCTCAAAGTCAAATAACACACATGTCCCTCTTCTATTATTTCTCTCTCTCATTCGTTTTCAGCTCTCAGATCTGATTCAGCTCCCTGTGCTCTCTCTCTGCAAAAATAGTGGCAATGGTGAAGGCTGAAGCTTTGAGGTGGTGAAAGATTTGTAGGATGGGATGTAAGATAGAAGGAAGAAGAAGATGGAAAGAAGGTTGTGGGATTTTTTTGATGCTCAAGCTTCTACCATTTTTAAAGAAGGAAGGGATGAAGGTAATGATGATGATGAATAGTTCAACACAGCCTTCTTTACAAATCTCATTGAAACCCCATCTCATAGTGGTGAAAGCGCTGATGTGGAAAAAAATTAAATTATTGTTAATTCCCATAGTTGTAGTTGTTAATATAACTGTAGTAATTGTTAATACAGAAAATGAGGTTGGGTGTCATAGTACTATGTTTTTAGGGAACATAACAAGGAAGTGGTATATTTGAAGTGAGAATAGTTGATTCTCATAGTGGTGGGGTGATGTGAAAATGTTGATGCGGAAAAAAAAATTAAATTGTCAATTCGCGCAGTAGTAGCTGTTAATATAACAGTTTTAGTTGTTAATATAGAAAATGAGATTGAGTGTTATAGTGCTCTATTTTTGGAAAAGGAAACAGAGGAAGTGGTATGTTTGAAGTGGGAATGGTTGATTCTCATAGTGGTGGGGTGATGTGAAAAGGCTGATATGGAAACAAAAAATTGTTGTTAATTCGTGCAGTAGTAGTTATTAATATAACAATTGTAGTTGTTAATGAAACAACCTTTGTTCAAAAAGTTAGTTACTACAAAATGGGCTGTTTACAACTTGTGAAGCATGTATTAACAACAGCTTGCGTGCGTTTGACAACTTCCTCCAAGTTTCTTCTTGAATCAATGTTTTATCATGTTAAGTATGTCAAATGGTCTGTTTACAACTCGTAATACATATATTAACAACAGGTTGAGTGTGTTTAACAACATACCCAAGGTTCCTCCTTGAAATAATGTTTTATCACGTTAAGTACGACAAACGGTCTGTTTACAACTCATAAAGCGTGCATTAACAACACTTTGAGTGTGTTTTACAACTTCTTACACGCTCCTCCCTGAAACAATGTTTTATCACATCAAGTATGGAAAACATCTAGTTACAACTTGTAAAGCGTGAATTAACAATAATTTGAGTGTGTTTTACAACTTCCTCCACATTTCTTCTTGAAACAATGTTTTCCCATGTTAAGTATGCAAAACAGTCTGTTTACAACTACTGAAGCGTGCATTAACAACACTTTGACTGTGGTTTACAACTTCCAACACGTTTCTTCTTGAAACAATGTTTTCTCATGTTAAGTATGCCAAACGGTCTTTAACAACTCGTCAAGCATGTATTAACAACAGGTTGATTGTTATTTACAACTTACTTCACATTCCTCCCTGAAACAATATTTTCTCTAGCTAACAGTGTGAAGTGGTACATTTACAACACACTGAGTGTGTTTAACAACTTCCATATCAATATTAACAACACTTCTTTTTGTTAGATCCCATATGTTTTGATGATAACAAAGATTGGATCAATGATATAAAAGAATTTGATAACAAACAAATGAATTTGAACAAAGTGGAAAAGCATTACTTGGAGTAAGCACTGGAGTGATGAACCAATTCTGTGAAGGCTTACTCGAGTAGCCACTCGAGTAGGGGAAGCCATTACTCGAGTAGCCACTCGAGTTATCAAGGAGAATTTCATCTAGTGAAGCACTGCCAAAATTTGGACGAAGTTACTCGAGGGACCACTCGAGTAATCTGCAAAGTTATATAGACCATTACTCGAGTAGCCACTCAGGTAACATGATTTGCAAAGGTGTCACTCGAGTAACCAAGGTAAAAATATTCCAGTAGCTCTCGGCAAAGAAATGCAATAATTTGCAAAGTAGCTACTTGAGTAACCATGTGAGAAAAAGGCATTACTCGAGGGACCACTTGAGTAATTTGCAGAGTTATGTGAAGCATTACTCGAGTAATCAGAAAGCAAACTCTCGGCCAAGAATTTGATGCAATTACTCGAGGGAGTAATCGAGTAATCTGTCGGGTTATTTGAAATCTACTCGAGGGACGACTCGATTTAGGTGTGAAGAAAAGAAAAGGCCACTCGAGTAACCAAATTACCAGAGTCAGCACCTGAGTAATGTGTGAAAGTAAAGACATGGCCACTTGAGTAGCCACTCAAGTAATCAGGTATTTTCAAGGTTTGTAATATATCTCACTCTATGTCTTACCCGAGTAATATTTTATGAAAAATGTTGAATTACGCACTGCCATATTTTTGATAGGTTTACTCGAGGGACTACTCGAGTAACAAACTTGATCACTCGAGTAGCCACTCGAGTAAGGCAATCCAGAAATTATACTTTTCATCGAATGTTTATTAAATTGTTATCTATATGATTAACTCTTCATTACATTAGTATCCTAAGTACATTTGCAGAGAAACAATGAAGAGATCATGCAAGAAGTGAAAAGTCAAATAAAAGTCTGAATGTTCACCTACTGTTACCTACCGCAAATGGATAGTTTTCAAATTTGAAGAATAGTCAACCGTTGCTGCACGACTCTAACGGACATGTTTGAATTGCTTCCAACGGACACTACAAATCATCTATATAAATAAAGCAAACAAAGAAAAGAAAACAAGACACAAGAACTGAGAACACACGAACATCAACACACTCTTAGTGCTTTGTTTTTCTTATACTCATTCATTGTACTTCAGTGATTATATATTTGTCTGTGATAGAGTTTTTCATTACAAACTCAATATTTGTTATTGATAAAACTTAAGGTAGTGGAACCTTGAGTTGGGGATTTGATTACAACGTGTAAGGAGGAGTGAGTATCTAGGTGAAGGAACTTGCTGTGTACTGAGGTGCCAAAAACCCACTGAATCTTGGAAATATAGTGAAACTCTCAGAGATGCTCTGGGGACTGGACATAGTTCAAAGTGGTTGTGACCGAACCAGTATAACTCCCGGTGTACACTTCGGTGATATTTCTCTTTGCTCTCAGCTGCTTTAAATATTCTGTCAACTTTCTTATACCCAACAGAATTTCTGGTATAACCCAATTCACCCCCTATTGGGTGAAACGCTTGCACTAACACTTTTACTATCATATCAGCTTTTTGTAATCACACAAAGCACAATCACATTCAATCACTCCCACTTTAAACAAAGTCATACCTCTGTTAGGTTGCCAAACAACAGGGCATTCTCTCTATTACATTACCTAAAAACATAGCACAAGTTTTGTATTAACAACTACAACTATTATATTAACAACTACTACTGCACAAATTAACAACAATTTTTTGTTTCCATATCTGCCTTTTCACATCACCCCACCACTATGAGAATCAACCATTCCCACTTCAAACATAACACTTCCTCTGTTTCCTTTCCTAAAAACAGAGTATTATGACACCCAACCTCATTTTCTATATTAACAACTAAAACTGTTATATTAACAACTAATAGTACACAAATTAACAACAATTTTTTGTTTCCATATCATCCTCTTCACATCACCCCACTACTATGAGAATCAACCATTCCTACTTCAAACATATCACTTCCTCTGTTTCCTTTCCCAAAAATAGAGCACTATGACACCCAACCTTATTTTCTGTATTAACAACTAAAACTGTTATATTAACAACTACTACTGTGTGAATTAACAACAATTTAATATTTTTTCCACATCAGTGTTTTCACTTCACCCCATGACTATGAGAATCAACCATTCCCACTTCAAACATACCACTTCCTCTGTTATGTTCCCCAAAAATAGAGCACTATGACACCCAACCTCATTTTCTGTATTAATAACTACTACAGTTATATTAACAACTACAACTGCATAAATTAACAATAATTTAATTTTTTCCACATTAGCGTTTTCACCACTGAGATAGGGTTTCAATGAGGTTGGAAAAGGGGGATGTGTTGGACTATTCATCATCATCATTACCTTCATCCCTCCCTCCCTCCTTTAAAAATGGTAGAAGCATGAGCATCAAAAAAGTCCCACAACCTTCCTTCCATCTTCTTCTTCCTTTTATCTTCCCATCCCACAAATCTTTCACCACCTCAAAGCTTCGGCCTTCACTATCGCACCATTTCTGCAAGAGAAAGCACAGATCTGAGAGCTAAAACATAAAATGAATGAGAGAGAGAAATAATAGACACTAGTACAAAAATGTGTTTTAGACCGGAACATTTAGACAGGTTAAAGTGGATGAGGTCTAAAAGAAATGCGTAGTGGCAGTTTTGTAATTATAAACAAGGTGGGAGACCAGTTATTATATTAACCGGTCTAAAAAATATTATTTAAACTGGCTCTACACTAACCAATCTAAAAAGATTAAGCCTTTTATATTTTAGACTGGTTACTGAAATAACCGATCTAAAAGATATTTATTTAGACCGGTTAATAGGATAACCGGTCTAAAATAAAGCTTTTTAAGATCGGTTCTTCTAACAACCGGTCTTAAAAGTTCACTTTTAAGACCGGTTGTTAGAGAACCAGTCTTAAAAAGCTTTTAAGACCGGTTATCCTATTAATCAGTCTTAAAAGTTTTCCCCAATATTTTCGCGCCTCAGCTCCCCGCCCTCTTCCATTATGAATCAACCTAGCTAATTTGATCCCAATATTTTCTCTCCCCAGCCCTCGACTCCTTGTCCCTTACCTGATCTTTGAATTGGAACAATCAAATCCGGTCGAGTTGCTCGTGGTTGCCGCTCATAGGTCGTTGTTATCCTTTGCTTCAGGTGGTCAGCTCCATCCGTTATTCACTGTGTTTCAGGGACATCTTCATCTTTATCTTCTTCTTTGAGGTATGCTTCTTCGTCCACTACATTTACCCCTCTAAAATTACTGTAACCCCCTTCCGTAATTATATCCGAAATACGCGATTAAAGTGAAATAGAGACCAATAATAAACAAAAATCATTCACAATCCCATCCTTGAGATAGGGTTTTCACAATATTTTTTAAAAGCTAATTGACCTGGTCTCATATTCACATATCGAATATAACTACTCTGTGTAGATAAATCACATTTGTGTAGCTATCAAAGTGCACAATATAAATTTCCGGCAATCCCGGATTCCTTACATTAATCCAAGCTTTACAGGGCACATTCGCCCTTTACAATTTTTCAAATAAGGGATTACACAAATTCTCATACCAAATACATACTCGAATATACATTCCAACCTATACAATCATAAATCCAAATATACTTAATCCCAAACATGCATTGATAACCAACTATCACAAGATTACAACCCAAAGGAGTCAACATCGCCCTTGGTTGCATGCTCCATCCTCGATCTACCTACTCTGTCTAAAATATTGGTAGGGGAGGGTGAGATTCGAGAGAATCTCAGTAGGAAACAAATACCAGTATGCATACAAGATAAGTATTTAATTGTGACATGCTTGTAATACATAACTCATGCTCACATAATGACATATCTGCGTGCTCAATGTTTCAACAACATACTCATGGACATAGCATAAATAGAAACAGAGCTACAATCATTCATATATGTTTCACATAATCAAACAAAGCAATACATACATCAATACACCAACACAATTATCAAATACATGTAGAAGAGGTAAGTTCCCTACACTTATTCTTTCCACGTATGCTCCTGCATCGGATGCTCGTGATCCAAGCGAATATCCAACCCTATAACCAAATCAAGGACATAGGGTCAATCTCAATTCCAAATCCTTACTTCCATATTAGTTAAGGTTGGTTATCATTCACACCCTTTAGGTGGCTATAATAAGCTCGATGAAAGCCTAAAGGATTGGGAAGTACTAGGTTGGAAATCACCTTTACAAATCATAAAATACTGAAAATTGGGGTTGGCTGCAGCCAAGAATTTCTGGTTGTGGCCAAAACGCTCATAGAAACTTTTGCGCTGAAGCTAAGAACTTTTGGCTACAGCCAAAGAAACTTCAAAAATTCATAAGTAATTCTAGAAAATCCAAATGAGGTGATCCCAAAACCAAATGAAAGCTATTTAAGTTCTCTTCATAGGAAAAATATGAATCAATTATGTACATAACCACAGAAATACAGAATTACACAAATATCCATACTACTCCAAAATCAAGCCCAGTTTCGACCTCAAACTTTAGACAACTATAACTCCCAGCTAACAAAACTAAATGACACAATTTATATGTTCATTTTGAAGCTTGGGATGTGAACTTCAAGATTGCAAAGTTTCATAATTTTTTGACCTCATTTGCCTATTCAAAACGCCAAACGCCAACACAAACAGACTGCCCAGAATAAACTTTCAATGGCAGCATTTCCAGTTTTCACATTTTGGCCTCCAATGGTCCCATTTTCATACCAAACATCATTCCCACACAAATTTTCATAAGGAATCCATTGGAAATACCAAATCAACCAAATTCACATCCCATTGACATGTTTCACCAATAACCACAACATGTCAACACAAGTCACAATTCAAACTCACATTGCAATTCTTTACTTTCCAAAGTTCCAAACCAATTCAAACCAATTCCAATGAACATATAACATAATAAAACACCAATTGCACATCAAAACACGTGACAATTTATACATTTCAAAATTACCACAAAATCAGGGCAAAATTTACAATTCACAAAACTTAGATCAAAAGACTTCAAATACTCACCTCTTCCTCTTTCCCAAACCAATTCTTTGATTCTTCATCTTTCCACTTTTCCTCAAACAATAAAACACCTCCTTTCAAGAATCTAAAACCATAGAGATGAAGCTCTCATCACTATGAACAACATTAAAGAAGGGTGTTTAAGCTAAAGAGGACCATAAACCAACAAAAACACACCTTGTTCTTTACTCTTTCCTTCTCTACTTCGATGAATATGGAGATTTTGGAGAGAGAGGATGAGATAATGAAGAAGGTGAGGCAAATCCATTTTTTGGGTTCCCTTAGCCGACTTAATAAGAAGAGGAGAGAGGGAAAATGAGTGGAAATGTTGACTATGATCCTAGGGTCCATAAGTTTCCAAGTGTCAATATCTTGCTCACCTCCCATGAGCTCACATAAGCTCACACACATGTGATTCCACCCTTGATCTCTTACACAAATCAATTCTAACCATTGATCTTGAAGTTACCAATGAGTTTCTTCTTCGATAACTAACCAATTGGCTGGTAACTTTACTGTTTTACCCCTGATTACAGCAATTCCCCTTGAATTACCACAAAACTCATCTTATCTTTACATATAACCACCTTATACGCCCTCTCTCTATTTTAAGTCAATTTAGATGCTAATCCATAATTGAACTTAAATACAAGGTTTTGCCGCTGCATATAACACAAACGATTACAATCCACATCATATTCTCCAAAATGGTTTATTTATTAATAATCACCTCCACTTTTGGAGTCATTAATCCTTAATCACAATTTGGGATCTTGCTAAACTAGGGCTTAGCAATCCACTAATCTCAGGCTTATTCTCTAGCATTAAGTCTCAAAATTTGGGGTATTACAATTACTATAAAGAAGCTGTTGCCTCCAGATTTGGAATTCCAGTTGTCCTTCACAAAGTATGGTCATCCGCCTAGGCTAGCAAGGGGATCAACTAAATATTAGCTTAATATAAATTTTTTGGTGTGTTTGGTGTTTAAAACCCTCTCACAAAAATCTTGCTTAGTTCTACCAATGATTGTATAAGTAGAAGTTTTGGTGAAAACTGAATAGTTGTTAAATTAGGATTTAGTTTAGTGTATTACAAACTACTGTGTAATTAGTGAATTTATTGAATGCCAATGTCAATGCCTTACCATAAATTTAACATTTGCAGTTAATTTGATTGTTTTTTGGCCTTCACTTTCTTATTTCCTTAACTAGATACCAGAGTAATTAATGTTTTTTCCCTGCAAAGTTCAGTTTTATAGAATTTTACTCTTGGTTTTCATGTGTTCCACAGACTAATTGTACCATTTTCTTAGCCCTTTGAAAAGAATATTTTGAAACTATGCCTTACTTGGGATTCTGATTTTTAGAATTATTTTTCATGTATAAACTTAGTTTGAACTTTAAAAGCCTTAATTCGAATGAAGAACTAGTTGTTTTGTTAGGATTTCCAAAGTGCGGTTCAGTGGGATGAAGTTACAGACATAATAACAAGCTTGTTTTTCTCCCTCAGGTGTCCTTGGAACATCAACCAAGTGAGGTGTTCATTCATCTTTCGGCCGGTAGATGCTAGGAACTAGTACGAGAGAGAGTAAATCTTGAAATCACTAACCAACATAAAATGGTAATTTTTCTGTGGAAAATCGATTTATAAGTTATAAATTAATAAATTGCTTCAATTGGACTTGGGAAAAAGATCAATTTTATTCCATTTCTTGCTTTCCGCCTGACTTACAAGCAAAGCTATATAATAATGACTTGGGCAAAAGATCAATTTTATTCCATTTCTTGCTTTCCGCCTGACGTACAAGCAAAGCTATATAATAATGATTGTAAATTCTCTTTTAAGCTGGATCCTACTATGTTTATAGATAATAGGGCAAGGGTCCCCTATGTATTACTCTTATATGTATTGCTCTTATTTATGTCCTTTATATGTATTGCTTTTATTTAAAATAAATCATGATCTACATATCTAGAAGCAAGTTGTATCTGTGCATGCCAGTGAACACTGAAACAATAGAGCCCATCTTTGTCAACTAAGCATGATGAGTGGGTTAGGACATACTCTACACCTACAGGACCTCTCCTAAAAAGAATTAGGACCTTTCTCTATATTTGATTTCTTAATGGATCACAACAAGTAAACCTTTTCAATCAACATAAGAAATTAGACACACCAACCCCTCTCCATTGCCTACAAATTGCCTCTTTGATTTTATTTTCTTTGATTACTTTCTATAATAAGACAAGTCTCAACTCAACTTGCAAGACCACATTATCTTTCCTCTTTTATTTTTTTACCTATTCTGTTAATATGTGGAAAATTGTACTTGGGAAAAAAAGTTATGCATAGTTTAGCAGCTAAGTATTCTTTTTTCATTTGATAGCAATTAGACATGAATGCAAAGACAATAAGGAAGTTGAGGTTTTCTCATCAGTATGAGTTGTCTACATAAGGGTAGGTTATGGCCTTAATTATGTCTCAAGAAGAAAATGATTATTTTCTTTTCCTCCGGGAGGACATAATAACAGACCCAATTTAATTATCATACAATGATTCCTTGGGATGTATGAAAAAGTATATGCCTATTTAAAATAACTTATATTAGTGGAAATTTAGAGGCATGTCAATTGGTTGGATGATGTTATTAAAGTTTACTTTTACAAAATTTTTGGTTCTCTTTCATCTCGTATATAAATTGCAAGTGGCATTAAACCTTTTCACTTATTAATGGATGAAATTATTAGAAATTTGAAGTTTTAGAGCAATGAATTAGTTTAGTAGACTTTATTTTTATACATGAAACTCTTTATGATGCTTGGTCTTGACCATGTTTTATCATTATTGGCATGTATGTTGAAATGACATTGGAGATTTAAGTTATACAAACCTATACTCTAATAAACCTATGTTTTTGCTAGGTAATTTATAAAAATAGGCTATATATTGAACAAAACATAACTCGCTGCTATATTAAATAGAATACAATTTGCTATATTGCAAAATAGATTGGCTTATTGAAGTTTAAGAAAATGGTTCGGATGCAATGTAAAAAGCTTAATGGTGTGTCACATTCTGATCTGAGCGCTTATATTAATTCAATGGAAGGAAATTAAAATTGCACATGGATGTGTGAAAGTTAAAATCATCTTTCTAGTGTAGCTTCTGGCCTTCAAAGCCTTTGTTCGAGTGATTGACAGGTAATTCAATTGGTCTTTGCCATTAAATAATTGAAATGATGCCAACCAAAAATGATCTTTGCTATATATATATATATATATATGATATGATATCATAATTGGAATATTTTGAAAGTTAGTTAAGTTAGTAAATTAGAAGACCGGGATTAACCATTAGTGATACTAGCCGTTTAAGAGCGTCATCAGCCAAACATGGCCTTAACCGTGTCTAATTGCTAATAGGTCTCTAATTATTGAACCCATAATCCCTATGGTACTATTCTATTTCTACTATTCATCCTGGCAATATATATGGGTCGTCGACCCATTGTATTGGATAGATTTGCATTGTTAATGAGAATTATACTATTCAAATTACTCTTCTTCTATCTCTATCTCTCAACTCTCTTCTACCTATTCATTATGTAGTAGTTAAACTAGGTACTTGGGTGTAATGATTGCATGCTCTCATCATACTCCTGCCTTTTCCAGGGGAAAAAGTAGAAAACAAAAAAAAGGTGTTGGAATATATGGATCATAGTTGGATACAAGCTAAACGGATGAGTGTTGAATATGATGTTGGGGTAAGGGGTTTTTTAGACTTTGCAAAAAGAAATGCCAATAATGATAGTGGGATGTTTTATTGCCCTTGTATAAAATGTTTGAATGAGTAGTGACTAAGTGCTGCATATATATATACACATTTAATTTGTGAAGGGTTTTGTAAGACATATATAGTATGAGTATGGCATAGTGAACAATTAGAAATGCTAAGTGCATTTCAACAGGGGGAGTGACTTGTGGTGGTAATGACACGGATCTAGATGATCGGATAGAGGATATTATTCATGATGTAGGAGAAGAGGCTTTTGAACAATCATATGCATATGGTGATATGTGCAATGATGCTGAGAAGCCGCTGTACCCAGGGTGTAAAAAATACCAATTGCTGAAAGCTATATTGAAATTGATAAGCATGAAAGCATGGCATAGATGGATCGACAAGAGTTTTTCAGAAACACTTGGGGCCATTAAAGACATGATTCCTGATGATAATGTGTTACCTTGTCGATACTATGATGCTAAAAATATACTGTGTCCACTAGGGATGAACTATAAAAAGATCCATGCATGCCCTAATGATTGCATATTGTATAGAAAAGAGCATGAAGAGAAGGAGTAATGTTTGATATGTGAAACTCTAAGGTATCAATCAAACAAGGCCCCTGCCAAAGTGTTGTAGTATCTTCTAATCATACCAAGGTTTAAGCGCTTGTTTGCCAATGAAATTGATGCCAAAAATTTGAGATGCATGTTGATGAGCGGATTTCTGATGGAAAGCTTCGGCATCCAGCTAATTCTTCTCAATAACAGAAAATTGACCAATTATTTCCTAGCTTCGGTGAAGAACCTAGGAATCTCAGGCTTGGGCTTAGCACATATGGCATGAATCCTTATGGTAGCCTAAGCAATATACATAGTTTATAGCCTATTCTGTTGGTAATTTACAACTTATCTCCTTTGTTATGTATGAAATGAAAGTATATTATGTTGTCTATATTGATTTTAGGACCAAAACAACCTGAAAATGACAGATGTTTACCTAGAATCCTTGATCAAAAACTTGAAAGAGTTGTGGGATAAAGGTGTCAATGTTTTTTATGCGAACAAGGAGACTTTTAATATACGAGCAATGATATTTTGTACTATAAATGACTTCCCTACATATGGGAACTTGTCAAGATATAGCGTTAAATGCCATAAAGCATGTCCGATTTATGAAGAAGGCACATGCTACCATCAACTTCACTATGGAAGAAAGATGATTTACCTTGGCCATAGGCGATTTCTTAGACGAAGCCACCCTTATCGTAGATTAAAAAATGCTTTTTTTGGTGGCCAAAAATTTGAAGATGCTCCAGAGGCATTGACTGGGGAGAAAATTTATGAAAAGGTGAAAAATATCAATACTATATTTGGTAAGTCATCAAAGAGTATAAATGAGAAAAATATATGGAAAAAAGGGTCCGTCTTCTTTAATCTTCCATATTGGTGCAATCTTGACGTCAGACACTATATTGATTTCATGCATGTGGAGAAAAACGTATGTGATAGTAATGTTGGGACACTGCTCAACATACAAGGAAGTTCTAAGGATGGCGTGAAGGCAATATTGGATTTGTAAGAAATGAGAATACAAGAAGATTTGCATCCAAGGCCACATGGTAATAGAACTTTTTGTCCTCTAGTTGCTCATACTTTGTCTAAGGATGAGAAAAGAAGCTTTTGTGAGTGTTTACATGGCGCCAAAGTTCCCTCAGGGTATTCTCCAAATTTTAAAAACCTTGTATTGATGAAAGACTTGAAGTTAGTAGGGCTAAAGTCTCATGATTGTCATGTCTTAATGCAACAACTACGCCTAGTAGCTATTTGAGGCATTGTCAAATATGATCTTCAATGCCATTTGTTGTAAAGTCATTGACATGGAAAGATTGGAGGAATTGGAAAATGAAGGATATATGATCTTGTGCCAACTTGAGAAGCTTTTTCTTCCTTCTTTTTTTGGCATCATTGTATATCTGATTGTTCATCTAGTGAGGGAGATAAAGTTGTGTGGCCCTATCTGTAATATCCTAAATTGTATTTAAGGGCTAATGACCTCAAAAGTGATGTAATTAATGTTAGTTAAACACTTTTGAAGTATATAAGGTAAATTGTGACATAAAACGTGCTTGGAAATGGTTTAGTAAGCATTGTGATAATCAAGGGCAAAATGGTAAATTTACCGACCGATTGGTCAGTTACCGAAGAGGAAACTTGTAGGTAACTTGAGATCAATTGTTAGGATTTATGAGTATGAGAGGAGGTGTGTGTGTGCATGTGTTATGTGAGGTTATGGATGAGAGAACAAGATCTTGACACTTGGCACTATATGGACCGTTGGATCAAGTCAAAGTGTCAAAATATGTTTTTTCTCGTCCCTCTCTCATCTAGGACGTTGGGCAAGCTAAAGTGGGCAGAAATTTTAGATCATCATTCTTATCTCATCTCATCTCTCCTCTCCTCCATTTTCGTTCAGCTAGAGAAGGAATGAGAAAGAGAAAAACCTAAGGTTAGTGCTCTAAATGACCATGAATGCTCAAATACTCCTTATTAACATTGTTCTAGGTGTTGAGAGGATTATTCCTATGGTTTCAGATTTTTGATTAGTGGTGATTGGAAGCTTGAGAAAATTTGGAAGTGGTGGAAATCAAGATTTAGTCTTGGGAAGAAGTTAAGGTAAGCCTTTGGAACCTTTTGACATATTTATTGTGGTCATTGGTTTAGCTTTGAGGATTTTGGAATTTTACCTAGATTTTGGCTTAATTTCAAAAAATTGGTTAGTGTTTAGTGTGAAATTGGTGTCATAGTGTGTCTTTGGTTATTTGAAATTGATTTGGAATGTTGGTTTGCAATATGGTGGTTTGATTGAGTTCTTGGTAAGACATCTGGTGGTCATTGTGTAACATGTCAATGGAGGTTGAATTGGGTTGTTTTGATGATTTCAATGGATTCCTTGTGCAAATTTATGTGGGAATGGTATTTGGTATGAATTTGGGAACCATTGGTGCAGAACTGAAATGTTGTCTATTGAAAGTCTATTCTGGGCAGTCTGTTTACATTGGCGTTTTGAATAACCTAATAATGTCAGAAAATTCTGAAACTTTCCAGTCTTAAATATCACATTCTAAGCTTCAAAATGGGCATATAATTTGTTTCATTTCGTTTTTTGAGCTGGGAGTTCTGGTTGCCCAAAGTTTGATGTCGAAACTGGGCTCAATTCTGGAGCAGATTGGAATTTTTTGTAAATCTGGATTTGTGTGGTGATTTCTGGTATTGAGCCATATTTTTCCTATGAAGAGGACTTACAAATCTTTCATTTGGCTTTGGGATCACCTCATTTCAATTTTTTCAGAATTAATTATGATTTTTCGAAGTTGCCTTGGCTGCAGCAGAAATTCTTGGCTGCAGCACAAAAGTTTCTGTGCGCTTTTCGGCAGCAGCTAGAAATTCTTAACTGCAGTTAAAAACCTTCTGTGCACATTTTGGCTGTAGCCAACCCCCATTTTTAGCATATTGAGATTTTGAATAGTGTTTTCCATCCTAGAACTTCCCAATTCCTCTAGGTTTTCATTGACCCTATTATAGTCACTTAAGGAACTTAGGTGGTAACCTATTTTAAGTGTTTGAAAGTGAGAATTGGGAGTAGAGCATTAATCTGCCATCTTGATTTTAGTGTTTAGGGTTTGACATTTGCTATCCTCATGAGCCAACGGTGCCAAAGGACACCAGGAAAGAACAAGGTAGTGACTCCTCTCTTATACTTTGTGTAAATGTGTTGTATATATGTTTGTCATGCATGGTGAATACTTTGTGATACATTGTGATGCTTTAAGACCACAGCAAAAGATGACGCATAGTGATACTTTGTGAATTCATAGAGATCGCAGCGAAAGTTGACGTATAGTGTTTACAGCTATGAGTGTTGTCGCATGTGGTGTGAGCCATGAAACATTGTGATGCTGCTGAACATGATCATATATGCTATGTGTTTATGTACTGTGTGAGTGATTTGTTACTACTGGGATTCTATTGAATCTCATTATTTCCTATGACTAAGATTTTAGTCAAGGCAAGTGGCTCTAAGGAGAAGTAGACAAACCGGAGTGGTTAGGGCCTTCAGGGATATTTTGGTTTTGATAGTTAGCTATCAATCTGAGTTTGGGATTACTGTAAATTATTTTTGGATGTATATAATATTTTGATTATGGTAGGTAATCCCCTAGTTGGGAATTACAAACCTGATAGTTAGTATATACATGACCCGGTGGTTGCCGGGGTTTTTGTCTCACACTCTGATATGTATAAATGTGATTTAATTGCATAGGTAATTATATGCGATACATGCAATTGAGACTAGAACGGGGAAAGAATTTTGAAAGTTTTGTTAAAATTCCTTCCGCAAAAAGGGATTGGAAATGACTTTTGATGATTATTGGTCTCTATTTCATTTAAAATTCCAAATTTTGAATTATAATTATGTGTTTAAAGGCAGGGGATTACACTATCTATTTTTGGTGGATATACCCAATCGAAAGAACTATGAAAATCCTAAAAGGGTATGTGAAGAACCCCAATTGGCCTGAAGCATCTATTGTTCAAAAATATATTTTTGAAGAGGTTATGAAATTTTGTCAACATTATTTGTCAAATGTACAATATATTGGGCTTCCTAAACGTCATGTTCAAGAAGGGGGTAGATGCAGGGCAACAGTAAAGAGCATAGATGCTGATGAATTGCAACAAGTCCAATTGTACATCTTGAATAATGTTGATGAAGTTCAATATTACATAAATGCCTATAAAGAAATTGTAAGGAAACAAAATAGTCGAATGACTAAACAAAGGTTAATTAGGGAGCATAACAGAACTTTCGCACATTGGTTCAAACAAAAGGTTGACCGAGAAGAATGTGTTTCTGATACAATAAATTGATTAGCACGTAGTCCTGAAGTTGATGTCATTAGTTGGACTTCATTTGTGATCAATGGTTATACCTTGTACACAAAGTCCCTAGATGATAAGAGCACCGTCCAAAATAGTGGTGTTGTATTAGTGGCTGAATCTATGCACTTCTCTAGTTTGAAAGATAAGAACCCTAAATTGACTTTCATATCTTGTTATGGGGTTATTGAAGAGATATGGGTGGTTGACTATGTTAAAATTATATTTCCCATTTTCAAATGCAAGTGGGTTGATGTCAATAATGGTGTGAAGGTCGATAGGTTAGGATTTACATTAGTAGATCTGAATAGTAGAAGTTTTAGAGATGAACATTTCATTATGGCAGATCAGGAGCAACTAGTGTTCTATATTATTGATCAAGAAAATAAACTATAGTCTATAGCTCTCCAAGGAAAAAGGGTTATTGATATTGACGAGAAAAGTTGCTTAAATTATGATCTTCTTGAGACTCCTTCTTTTTCCAAGGGTATACCAGAATTGAACGAAGAAGATAAAGCAGATAATGAACATGGCACAAGAAATGATCATTATGAGGGAATATGGGAGGATATCTCTTTATGATACTACTTTGATCTAAAGTAATTATGATTATGATTTATATCTAAATAATGTATATAGTTTTTCCATAGATATATAGTCTTCTCATGTTGTAGCTTAACAATTTATCTTTCTTTGTTGTCATTACAGGCAAATGACAGATCCTCGGTGTCCTAGTGTAGAGGGTCAGCCACCTACTGCACCTTAGAGTCAGCCACCTATTGCCTAACAGAGTCAGCTAGCTAGTACTCCTTAGAGTCAGCCACCTATTGCTCAGCAGAGTCAGCCATCTAGTGTTAATCAGAGTGAGCCTAGCAATGCTCTGAGCTAGGATCATAGTGAGCCTAGTAGCCAATTTGTTCGGAGGGGTAGACGTGGCACACGGTTAATAGACATTTCCCTCAGTCGGAGTGTAGGACAAAAGATACCGATTAAGTTTGATAGATATTGGAAACCAATCAGGCCTAATGTAAGCCGATATAGGATTTTTGTCTTCCTCCTTACATGCAACAAGTCGAGCATCTTGATAGAGGAGTGGAGAAATGTCGATGAAAAGTTGTGGCAACATATTTGGGATACTATCCAGGTATACAATTCTCTTTTATTCTGTATGTAATTATTATCAAATATGTCAAAAATTGGTCACTTATGTAATATCCCGATTTGTGATTAGGACTGATAACTCTGATAATCATTGAGATTAGTGTAATTAGGCGCTTTTGAGTTAATGTAATGTGAATCTTGTATGTATACATGTGGTGTATAAGATCAAGGGTTGTGATTCCTTGACCGTGGGTCGGAATCCTGTGCTTTGCGGTTATGTGAGCTTTTGAGGGAGTGCTTATGATGATGACATGTGGCTTAAGTTGGACCATTGGATATGGCACTAGAGGACAAAACCTCACTTTTCTCTCATTTTCTCTCTCCTATTCGGTTGGAGGCATGGGCAAGGGAGGGTGATGTGCTTCATCATCATCATTGCATCTCCTCATCTCTCTTTCCTCCATTTTGGGCGCTGGACAAACAAGTAGAGGAAGAAGAAAAGCTTTGATTTTGGTGAGTTGTGATTATCCTTTGCTCCAATCCTCTTCTCTAACATTGTTCATCTCAATGAGAGCTTTATGGTGATGATTGTAGAGCCTTGAATGGTGTAGATTGGGATTTTGGCCGAAATTTAAAGTTGAGGAATCAAAGTTCTGATTGAGCAAAGAGAAGAGGTAGGCATTTAGAGCATTTTGATATATTGTCTATGATTTTTTGGCTAAGTTTAGTCAAATCTGGAATTTTGCCCTAAATATGCCTATTTTTGGAGATATGAAGTTCATTGTGATTTATAATTGGAAATGATGTACTATGGAGTTAATTGAGTATTGAATATGATCTGGAATGTTGGAATGAGTTTGGATGAAATTTGGGTAATGTGTATCTTAGAGACCTTAGTGTTTGATTGTGGTCAAATTGAGTTTTGGGGTGTTTTTGGTGTTGCCATTGTGTTCCCTAGTTGGTGCTTAGAGTGTGAGAGCATTGGGAAGAGTTTGGGAACCATTTGGAAGTGATTTTGACCATCTGGCGTTTTCTGGTTTTCTGCACTTTTGGGTCTCTGATACACATCACTCGAGCAGAGGAAGAACGTGCTCGAGTGATGCGCAAGTTTTTCCCTTTGTGCTTCGAGTTGCCTGGGTTTTCTATGAACACTGCTCGAGCACATCGCTTTGTGCTCGAGTGAGGCTGTGCTTCTGGTGCGAGTTGTGCTTGCGGGTTCTCACTCGCGAGTAAGGTGCTCGAGAGTGCCTTCTCACTCGCGGGTGTGAGGTGTGTGCTCGCGGGTGTGCTCGCGGGTGAGAGGGGTGTGCTCGAGGGATCCTGGTCTTGGAGAGCATTGTGTGTGCTCTCGGGTCCTCACTTTCTGAGTTTCTCTCGCGGGTACTCGAGTGAGGCATTTAGCCTTGTGCTCGAGTGAGGATTTGTGCTCGAGTGAGCCAGTTCCTGCAAGTGTCTTTGTGCTCTCGGGTGCTCACTCGCGGTCTCACTCGCACTTGTGCTCGAGTGATGTCCGTACTTGTGCTCGAGTGAGAGCATCTGTGCTCGAGTGAGATGACCAAAAATCTGTGTTTTTGCCTTCGAGTAAGGGGTCTTTTGGGTAGGTTCTTCCAACCCTTTAGGCATATGTTTAGGCCTATTTTAGTCACCTAAAGAGTCCTAAACGATAACCAACTTAGAGTATTGTTGAAATATGATTATGGAAAAGAAATTGATCAAGTGTCCCTAATTTGAATAGGATTTGACATCTGTCGAACGCGTGAGCCCACTGTGCCAAAGATTATCAGGAAAGATTCAGGTAGCGACCTCTCTCTTATACTTTATGTAAATGTATTGTATGTTTGCCTATCATGCATTGTGTGCTGTTGCTGCTTCGAGATGCATTGAGATACGTTGTGGAGCTTTGTGTACTGTGGAGCATTGTGCCTTGTGATGCATTGTGTCTGGAGATGCTTAGTGATACATTGTGCTTTGAGATGCTTTGTGGTGCTTTGTGCTTTGAGTTGCTGCTACATAGTGTTCACCGCGAAAGCGGGCGTTGTGCATAGTGATTACCGCGCGAGCGGGCATAGTGTTTGCAGCGAAAGCTGTCATTGTGATTACCGCGTAAGCGGGCATAGTGCATTGTGATACAGCCGTGAGTGCTGTCGTCTGTGGCGCGAGCTATGGATCATTGTGTTGCGGATGATGTTGGTGAACATGATACATTACATGCTTTGTGTTTATATATTGTATGAGTGAGTTGTTGCTCTGGGATTCTCAAGAATCTCATTCCTCCATATGACTACCCTTTTCAGGCAGGGCAAGTGGCTCGAAGGAGAAGCGACCAACCCGTAGTGGTTAGGGTCTCTTAGGGACATTAGGGATTTTTGGGATAGTTGGTTATCCTTACTTTGGATTTGGGATTTCCAAAGTGTAAATTGATGTAAATGATTATTTCGATCGTGTAATCCCCGTTGTTGGGAGATATAAAACCCATATTATTTATGTAAGTAACCCGGGGTTGCCGGGATTTTAGTTTCCGCACTTTGATATTTATTATGTACTCTGATTTCTCAAGTAGTTATATCCGTACATGAATGTGAGACCAGGAATATATAAGTTTTGAAATGATTTTTCGAATGCCCCATCTCTTGGATGAGGAATATAAATTGTTAAACCATCTTATTGGTCTCTATTTCATTTAAATTTCGTAATCCGGATGTATTTACGGTGAGGGGGTTACATTTTTGGTATCAGAGAGGTGGTTCCTGGCAAGGGTAGAGTTTGCTGGGATAGCTCCCATAGTGCAATCTTAGTGATAATCGAAACCCATCTGTGAATATGTGACGTATGCATATATCTGTTTGATTATGTGGATATATGTACTTTGTAGAGTTATGTGGATACTATGATTGTTGGATTAATGGGGTGAGTTCTTTGTAGAATGAAAAGAACAACAAAAGGTCGCCCCAGAGGACAACAAGAAAATCCCGATGTGGAGTTGGTCAATGACAATCCACCGGATCCTATGCAAGAGTTAATGGGCTTGATAAAGGATCAGAGGGATATGATTACGGAGCTTAGAGAAGAGCTCAGAGCTGAGAAAGCCAAGAACAATGAGGGTAGAGGCCAGTCTACTCAAGAAGGAACTCGAGGGGAAACCCGAGAGGAGACTAGACGGGAAGATACTGCTGAAGGGTCGGCACGATCGCTTGAATCGCCTCCTCATGCGGAAGTGGATCCAAGGCCGCATGGAAAGTCGGTCAGGGAGGAACGAGACCTTGAGTATTGGGTCTCCAAATTCTGCAAACAACTACCTCCGGCATTTAAAGGGAAGTTTGATCCTCAGGCGGCTGAAGATTGGCTACACCGTCTTGAGAAGATTTTCGAAGTCTTAGTGTGTCCCTCCGAAGTGAAAGCCAAGTTGGCGGTGTACAAGCTTGAAGGCGATGCCGATCGTTGGTGGCGTAATATTGCCTTGGCACTGCGTTTAAAGAATGAGCCATTGACCTGGGAGGTGTTCCAACAACACTTCAACGAGAAATATTTTCCTAAGTCAGTGAGGCTTGAGAAAGAAACCGAATTTCTGAATATCAAGCAAGGGGACGCGGAGTCTTTCGATGAATATTTGTCCCGGTTTACCCGCCTATCCCGATATTCCTCTTATCTTCAGAAAATGGATGATGAGGAGTTGAGCTCAGACATGTTAATTCGGGGTTTAAGGCGTGATATGAGAAAGAGACTCGCCACCCATCAGTTTTCCAAATTCAACAAGGCCGTTGAAGAATGTCGGATCACTGAGAGCAATCTTAGGGAGTTATATCCGGCTAAGGCTGGTGGTAGTCATAGTGAGTCTAGTAAGGGCGGTGCTTCTCAGAAGCGGAAGGGCTCAGGATCATCCTCTTCATTTAGAGGGGGTAGTAAGAAGCCTTATCAATCTTGGAGTCGTGATCAGCAGAGAACTCCTAGTGTATGGACATGTCCTCGTTGCAACCAGCCACATCATGGCAAGACGTGTGATGGTCGGGTGATTTGCTTCAATTGTAAGCAAGTGGGGCATACATCTGTTGAGTGCAAACAGTCACGACCAGAGCAGAGACAGAGGACTCAGGGCCGAGTATTTGCTATGACTCATGAGGAAGCCCGAAAATCCCCAGAGCTGATACAAGGTAAAGTCCTTATCCATGGCATTGAGTTACAAGCGTTATTTGATTCGGGTGCAAGTCACTCTTTTATTGCTTATGCTTGTGTAGAGCGTCTGGGAGTGAATGTGCATAGGTTGCCATTCAATTTGATTGTGTCTACACCGATGGGTGTTAAGGCTGTGACCACGGAAGCCTGCTTAAATTGTGTTATAACCGTAGACGGTTATGAGTCTGTGATAGATTTGATCTGTTTACCGCTCTGCCAGTTAGAAGTCATCTTGGGTTTTGATTGGTTGAGAGCGAATAATGTGTTGTTAGATTGTGGGAACAGAAGGATAGTGTATCCTGTTTCTCAGAGCATTGAGGGCGAAAATGCCGGTTTGAATTTTCTTTCGACAGCTAAGGCTGAGAAGTATTTGCAAAAGGGTTGTCAGGGGTATATGGTTTTCTTTTCTATACAAGGAGAAACCAGTGAAACTTTGAGTAATATACCCATAGTGGATGGATTCCCTGAGGTTTTTCCAGATGATCTAAATGGATTACCTCCGGAAAGGGAAGTTCAATTTCCGATTGACATTGTGCCTGGAGCGGGTTCGATATCCAAAGCCCCATATCGTATGGCTCCAAATGAAATGGCTGAGTTGAAAAAGCAGATTGAGGATTTGCTTGAGAAAGGGTTTATTAGACCCAGTGTGTCGCCTTGGGGTGCTCCAGTTTTGTTTGTGAAAAAGAAAGACGGGAGTCTTCGGTTGTGCATCGACTATAGAGAGTTGAATAAGGTTACCGTCAAGAATAAGTACCCTCTCCCGAGAATTGATGACCTATTAGATCAACTATCTGGTTCATGTGTGTTTTCGAAAATCGATCTAAGGTCGGGGTATCATCAGCTGCGTGTGAAAGCGGAAGATGTTCCGAAGACTGCTTTCCGGACCAGATATGGTCATTATGAGTTCTTAGTGATGCCATTTGGGTTAACCAATGCGCCTGCGGTTTTCATGGATTACATGAACCGTATCTTTCGTCAATATCTGGATCAGTTCGTCGTGGTATTCATCGACGATATTTTGATATACTCTAAGAGTAGAGAAGAGCATGAGCATCATTTGAGAATTGTGTTGAATACATTGCGTGAAAAACAACTCTATGCTAAATTGAGTAAGTGCGAGTTTTGGCTATCGGAAGTGAGATTCCTAGGCCATGTTATCTCGCAAGGTGGGGTCGCTGTGGATCCTAGTAAAGTGGAAGCAGTACTGAACTGGAAGAGGCCAGAATCCGTGGCTGAAATACGCAGTTTTCTGGGTCTTGCTGGTTATTATCGGAGATTCATTCAGAATTTCTCCCGTATTGCGTTGCCGATGACCAAGCTCACGAGAAAAGATCAGCCATTTGTATGGGATGAACATTGTGATAATTGCTTTGTGGAGCTGAAACAGAGGTTGACTACGGCACCTGTGTTGATTTTGCCCGATCCCAGTTTGACATATGTTGTGTATTCTGATGCCAGTGGGCAGGGATTAGGGTGTGTCCTTATGCAGCAGGGACGTGTGGTGGCCTATGCCTCTCGACAGCTCAAACCTCATGAATTGAACTATCCCACGCATGATCTAGAGCTTGCGGCCATAGTGTTTGCATTGAAGATTTGGCGTCATTACCTGTATGGTGTGACTGTGGAACTGTACTGCGACCACAAGAGTCTCAAATATCTGTATGATCAGAAAGAATTGAATATGAGACAACGACGCTGGATGGAATTGCTTAAGGACTACAACCTGGAAATAAAATATCATCCGGGTAAGGCAAATGTAGTCGCTGATGCTCTTAGTCGAAAAACTGTAGTTGTGGCGGCTATGATGATACACGAGGGGAAGTTGATTGCTGATTTTCGTGATATGAATCTGTCGAACCAGATCATCTGTGCCAACTATAATGTTTCCCAAGGGGAAAGTGATTTGAGAGCTGAGATTGAAGAAGCTCAGAGGCAAGATGACTGGATTCAGCGTAATCTAGCCAGAATAGAGCGTGGTGAAGCTCAGGGCTATGATGTGTCGCCTAGTGGATTGGTTCGTTATCAGAAGAGAATTTGTATTCCACTTAAGGCGGAGTTGAGACAGAAGATCTTAGATGAGGCGCATAAGAGCCAATATACTCTTCATCCTGGTATGACCAAAATGTACCATAACTTGAAATCTGAGTATTGGTGGCAGGGTATGAAGAGTGATGTGACGAAATATGTGGCGAGGTGTCTCACATGTCAGAAAGTAAAGATTGAGCACCAAAGACCGCCTGGATTGTTGCAGAGTCCTGAAATTCCGGAATGGAAATGGGAAAGTGTGACCATGGATCTTGTTGTGGGATTGCCCAAGATCAGGAATTATGATGCGATCTGGGTCATTGTGGACCGGTTAACGAAGTCGGCGCACTTCCTACCGATCAAGGCTAGTTACTCTCCGGACAAGCTAGCAGAGATTTATGTTCGTGAAATTGTGAAGCTCCATGGCATACCGAGGAATATCATCTCTGATCGAGATCCTCGTTTCACTTCGAGATTCTGGAAGGCGTTGCATGAGGCACTGGGTACTCAGTTGAGATTCAGTACAGCCTATCATCCTCAGACAGACGGTCAGTCAGAGAGGACTATTCAAACCTTAGAGGATATGTTGCGGGCATGTGTTCTTGACTTCAAAGGGAGTTGGGACTGTTTTCTTCCACTTGCGGAGTTTGCCTATAACAATAGCTATCATGCGAGCATTCAGATGGCGCCGTATGAAGCGTTGTATGGGAGAAAATGCCAATCGCCATTGTGTTGGAATGAGTTGTCCGAGAGGAAACTCTATGGGCCGGATCTTGTGGATCAAACCTCAGCCCAGATTCGAATCATTCGTAAGAGGCTTCTTGCAGCTCAGAGTCGGCAGAAGAGTTATGCAGACAAGAGGAGAAGGCCTCTAGAGTTTGAAGTTGGTGATCATGTATTTATGAGAATATCACCTGTCACCGGTATTGGGCGAGCTATAAAGCGAAAGAAGTTGAGCCCGAGATACATAGGTCCTTTTGAGATCCTTGATAGGATTGGGCCTGTTGCTTATCGTATAGCCCTACCTCCGAGCTTGAGCAGACTCCATGATGTGTTTCATGTTTCTCAATTGAAGAAGTACCAACCGGATCCATCTCATGTCGTTGAGTATGAGAATGTGGAGTTGCGAGATAACTTCACGTATGCGGTGGAGCCAGAGCAAATTATTGAACGAGAAGAACGTCGGCTCAGACACCGGAGTATTCCTTATGTGAAAGTGATCTGGAAGGGTATGACTCAGCGGGAAGCAACTTGGGAAACGGAAGAAGATATGCGAAGGCGATATCCGGAGTTTATGGCTCAAGGGGAGTAGAAATTTCGAGGACGAAATTTATTTGACAGGGGGAGAATTGTAATATCCCGATTTGTGATTAGGACTGATAACTCTGATAATCATTGAGATTAGTGTAATTAGGCGCTTTTGAGTTAATGTAATGTGAATCTTGTATGTATACATGTGGTGTATAAGATCAAGGGTTGTGATTCCTTGACCGTGGGTCGGAATCCTGTGCTTTGCGGTTATGTGAGCTTTTGAGGGAGTGCTTATGATGATGACATGTGGCTTAAGTTGGACCATTGGATATGGCACTAGAGGACAAAACCTCACTTTTCTCTCATTTTCTCTCTCCTATTCGGTTGGAGGCATGGGCAAGGGAGGGTGATGTGCTTCATCATCATCATTGCATCTCCTCATCTCTCTTTCCTCCATTTTGGGCGCTGGACAAACAAGTAGAGGAAGAAGAAAAGCTTTGATTTTGGTGAGTTGTGATTATCCTTTGCTCCAATCCTCTTCTCTAACATTGTTCATCTCAATGAGAGCTTTATGGTGATGATTGTAGAGCCTTGAATGGTGTAGATTGGGATTTTGGCCGAAATTTAAAGTTGAGGAATCAAAGTTCTGATTGAGCAAAGAGAAGAGGTAGGCATTTAGAGCATTTTGATATATTGTCTATGATTTTTTGGCTAAGTTTAGTCAAATCTGGAATTTTGCCCTAAATATGCCTATTTTTGGAGATATGAAGTTCATTGTGATTTATAATTGGAAATGATGTACTATGGAGTTAATTGAGTATTGAATATGATCTGGAATGTTGGAATGAGTTTGGATGAAATTTGGGTAATGTGTATCTTAGAGACCTTAGTGTTTGATTGTGGTCAAATTGAGTTTTGGGGTGTTTTTGGTGTTGCCATTGTGTTCCCTAGTTGGTGCTTAGAGTGTGAGAGCATTGGGAAGAGTTTGGGAACCATTTGGAAGTGATTTTGACCATCTGGCGTTTTCTGGTTTTCTGCACTTTTGGGTCTCTGATACACATCACTCGAGCAGAGGAAGAACGTGCTCGAGTGATGCGCAAGTTTTTCCCTTTGTGCTTCGAGTTGCCTGGGTTTTCTATGAACACTGCTCGAGCACATCGCTTTGTGCTCGAGTGAGGCTGTGCTTCTGGTGCGAGTTGTGCTTGCGGGTTCTCACTCGCGAGTAAGGTGCTCGAGAGTGCCTTCTCACTCGCGGGTGTGAGGTGTGTGCTCGCGGGTGTGCTCGCGGGTGAGAGGGGTGTGCTCGAGGGATCCTGGTCTTGGAGAGCATTGTGTGTGCTCTCGGGTCCTCACTTTCTGAGTTTCTCTCGCGGGTACTCGAGTGAGGCATTTAGCCTTGTGCTCGAGTGAGGATTTGTGCTCGAGTGAGCCAGTTCCTGCAAGTGTCTTTGTGCTCTCGGGTGCTCACTCGCGGTCTCACTCGCACTTGTGCTCGAGTGATGTCCGTACTTGTGCTCGAGTGAGAGCATCTGTGCTCGAGTGAGATGACCAAAAATCTGTGTTTTTGCCTTCGAGTAAGGGGTCTTTTGGGTAGGTTCTTCCAACCCTTTAGGCATATGTTTAGGCCTATTTTAGTCACCTAAAGAGTCCTAAACGATAACCAACTTAGAGTATTGTTGAAATATGATTATGGAAAAGAAATTGATCAAGTGTCCCTAATTTGAATAGGATTTGACATCTGTCGAACGCGTGAGCCCACTGTGCCAAAGATTATCAGGAAAGATTCAGGTAGCGACCTCTCTCTTATACTTTATGTAAATGTATTGTATGTTTGCCTATCATGCATTGTGTGCTGTTGCTGCTTCGAGATGCATTGAGATACGTTGTGGAGCTTTGTGTACTGTGGAGCATTGTGCCTTGTGATGCATTGTGTCTGGAGATGCTTAGTGATACATTGTGCTTTGAGATGCTTTGTGGTGCTTTGTGCTTTGAGTTGCTGCTACATAGTGTTCACCGCGAAAGCGGGTGTTGTGCATAGTGATTACCGCGCGAGCGGGCATAGTGTTTGCAGCGAAAGCTGTCATTGTGATTACCGCGTAAGCGGGCATAGTGCATTGTGATACAGCCGTGAGTGCTGTCGTCTGTGGCGCGAGCTATGGATCATTGTGTTGCGGATGATGTTGGTGAACATGATACATTACATGCTTTGTGTTTATATATTGTATGAGTGAGTTGTTGCTCTGGGATTCTCAAGAATCTCATTCCTCCATATGACTACCCTTTTCAGGCAGGGCAAGTGGCTCGAAGGAGAAGCGACCAACCCGTAGTGGTTAGGGTCTCTTAGGGACATTAGGGATTTTTGGGATAGTTGGTTATCCTTACTTTGGATTTGGGATTTCCAAAGTGTAAATTGATGTAAATGATTATTTCGATCGTGTAATCCCCGTTGTTGGGAGATATAAAACCCATATTATTTATGTAAGTAACCCGGGGTTGCCGGGATTTTAGTTTCCGCACTTTGATATTTATTATGTACTCTGATTTCTCAAGTAGTTATATCCGTACATGAATGTGAGACCAGGAATATATAAGTTTTGAAATGATTTTTCGAACGCCCCATCTCTTGGATGAGGAATATAAATTGTTAAACCATCTTATTGGTCTCTATTTCATTTAAATTTCGTAATCCGGATGTATTTACGGTGAGGGGGTTACAACTTACTCCTTCAATGCATGCATTTTAGCTCACCTACGACGTTCCTCAGACCGAGATCTTGTATAACAAGATAATGGTGTATTGTTATGAGCGCTGGAGAAAGTTGAAGACAAATCTAACCAACAATTACATTTATATCGAGGTGAAAGATAGTCAGCCTCGTCCTAATCCATGCGACAATTATACATTTCTTGATCAAGCGACTTGGCACGCATTTGTTAGGCTTTGGACTACTCCAGAATCTTTGGTTAGTTGACTTATTTTTTGTTTTATTTACTTATCAATTATCTTAATTAATTGTAACATTTTCCTTTTGTTTAATTTCTTTTTCGCAGGCAAAAAGCACAAGTGAGTGGTAGAAAGAATGATTGCCCTCAAACAATGTCTCGTGGGGGTTATGCAAAGGTTGAAAGAGACTTGTTGGCGGCCAAATGGAAGAGATGAGAAGAAGCATCTCAATCCGATCCTTCTGTTCTTCTTTCTCCACCATCTCGATTCCTCGTGAAGAAAATGGTTATTTGCTCACCAAAAGAGGAGTTGGTCTTATATGAGTGAACAATCTTGTATAGTACGTGAAAAAATTGTAAGTATATATCGTTTCTGTTATGAATTATATAAGAAACATACTTGATTACTTATGTTTGTTATTTTGTATTATCTTATAGGAGGAACTTAGAAAAAAAACAAGCTGAGGGATCTTTTAATTTGGAGGGCAGGAATGATATTCTAACTATTGCTACTGGCAAACATGAGCATCTAGGCTGAGTCAGGGGAGTTAGAGGAGGGGTAGGGATACGGGATTACTTTGGAGCCCCCGTATGCCATTCCTCAAACATCGTGACTAGGGAGGAATTGGAGACTGTGTTGGCTACTGTAAGAGTAGAAGTAAAGGCTCAGGTTAAAGCATCATTTGATACACTATTAGAGACCCGGTTGAGCAAGATGAAAGAGGAAATGATAGTATTTATGAGCTCAAGACAAGATACCAGTGCTCCCCAGCCACAATTAATTGATCCTAATAAGTGGAGCACTAAAGGGAGTTGTTGCAATATCGAGCAGTCATCAGAGGGTCCTACAAGGGAAATTAATGAGCCTTGTGATATTTTTGTTGAGGAACCTCTGATACGGTTAGTTCCACGGGGTAGTGTGCATTACCTAGGATTAACTGTCCACCACCAATAAAGAAAGCTGATCAAGTTTGAGTGTTAATTGACGTGGTGATCATTGTAAATGCACCTGTCCCTATTCCTTCTGATGAATTCAATATCATAAGCGATGTCTTGGGTACGTTCATCTTGTGGCCAAAGAACCTTATTTCTGTTCGAGCGGAGGAAAGTCATATCAAAGCCCCACTAAGTCCAGCTCACTTTACTCAAGAAGTTTCACAGCCTCCACTGAATATCATGCAACAAGTGATTCTGATGGAATATGATACATCCTTTAAAACAAGAGATTGGCCTACGGATTCAGTTGTTGGTAAGTCAGGGGTGACATGCTATCTTGAGAGGGATGATTTGATGTCCCTGGTAGCTCCTAGAGAAAATCATACGATTGGGATTGTCCAACTGTTCTTAATGTAAGTATCTTTTACAATTCAAAGTAAATATTTTAAAAATTTCACCGTTTACCTTTGATTTATGAGCTTGCATTTTTGTAGGTACATGTATTGTAGGTTGGTCTCCTCTGGCAAAAGCAAAAAATTTGGATTCTTATGCCCCCATCAAATTTAAGAGAAAGGGACCACTGCTGCTATAAGACATAGATACTTATAAGAAAGGCTTAGTGAAACTGGAACTGAGTGTTTCTTGGCTCCATATGTGCATGGGTAAGAAACAAACTTATATTTTATAATTTATATAATGTTTTATGTTTGCTTAATATTCTTCTCTTTTTTTCAGTGATCATTGGCAGTTGGTTCTTCTATGCAAGAGTAGTTACACTGTCATCCTCTTATGCTCCCTTCACTTCAAACCAGGGAATGATTTGAAAAAGATCATGAACTCATTAGTTTTCTTGCATTATTACCTTTTTTATGAAAAGGTTATGGAATTTGTGCAAAATAAATAGCCTTTTTGATTTTGATGATCATAGGGCTATGCGGACATTCCTACACACTGCTTGTGGTAAGCATGTTCGTGACTTAAAGGACCTTATATGGATCATGCTAAAGGTTAGTACAAATTGAGTTGTTTAAAGAATGTAATAAGCCATGTCTTTTTATTTGTTTTAATGATGTCGTGTTTTTTCTCAGAGCCATAGGCAACTCACAGGGGTCCAACTTATGTGGTTTTTATGTTTTGAGACACATTTACAATATTATCACTCTAGGCACGGCTGATTTTACTCAAAAGGTAAATTTATATTTTAGAAATTTTGTATTACTTTATTGTTTTTAAGTTACTAAGTTAATGTTTTGTTTGGTTTTGGTGTTACAGATGTTTGTTCTTGCTAATTCCTTTGCTGAAGAAGATATTGATTTCATTCGCATATGTTGTGCTAAATTCATCTATGAGCTATTACAGATATAGTGAGTTTTTGGATCCAACGTTATATTGTATATTGTTCTCATATGTATTGCTAACAAGGTTTATGTATCTATGTAAGACACTTTTTATGGGTGATACAGGAGGGATGGGATTTTAGGGACCGACCTTTGTAATTTTTCTTCCTTTTGTATTCTGTAAAACTGAGGAATTTCTGCTGTTGTGTGTATCAATACTTGAATTTTATTGCTACCATTGTCATTTTAAATTTTTGCATCCATTTCTGAGCAAATTCATCTATTTGGACATTCCTTCATGTTTTTAGTTTTAGATAACTTCATGTTGTACATTGAAATTGCAAGAAATTGAGTGAATTTGGAGTTAATGGAATCTAATTTTAGCTTGTTGCTTAAATTGTGACAATTGATCTTGAACCTTGTTCTACACTAATTACCATTTGATGGAAGTTTATTTAAAGTCACCTGGCTTACACCTTCATTTGTGCTTGTTGTTGATCTTGCAGCTGTCTTTGCTTTTGAGAAATCTGTTACGTTGCTTCTGTGTAATATGTTACTTACTTCATACATGCACTCTATTACATCCGTTGCATTTTACATTGTTCTTTGTTGCTTCAAGATTCATTACTGCTGTCATTTGGTCCTCCTTACTGTCTAATTGCACTGTTGGTGTTATTTAGTGCTAAACTAAGGTTGGTCATTACCTTTGGCTAAATTCTTAACAAATTTTCTTGCACCCTACTATGACTGGAATTACTATCAACGTTGTGCATTAAGCTGTCATGCATAGTTTCCTGAAGTCTAGGATTTGAATAAATTTCTGCATCATTATGAAGCGTTTACTGAAATTGAGCAAATCTGTTTGGCATTTTATGTGCATTTGGTATAAATTTCTTGTCTACTTTTTATTTCTGCAGGTTGGGTTAGATCAAGCATTATCTTCATCTGAGTTTTACTGCACATTCTATTGCACTGGCTGCTATTAACATTGTCTAAACTCATTCGTAGTTTTCCCTTGTTTCTAGCCTCTGTTTGAAGTGGATGTTGTTTGAAACTTGTTGAAAATTTGCATTTGCACTTCATTTACCTTGCTGGAACAAAATTGAGTCTTTGGAAAGCTGTTTTAGTAAATTAAATCTATGAAATACTTTCCCAATCTATTAAGTTAGGGACTGAAACTACAAGTGCATTTACACTGAAATTGTGCCAATAAAGTATACGGTACTTGTTGCCATATTCTTCCATATTGTAATTAAAGTGCTGCAAATGAATCATCGATGTGTGACTGGCTTGTTTGAAAATTTGTTGCTGCTATAGACTACTACCTTTGAAGATTGAAATTGAAATATGTGATTGTTCTGTATTACTATTAAAATTGGTTCATTAAACATGCTGCTGGAATTGGGTTCTATTTCTATTATCATTTTGACCTTATGCTTGTTACATGATATTAAGAATATATATTAACCTGTGCATAACTTTAATTCAACCATCGTGAAATTTGTGAAACTATCTACTACGTAGATAAGATTTTTTTGAACATCCACTGCGTATATATATAAAAGGGATGTTTTTTTATAAAAAAGAACCTTTAAGACTGGTTATAGCTACAACCGGTTTTAAAAGTACTATAAGACCGGTTGTGCCTACAACCGATCTTAAAAGGTCTGACCTTTAAGACCTGTTATAGGCAGAACAGGTCTTAAAGGTGACCTTTAAGACTGGTTTTATGAACAACTGGTCTAAAAAATAACAGACTTTTATACTTGTAGTAAAATGACCGGTCTAAAAGAACCTAATAAACAACTGGTCTAAAAAGTCAATTTTCCATTAGTGAGAAGAGGGGCATGTGTGTCATTTGACTTTAAGAAATAATCACAAATAAGTCCCTAGGGACTTTTCAGATATTTGACTTTTTCCTGGGATTTTTCTGTGAATATGTCTTTTCATTGGGACCTTGGAGTGATTTTCCCTATCTTATAAGCTACTATTCCTTGTTTGTCAATTGTACTTTTCTAAAAAGTTATCCAAACACCTTATTTTGATGAAATCATGAAACCTTCAACCAAATACCTACATTTTCATTAAATCAAGGGTTAAGGTGAATCCAACATCATAAAGTAGTTTTTCATGTGTATTTTGCACCCTAAAGTATTTCATGATGAATTCATCACCTTAAATTATTTTTTGGAGGATCCAACACCCTAATCTAATCTTTTAGAACCGTTCAACCTTAAGTACCTAAATTGTAAAGTGAAACATCGCACAAAAAAGTGTTTTAGGGTTATGAACGCACCTGAACAAATACTTTAAAGTGCTGAATGTACAACAAAATACTTTAGGCACTTGATGTATCTAAAAAAATATTTCAGAGTGCTAGATACACCTCAACCCTAAAATCAATTAGGCTTATACATCAACTTTATAAGCTTTGTTTAGCTCGGTTTGATTCCATGATTTGATGGTAACAACCTTAGGAGCGTTGTTTTACAGATCGATTAAATGTTTTGAAAACTTAGAAATCATTTTAAAAGAGCATAGAGGCTAATCACTCGAGTGATGTGAAAAGGATTGGATCACTCGAGCAAGCACTTGAGTGATATGTCCAAATTTTTTCACTATTAGCCCATTACAATTGATTTAGCCATTCAAGCTTTTCAAGGATCAAGGAACAAAGCTTATAGCAACAAAGTTCAAACAAAGACCATCTCATATAACTAGGAAAAAGAAGCTGCATTGTTGGCTTCAACCAACAATACATGTGTTGAAGTAAACAAGACTTAAGGAGGAAGAAGCTTAATGTGTCATATACTTCAGTCAACAACACGTTTGCCAAAGCTAATAGGAATGTGAACTTACTATGTTATATGCTTCAGCCAACGACATATGCGCTGAAGCCAACAACAAAAGTACAACTATGTATTTCAATTGCTGAAACTGATTTCTAGGGTTTTATTAAAGGGTTGATCTGAAAATCACTCATTCTACATTTCTTGGATGAATTCGGGGTAAGGTGAGAGAGAAGACTTGAAGGTGATGGAGGCTTGCTTGGTGGGCTTGAAGAGATTTATGGCCTCCATTATTGGTTTTTTTATCACTTTTATTCTCTTTTCTACTTAGCTTATCATGTATTCATCTATTTTGTATGGATTTTCTTTAGATTTGGACATAAATAGCTAAAATCTTTTATTATAGGGTCACTTTTGTTAGATATTATTAGTTTTGATGATGTCAAATATTAAGAGCAAAAAGTTTGCATAATATACTGATCTTCTACATTGACTGCTATATTTAATGTTGCACATCTTGTAGATTAGTCAAGTAAAGAAAGAAGAAGATTTAAGATGTTCAAGAAAATAAAGAAGATATCTAATTGAGTTATGGAGTTAAGAAGGACGAGATTAAAGAAAGAAGAACTTGTAAGAACTAATGGGAAATCAAGAATCATGCTCTTAGAAGTAATTCTGGATATTTCTATTGTCAGAAGGGAATTCAAGTTGACACTGTAGCAATCGAAGCACTGTAGCAATTGAAGCACTATAGCAATTGCACTGTAGCTTGTAGGGATTGTAGTAATAAGTAGCTGTAGCATTTGAATTTTGCTAGAAACCAATATTATGATGATATAACAAGTTGAGAACTTGTGTCCATGTAAAACTCGAGTTGGCTATGCTCTAACTTGCAAAAATGGGTCAGAACTCGAGTTTGAGCTGAGAACTTGAGTTCCAACATGCAGAAATGGGTTAGAACTTGAGTGTGAGTTGAAAACTTGAGTGCTGTATGAGTTTGGAAGCACTTTGTTATGCTCTGTTTTCATTCAGCTTGACAAAGGTTTGGTATTTTGGACATATGTCTCAAACCACATGTCTGATTGAGCTGAAACTAGTTTCATATAAAACTAGACTTCTAATGCGTCATATAGGCACCAAGATCAAGCTTAAAGGAGTTCAGATGAAAGATGTAACCCCCTGCCATAATTATATCCGAAATACATGATTAAAGTGAAATAGAGACCAATAATAAACCAATAACATTTACTAACCCATCACATGACGGGGTTTTCACAATTACCTTTTGAAATCATTTATAAACTTGGTCTCATAATCACTTTTCGAATACAATTACTACGCGGAATATCACATTCATAACAAATCAGAGTACACAATATAATCCCGGCAATCCCGGGTTCCATACATTAACTCAAAGCCTTATAGAGCATATTCGCCCCTACAAGCCCTCATATGGGGATTACACAAAGTCTTCTCGAATACACATCTCAAATACATATCTGACTACATACTCAAATATATATCCACATCATATATAATTATCCCAACATCTATGATAACCAACTACCAAACTCAAATACTCTAAGGAGTCTTCACCGTCCTTGAATGCCTGCACCATCCTCGCTCTTCCTTCCCTGTCTACAATGTTGATAGGGGAGGGTGAGATTCGAGAGAATCTCAGTAGGATAACAATATCAATATGCACGTATGATACATGTTTAATGCATGACATGCTTGCATCACACAACTCATGATAACACAATGACAATTTGCAAGCTCAATGCTTCGAACAATATACCTATGACCATAGCATAAATTGAAACATAGCTTCAAATTACACACAATTATGCAAAGCTAAGACATGCACCAACAAACTAACACATATATCAAATATTTGGGCCGCGGCCAAGAAAATCCAGTTTCTTGGCTGAACTTCCAAAAATCATAACTAATTCCAAAAAAATAGAAATGAGGTGATCCCAAAGCCAAATTAAATCTATTCAAGTCCTCTACACAGGAAAAATATTGGCCAATACTGGAAATCACCACATAAATACAGAATTCCCCAAAACTCAAGACTGTCCCAAAACAGTGTTCATTTTCGACCTCAAAATTTGGACAGCTATAAATCCCATTTCCCAAAACGAAATGGCACAAATTATATGTCCATTTTGAAGCTTGGGATGTGAAATTTAATACTGGAAAGTTTCATAATTTTGGGACATCATTTTCCCAGTAAAAACGTCCACAACACCAGACTGCCCAGAGCAAAACTTCAAGGGACAGATTTCTCAGTTTTGCACCAATGATTCCAATGGTTCCCAAATCAATTCCAATGACCAAATACCACAACATGGCACCATTTTCAACATAAAACACAGCCCAATTCATCCAATCCAAAATCACAAGAAAATCAGGGCAAAATTCAAAATTCATTAAACTCATCCACAAATCACAAAACTTAGATCAAAAGGAAGCAAATGATCACCTCTTCCTCTTTCCCAAACCAATTTCTTGATTCTCCATCTTTCCACTTTTTCTCAAGCAACAAAACACCTCCTCTCACAAATCTAAAACCATAGCAATGAAGCTCTCATCACTATGAACAACATTAAAGAAGAGTGCTTAAGCTAAAGAGGACCATAAACCAACCAAAATCTCACCTCTAGTTTTCTCTTTCTTCCTTGAGCTAGGCGAAAATGGAGGCTTTGGAGAGATGAAGATGATGAATATAGTGATCAGATTTTGGGGATGCCAAACCGACCAAATAGAGAGGGAGAGAGGGAAAGTAAGGTTTGACACTTTAACCTCATCCAAGGGCTCACAAAGTGCCAAGTGTCAACATCTTGATCCATCAACCATGAGCTAACATGCACACACATACACATGATTCCGCCCCTTGATCTAATACAAAAATCAATCCTAACCATTGATCTTGAAGTTACCGATGATTTTCCTCTTCGGTAACCGATCAATCGGTCAGTAACTTCACCGTTTTGCCCCTGATTATGGCAATTCCTCTTGAATCACCACCAAATACATTTTCTCATTCATTTTCTTTCACAATGCGCCCTCCGCTCTATTTTAAGTCAATTTAGAGGTTAATCCATAATTGAACTTAAATACAGGGTTTCGGTGCTGCTCACAACACATACGAATCACATCGGGTGCCAAATCACACCATAATCTCTAAAAGGGTTTATTTATCACTAACCATATCTACTTTTGGAGTCATTACTCTTAATCACAATTTGGGATCCTGCTAAACCAGGGCTTAGCAGTCCACTAATCTCAGGCTTATTCTCTAGCCTCAAGTCTCAAAATTCGGGGTATTACAAAAGACATATGAGCTTTTGAAGATGACACACAAATCACCGTCATATTCCAAATTAGGTTCGGTATTTTGGACCTAACTCTCAAAATACATGTCCTATTGAGATGAAACTAGTGGTATATGAAACTAGACTTAAAGAGCTTTCTATGGATAGATCATGCATAAAATTTGGAGTTCCATTCAAAGCGTTATGCCTTCTGGAAGTTGACACTTGAAAATTCGAAGACAATATAGAACAGTAGACACTCTTTGGATCATAACTTGCAGAATACAATGAGTTTGGAGCTATTTCTTTTTGTATTGGAATATAGATAACAAAAGCTTTCTGATAAGAGGTTATTTGCCATATTTGGAGTCAAAATGAATAAATCCTGTCTAAAGAGAACTCAAGTTGACTATTCACACTCTTGCAAGTTTTGTATAGAAACTTATCTAGAAATTGAAGTTGTCACAAGAACATGAGTTTTGGATGAAAACTTGAGTTGTGGTCCAAGATGAACTCCAGTTTAGATCTGCATTTCCATGAATTTCTGGCAGAGACACACGAAGTCATGGCAACCGGGCTGAGAGCTTGAGTTCAGTGTGAAAACTCGTGTTGTGATTCAAGTTGCACTCCAGTTTGCATTTGTACTCTTGCAAGTGCTTCATAGAGACAAAAGCTAGGAACATAACCTTGTCGAATAACTCGAGTCCTGATGCAACACTTGAGTTTTGGATGGAAGTATACTCGAGTTCAGATGCTCAATCCTGTAAGCATTATTCTAAAAAGGGAAACCAGAAACTTCAAATATTCTGATATACTTCTAAGCACTTGAGTATAGGTAAGGCACTCGAGTGTGGTACTTCACTTCCAGTGCACTCTTAATACTTTCTGACAGGAACAAAGTGAAGAGTTGATTGACCACCTGAGAACTTGAGTGTGTGCTAGAGAACTCGAGTTCTGCTTGAATACTCTTGCAAGTGCAAGTTTCACTCTTGCAATTGCTAGGCTGAGACAACCTAGAAAAATGAAAAATAGCCAAGAGCACTTAAGTGTTGATCAAAAAATCGAGTATAACTACCAACACTTGAAATTAATCCTGCGCACTTGAAAGTGTGATCGAGATTACTCTATATAGCCATGCAAATAAGAAAGAGAACTTGAGTGAGAATTTGAAACTCAAGTGCAAACTCGTATACATTCCAGTGTGAAGAAAGAACTCAAGTTCATCTATCTCAGAAGCTGAATGCAATACAGAGTCATAACAAACAATCCGAATATAGTTAAATATTATTAATTCATTATGTTTTCAATTTTTATTATACCTAAACATTAACTAACATATATTTCAAGTGTGAAACAGGAGATTACACATTCGGATTGTATCTTTAAATATGGAGGTCACTTATGGAAAATATCATCACTCAAAGTGAAGAGTCCCAAAAACTAGAAATTCAGCCTTTGACCAATGATCCAACATACTCATGACTAACACTTCATTGTATTAGTGTTTGATGTATTATTACAGAAAAATAATGAAGATATCATGTAGTGAGGAAAACCTACTTTATGGAAGTGGAGGGTCCACCAACGTAACAGCTAGTTTTTCAAATGCACTCAACAGTCAAATAAGCAATGAGACTCTGACGGACAAATGGTTACAATGGTTATCTTTTATAACTTATCTATAAATATGGTAGCATTCTAAGAAGAGAAAAACAACGAATAAAGTGACAATGCCAAGATGCGAATATCATGAGTAACCCACTTTGACCCTAACACTTTCTATTATTCTGTTGCTTACGATTGAGAGAGTGATTATTTGTATTGTACTTCAGTGAGCATTTTATCCACTATGTGAGAGAGTTTGTAAACACCTTCAAATTGTATCTCTAAATTGATCTTAAGGTAGAAGGACCTTGAGAGGGTAATTTCCTTATGGGGGAAGCTGTAAAGAGAATTACTGGTAGGACTTTCTACTCGTAAGAGTTACAAGGTGCAAGCAGGGGTGTAACCAAGAGAGAACATTATTGCTCATAAGACTTATAGGGGTGTAAGCAGGAGAGAACATTGCTGCTTGTAAGACTTGAATGGGTAAGCAGGAGAGAAAGGTCTTTGGAATTGTTTTGCTTGTAAGACTTATCATAAGCGGGAGTGTCTCGGTGAGAGATTTGCAAAAGGCTTCACAAGTGCCCACCCAAACTTATGGGATTGTAGGTCTTTAGAATTGTTTTTCTTGTAAGACTTGCCGTAAGGGAGAGTATCTCAGTGAGAGATTTGTAAAGGCTTCACAAGTACCCAGCTAAACTTGTGGGATTGTAGAGGCTTCTCTTGTGCCCGGATTAAACAAGAGGATAATGGATTAAAAATCTTAAGAGGAGCCTGGGGACTGGATGTAGGTCATCATGGATTGGACCGAACCAGAACAAGTCACAGTTTGCACATTCTCTTCCTTAAGCTCTTATATTTTCAGCATATATTATTTAATCTAACTATTAATTTATGATTCATTCCTTTTATACTTACTGCTTTCATTAAGACGTGAAAAGATTTTCAAAGTTATTAAGTTTTTATCTTACACCCAATTTACCCCTTCTTAGGTGTCAGCCGGTTCTAACATCTTGGAACATCTATATGCAGTGAGACTTTGTAATTCTCTCTTTTCTAGCATTTAATGAAGTATTATGTGTTGATTTTATTCTATACTTCATGCTTCTTAGTATTTGGCCACCACTTAGATTGATTTGTTGGATGAGATGATGCTTGAGAGAGATCTTCTTGTTTAAAGAACTTAGATAAAGTTATACTAGTCTTGAAATTCATGCTTGAATGGATAGTTTGTTAATAGAAAAGTGAGATAACTATTAACCTAGAATTGTTATTATAATATTGGGTTTTAATGTCTATTTTCACTAGCATATTGCAAGAGATTGAATGAATTCTTTGAAAATAGATGTTGGTTTTAACTTGAGAAAGCTTTATCAATACTTTTGAATCTTAGATAAACACTTGATTCTTCATTAAAGGTAATTGAGAGGGAAATAATGAGTCTTATGAAGTATAGACGGGAGACGTCATCCTAGAGCTTCAATTTCTTGAAGTTAGAACCAAATTTTACTTCGCTTATTTCAATTTAGCTTGTTTTAAACCAATTTTGCTTTTCTGAAAGTGAAACAATTTCAAAATGACTTTGCCCAACCTAATTAAGAGCATAATTGCATTAATTATCCCACTTTTGCCTTTGTCCTCGTAGGAACGACAACTTTTTATACTCCTTGTGACTCGTACACTTGCGATAAGCTCAACAATGAAGAAATTGCTCTTGCACTATGATAGTAACTAGAATTGGTCCTCTATTTTATTTGGGCACTCAACTACTAATCAATTTGGCATCACTTTCACATTAATAGAGTGATATTGGTAGTGATTAGAAATTTTCAAAATAAGTTTTAAAATGATCACTCGAGTGACCAAGTAAAGTGCCATCACTTTCACAGCATTATAGTGATTATGGTAGTAATATGAATTTTTCAAAAATATTTTCAATCTAATCACTTGAGTGACAAACCAAATTAGCATCACTTCCACATCACTTTTAGACTGCTTACTTGAGTAAGCACTCGAGTGATTAATAAAATTGAGATCACTCTCATAGCATTATAGAGATTCAAAAAGAAGTGATGAGTATTTTCTCAGCCTGATCACTCCAATAAGCACTTGAATAACCTTCTTATTGATCATTACTTGCATATCACTACAGTGACCTAAAAGTGATATGTTATCACTTCAAAAAGAATTTTTAAGTCATACTCCTTTCACTTTTAATTGATTCTATACATCACTAATCACTTGTACGAACATGTTGGAAGAGTTGGAAGTGAAAGAGAAAAGTGGTATAGTATGTGAGCAACGATCCTCCATTATTGTGCACTGATAGCTCATGCACCCTTCCATTCTTTAATAATGTGTAAAGTCTCCCTCCTCTCAAATCTCTCATTTGTTTGATTATAACTCTTCCATACCTTTAACACCGTTAGTTAATTGTGTTGATCATCAGAGTTAGTTTTAATTCTTCCGGGAGTAATGTCTATTATGGAGAAAGTAGTAGGGAGTTGATTAATAAAAATAAATGTCACACCCTTACCTTGTTTTAACCTTTTTTCAGAGTATTTGTGGAAAACGATATGTGGTTCGGTGGGCAACACAAGAATAACATAAATATACTGATAATAAGTGTATGATTACATAAATTCCCCATAGGGGTTTGTACATGATCATTACTACCAATGTAGCCATAAAGGGCTACTTGGGTATCTAAACCCGTCCCAGTGAAACAGAGACATCTTCTCATCTTCGTTCTATCACTACAATCCCCTCATATGATTCTCTGCATTGTTCTTAGCATATCTTCTGTCTTCTCCTGTCTAAATTGTTGGTAGTGGAGGGTGAGATTCGAGAGAATCTCAGTAGGAAAACAATACTAATATGCAGGTACGATAAATATTTAATGCATGACATACTTGCATCACATAACTCATGCTTACACAATGAAAAATATGTAAGCTCAATGCTTCGAACAATATACTTATGGCCATAGCATAAATTGAAACATAGCTTCAAATCATTCATACATGTTTCACATAATCAAACAAATCAATAACATGCATCAACACACTAACACAAATATCATATACATACAGGAAAGTAAGTTCCCTACCTTAACTTTTTTCCACTTCGAAACGTGTGCCTTGTAAGGCATGCCAATAGCTTAGGCCCCATATTCGATCCTACAATTCTAAATGTACCATTTAGACACTTCCATGATGTTTCTAGGGGTTATATGAGCCTATTATTAAAATTTACTAAAATACCCTCGGCAACCTTACCCGGCCTCGCCATACCTGGTCGGGCTGTACTTTTCTCGAAATTCTATCCTAGGCTATCCTAATATATTTTTGCCCAAGGAATCCATTTCTGGACTCAGAATTATCAAATTCACTGCCAAAAGATGAAATTGCCCTTGGCAGCCCTTATTTCAGTGTTTTAGAGGCATTTTTGTAATTATGCTTTCTCGGCCTTTACAGAAAATATGCCTAACTTTAACCCTACCTAATTTTCCCTCCTGAACCCAATGGAATCATCAAATCATTGAAAATCCAACTCTAAGGCTCTCTAACAGACCTAACTGAAATGTATAGGTTCTCCGGAAAAAATTGGGGTTTTTCGGTTCCAGCTGTGTAAACGCGTTCCTTTCTACTCCTAAATACTTTATTGACTATTCCATTAGGTTGCAACTACCATTTAGTACCAATTTGGACAGCATAACCTCTAGGCCAACCCATATTCCAAATTTACAAACAAAGACAATCTAGCAAAATTTCACCGATTAAATTGTCCACAACAGCTAGAATAGTCAATATATGAGAGTTTGGAAGTTACCTCAAGCTCCCACTAGCTTTTCTCAAGAGTGGCTGAAACCCTAGCTTCCCTAACACCAAATTGAGCTTCACAACCTTAATTCACATGAATAGGAAGCTTAGGAAAGGAGTTATAAACATTAGGAACCGATTTACCGAAGAAATCACTTACCATTGCAAGTTTTTCTTCCCATTCTCTCTCTCTACAAATCTGAGTTCTCTCTCTCTCTTAAGCTCTATTATGGCATCAGATTCAGGGCTGAAGAAGAAGGAAAGAACTTATATCATATTACATATTATATTATATTCATTAACTAATTTTCCAAAAATTTTGGCAGATTTCTTCCTAAATTGAAAACTCATAACTAATTATAGAAAAATCAAATTGAAGTGATTCTAAAGCCTATAGAACTCTTATTGAGTCTTGTTTTAAGGAAAAATATAGAATTTTGCTATATGGAATCACAAAATTCCCAGAATTTTAATCTTTGCCTGTTGTTCCAGAAACTTCATAGTTTTTCTGTGCTGACTTCAAAAATTCATATCTTTTTGTATACAACTCTAATTGAGTCATATGACCTATCAAATTAAATCTTAGGATGTGTACTTTTTTCCTATAAAATTCATAATATTTGCTCATCATTGGGTCCTTCAAAATCACATGACAAACTCATTACCTCATAGGCGATTTCACCGAAAATATAATTATGTTCTCCAAAATTCACCATTTTAATTTCTTAATACTCCAAAGATATAAGAAACATTAGAGAATAGATTTGGGACATCTACTAAACCGGGGCTTAGCAGTGCACCTAATTTAGGCTGATTCCCAAGCCTCCAATCCCACAATTCGGGATATTACAATAGACACCATAAGGACCCAATTAAAACCTTCATGAAATTATAATAAGGACATGGGGGGATTGGCTTGCCCTCAATATTAAACTATAAGAAGGTTCTTGTAATTCTTGTTAATAAATTTACATAAAATTTGATAGTAGACTCACCTCTTTCTCATGTTCTTTCTCGATCAAATCATCATTTCACCATTGACAAATTTCAAATATTTGGGCTCCATTATATGTGAGAATGGTAAAATTGATGGAGATGCCACATATACATAGAATACAAAATGTGTAGTTCAAGTAAAGAAATGTTAAAAGAGTTATCTGTCATAGAAAAATACCTAATAAGTTTAAATGAAAGTTTTATCAAACCGCTATAAAACCACTATATGGAGTGAATGTTGGGCTTTAAAAAGATAACACAAATATAAAGTCAACACTACAAAAAATTTGTCGCTTTGTAGCAGTTAAAATGGTGTATTTACAAATGACATTCGTAGCAGTTTCAAAAACTACTACAAAACACACTGTTAAGGGTTTTGTAGCAGTTTTCCAGAATCGCTACTCACGTAATAGAATTGCTACTGCATTGCTAACACTTTGTCTCACCGCTACAAGATGCATATATAGATAACACATTATCAAGAAGCTTGTAGAGGTTTTAAAACTACTACAAATGTTAGTGCAAAATTTTTCTAGAATTTCGAATGGTGGGAAATGAAAATTGAAAATTTGGCTCCAACATTGTAGCTGTTGTAAAACTGCTACTAAGTATATATAGGAATTTGAAAAAAGTGGTGCCAAAATATTTGCAGCGGTTATGAAACTGCTACTAATATCATATGAAATTCAAGAGTAGAGCAAAAAATTTAATCTGATTTTTAATTTAAAAACTGCAACAAAATATTGCAAAAAAAAAAACAAGACTATAATTTGAGTCCATTGCTACAATATTATGTTTAATGTTTAATTATTTAAGTAACAATTTAAATGATAGTAGTTAGTATTTGAGACGAATGATTGAATAAATTTATATAAGTATAAATATTATGTAGGTTTAATAGTGAGAAGGTGTAGGCAATAATGACTTATTATGTTGTCTACTAGATGTTATTTGATTATGGAAGGAATATTGATAATTATGGAAGGAATGTTGAAAATGTTGCGGAAAAGTCCTTAAATTTCTAAAGAAGAAGAAAAAATAATTAGTTTAAGTATTATAAGAAGGAAAAATGTTGAAATCAAAGATTTAAAAAAATGACCATACTTGAAATTGTTACTTATAGCTTGATTAGCTCTTCAGCTCGTCAAGAAAACCTTACAGATGAGAGAAAACGAGAGAGAAGAGTGTGGGAAGAAATAGATGAGGGTTTGAAATGAGGTATGATGGGAGTATTCATAGAGATTTGCGTAATGCTTGTAGCTGTTAATGTGACTATATTTACAGCGATTGAGGTGACAATCTTTGTAGCGGTTTCACATTTGTAGTGGTTTTTGTTTATCCACTACAAACATTGGCTAGAATTTTTTTAAAAAAGAATATATAAATTGAGGTTTACAAGAACAAAAGTATAATTTGTTTAATTATTCTTCTTCGCCATCCCTACAAAAAATGTGTGGAGAAAATGTTAGTAGTGAGTTTATTGTTTTGTACAAAAATTAAATATAAAGTAAGTGATAATAAAGTGTAACTTATAAAAATGCACATAACTATAGGTAAATTGTCATTGCCTTCAAGGAAGAAGGTTTCAAATTTGGCAGGTTGGAATGGCTCACTCTTATAGGTGATGTTCTCACTGTCACCCATATTGTAAAGGTCTTGAGGCTTTAAGTAAACCACCACATTCCAATCCCTATGCCTCTCATCCTCGACATAATAAACCTGATATGCCTCTAAGGCAAGCATATATGGCTCATCATCTTCAAATTGACCAATGTGAATTGGCTAGGAGAAATTTACTGATGTGATGCTTATGTCAGCATTTGTGAGTCCCCAGAAAGTTGTCATACCCATAAACACTTGAACAACATCACAGTGAAATGGCCTTAGTAATTTAGTTTGACGATATCAAGAAGCTTTCCATAATAAGAGATGCCTCCGAACTGCATGGTGCCATCACTACTACTCACATAACTCCTTGTCCCAAAGGTGTCATAAATACTCGAGTTTTGAGTTAGCAATCCTTGATCTCTTAAAACTATACAAAACTTGAAACCATTGACATTGTATGCTGTAAATCTTTTTGCATGATCAAGAGGGCCAATTGTGAGAACTCTAAAATCTGGTGAGTATGGATTGTGGTCATTTAATATTCTATACAAAAACTAACTTTTTGTTAATTTTGAAAGATGTTTGTGTATAAATTCTGAGTTGATGCTTCATATGACTTCTAAATTCTCTGTGATTAATCATGAGATGGTGATCATGAAATGTGAGTAAAAAATGTAGGGAAATATATAGAATAACATGAGTATACAATTCTTACTAAAGAAAGAGTTCAACTTGAGTGCAATTAATCAAGACATGTCTATGTGCTTGAAACTTCTCAATTGCTGTTAGTTTGAAGTTCTCACTTCCTACAACTGGTTTACCAACACAAGGGATTAACAAGTCTCTTAATGTTGGCTTAGGTTCTGGACAATCATCTATAAGAGGCGGTCAGTTGAAAGACGTCTCAATGTCATCAAAGTATCTTGAACAGAAATACAGGACCTTATTCCCTATATAACCTTTAGCTACAGAACCTTCGCGCCATGCCTTATTCCTTTTGTAAGATTTCAATTTTCCAAGAAACCTATAAAGTAAAGGAAACTGTTAATAAATTCTAAAATGTGCGACTAACAAATTTAGAAATTAATGTTGATGTATATAAAATGAGTACCTCTCATTAGGATACATCCATTGATAATAAATTGGGTTGGCGAACTTTGTTTCATGAATAAGGTAGGCTGTTAGGTGAACTATCACATTTATAAAAGGACGGAGAAAATATCATTTCCAAATGACAAAGCGTAAGAATGGTTTTGTATTGTAGCTGATCTAGCTCCTCTAAGATCAAAACCTTAGAACACAACTTTTGAAAGAAAGAACACAACTTCACAAAAACGATGGACATATCAGAAGGCAGTGTATTTTTTATTGCCAGGGGAAGTAACTGTTATAGAAGAACATGTGAGCATTAATTCTTCAGCCCAACAACCTTTCGAGCCTGCATATTAATACATTGTGAAATGTTGCTTGAATACCCATCAAGAATTTTTATTTTCTTCAACATCATGAGGAAGATTTCCTTGTTTGGTTTTGTGAGGGTAATTTTTGTCGATTGAAATTTGTCATGCTTATCTGGCCACACGTCGTCACAAACTCCCATGTCCCATAAATCTTTCCTCCCTAGAAGATTATCTTTTGACTTGCCAGATTCATTAAGTAGCATGTATAACACATTGTCAAATACATTTTTTTCAATATACATGACATTAAGACTATGTCGAAGCAAATTAGATTTCCAATATAGAAGAGTGAAGAAGACGCTTATCTTCTACCATTGTTGAGGCGCAAAAGTAAAAGTCTTGTTAGGCTTTCTCCTTGCTTTTGCTGCATTGTCATTTTTTCTAAACTTGAATTCAACATCATGAAGCTGTTGTAAAATATTTGCACCATATAAAGTCTGAGGAAGTCCTCTTTTTTCCGGTTTCACATTGAAACAATTCTGTTGCAATCTAAACTTGTGCTTACCATCGAGAAACTTCCAATGACCCATGAAGCACTACTTTCAACTGTGGGGACGGCGCACTAAGTCAGAGTCAAAATTGCAAGCTCAATACACTGTCCCTATATGCATACTCTACTCAGACAATGTTCTTAGCCTAGGAAAGTCACTTATCATCCATATCAAGGCTGCACACAACTTAAATAGTGTCTTCTCATACGTGTCATATGTCTCAATGCCAACATTCCACAAGTCCAGTAATTCTGCAATAAGCTGTTGGATATACACATTGATGTTATTTCCTAGTACTTTTTTACTTGGAATGATCATAGACAAAATGAAGGACCTTTATTTCATACTCATCTAGGTGGAAAGTTGTAGGGAACTAAGATTATCAGCCAAATACTATAACTTTTGCTAATATTCCCAAATTGATTAAAACTGTTAGTTGCCAAAGCAAGCTGAACATTTCTAGGGTTAGTAGCAAAAGTTGGAATCTAAGTCAAATGCTTTCCTGGCTTCTGCATCCCATGGATGTTTTAATTTATCATCTTTATTCTTGTCAACTTCATGCCACCTTATATGCTCAACTATTTTAGATGACATAAACAATCTTTGTAACCATGACTTCAAAGGAAAGTACTTGAGAATCTTTACAGGTTTATTCTTCTGCTTTTTCTCCTTCCGAATTGTCTTGTACCTTGATGTGTGACATTACTTACAATTCTCCCTACTAGGACCATCTCCCCAATACAACATATAATCGTTAGGGCATGCATTAATTTTTTGGTAGTTTAAGCCCAATTTGTTAATAATCTTCTTGGCCTAGTATAACATTGTGGGAATCTCTACATCAGGGAATGCATCTTGTAATTGTTCTAGTAAAAATGACATTCCCTTATCAGTGATTCCACATAAGCACTTGATATGATACAATTTGATCAAAATAGATAATTTTGAGTATTTTTTATAACCTTGATATAAAGGATGATATGCCTTATCCATTAGGTTGAAAAAATTATAAGCTGCTTTATTCATCAAGAACACAGGGTCTGAACCCTACACTTCTTTGTTGAAGTTGTCCTCTTGAAAACTAATCGCTACATGAACAACATCCTTGATAGGATCATCTTGATCTACTTAAACTCCTACTTGTGAACTTCGTGCAAGAATATCATCATGTCTCATATTGGGTTTCTCACTATGAACTCCCCAAAATATATAGTCTTCCAGGAAAGGCTTCACAAGCAAATGTTCCTTAAAAACTTCTCATGTATGCCACTTCTTAAACTTGCATCTAGGACACGAATACATGATCTTATCATTATAGCTATCGTGAGGGCATATAAAATCCAAGAAATTGTTTAATCCTTCCAAATATGTTGGAGAATTACATGGCAACTTGATTCATGACTTATCCATAGCAAGTGAAAAAGTTAGCAAAGATGAGCAAAGAGAGAATTTTGAGTTTTCTAAATGATGCATCCTTGGATAATTAAATTCAAACTCTCCAACATTCAACAAAATCGCTACCATACCACTACAAAGTGTAAACTTTATAGCAGTTATAGGTGAAAACTGCTACAAACTTCATGACCGTTGGTAGAATCTAAAATATTCAAATTTCAAAATGACACACTTTGTAGCAGTTACAGGGCCAAAAACGCTACATACTTCATGATTGTTGGCTAGATTTGGCATATTCCAATTTCAAAGTGACACACATTGTAGTGGTTATGAGCCAAAAACCGCTACAAACTTTCATGAATGTTGGCGGAATTTGATATATTCAAATTTCAAATGACATACTTTATAGGGGCTAGGGCAAAAACCGCTACAAACTTTCATGACTGTTGGTGGGATTTATTATTTATAAAATAGTTAATAGTTTGTAGCAATTACAAAACTATTACAAATTGTAGTTATTTGTTTATTTATTTATTTTAATTTTTTTATGAGTTTTAATTAGAACAAGAAATTACATAAATGAATAAAAAAATGTCTAATTTTTTATGCAACTGTTCCAAATCAAAATACAATTGTCCAAAATCATAAATAAAGCTAACTAAGATGACTAATTATCCAAAGGCTGATCATCAAGTCCTCTCTCAGGGAGGGCATGATCATAAGGTTGACCAGCGTTAGCAGCACCATCGTCATTAACAGGAGGAGGAGGAGGAGGAGGCTGGATGATAAACCTAGGGATTGATGGCACCTCTGGATGCTCCTCGTCAGGAAACAACTGACTCTACGACCTAGAAAGTATTGAGTTTATGATATCTTACCATTGGGTCTGCTGAGTATAGAAGAAATTAGTCTACACCTGAAGCTGCCTGGCAACCTCCGCACATTCTCTTCCTTCAGCTTTCTAAAGTTAGAGATCCCTATTCAAGAAGTGTCAGCCTCAGAGGCGTTGCTCCTGTCGTAGACCATGCTAGGTATGGCTTATAACCTCATAGCTCTATACCTTCTAGGTTGCTCAACTGGGCCCAAACCAACTTTCAGATGTGCAATAGGATCCACATACCCCTATAACTCCTAAGTTTGGGTCTCTTGCAACTCAGCCTGCAACTACTAAATCCGTTCCTGCTGCACGCATTTTATGAAACAATAAATTATTATTATAAACAATAAATTATCTTACAAGGGCCTCCTATGCCTACTGAGAGGTCACAGTCCCATCCTGGTGTCTATTGGTGATGGTAAATAACTCCCCATAGTCCGTCTAGAAGTTCTCCTACTGAGCCTTCCTCTCATTAAAGAATTAAAACAATAAATTTGCAATATAAAGCTAAAATTAATTAAAATTGTAAAAAATTATCAGTTTGCTGTATGTGACAGCAGGTGTCTTCTATCCTGGTGTGTGATGGATCCTCTACTGCCCTTGGCTCTGGTGTTTCTCTAAGAAAGAGCCTAAAGAAACAACAAAGCATTAAAATTATTAAAATAATTATTTAAAAAATTATTATTATTAGAAAAAGTACCTATTTCTCTAGGCACCTCTTGTACTGGACAAAACTGGCCCAATCATTAGGTGGGACACCGTTAGGCATGTTCTCGATCAGTTGCTCCATAGGTATCATCCTTATTCATGATGTCGTAGAGATGATTCCTCTTATTCTTCCAGTTGTCCCCTATCTTTATCATCATGTATCTCTTCCCGTTGTTGCAGACGACAAACCTATCCTATATCTAATTGAATAAATAATAATTAAATACAATTAATTAATTAATTAAAAATAACATAAATTATAACTATTTACATTTATAATATAATTAAATATAGCTAATTAACTTTACAGCCTCGTCCCATGCTATATTCTCCTACGTCTAGGGAACATTCTTCAATGTCTTGAATTGGATGGGGAACTGCATCTAATTCGAGCCCAACTCATTCAAATAGCGGTTGAATAGGTGACCATCATTCTCAATCGGATGGTCTGTGGCCTCATTCCATAGAACTATCACACGTAGTCCCTAGTCCAGGCTATTGAAACTAGCCACAGTTAGCCTCCTGGTGGCTATGTTCCCTTGGTCATCTGCACAATTTACCACATACTTTAATTAAATTTAGATCCATATTTAAACCTATGGAATTTAAATATTAAATTTATTAAAACAATAATTAAATTTACCTTGAAATTACACCTTAAAACTCGTCGACCGTAAAGATGACCGTCATAATTTATTTTGGTCTCAGGCCTCCTCCTCATTTAGAAACCACTTCATGTCACTGGATGTGGGAATGATGAAGTCAAACCCCTTATTCTCGTCGTAATCACTCAGACAAATGTCAGCCCCTTTAGTTGAATAGGCAGCTCCGGTGGGGTTGCCTCTAGTGGGGTTATCTGCTGTGGCAAGGTCACCTCCTATGATATCACAGGGACATGTCTATCTCCATGTTGCTCTCTACTACCGCTCCTACTTGGCCCTCTACTACTGCTCCCTAGCAGAATAGATTTGGGGGGAAGCTCAGCCTCCTTCCCCTTGCCCTTATCTCTCTTATAAGTCATAATAATTGCAGTTATTATTAAATAATTACAAAAATTATCAATGATATAACATAATTAGAATCATAGGGGAAAAAGCGAAATTAAAATTGTTAACTTTCTAACCTTAAGTGTCTAACTTTGTAAATGCTTGAGCAGAACCTCATATCTAAAGCAAAACCTTTTAGAGGATGTGCGAGAAACAAATTTGCCAAAAATGGTAAAATAGGGGGTGATGGTGCTTTTATAGCATTGATATTTGTAGCGGTTTTACAAAACCGCTACGTCAACATCTACAAATCAAGAAACCTTACCTCATGTAACGTGAAAGTTTGTAGCGGTTTTGTAAAAAATCTACAAATGTGCAGATGCTCTGCATTCTGTAGTGGTTATACATCAGAACCGCTATAAATATGTAGCCCTTTGCATTCTATAGTGGTTCTTGTCATATAAACCGCTATAAAGAAACTGTAAAAAATGTGGCAATTTATATAATAGCACTACTACAAAAAACACAAGTTGTGACGCTTAATTTAAAGAATACTATGATGCTTGGAAAGCGCCGTAGCTTCCAGTACTATTAAAACAAGCTACGACGCTTCTTGAATATATGGAAATGCCATAGCTTGATTAATATTTTTCTAAAAAAAAAGCACTTCCTATGGCGCTTCTCCAGGGAAGGGCCGTAGGAAGTCTTTTAATTTTTTTTTAAAAAAATAATTTTTCATAATTATTTTATTTTTTTGATAAAACCCTCCATTTACAATCCAAAATCCACAATCTACAGCAAAATGAAATTACATAGCACATATCTTTTGCAATATTACGTCTTCATGTAATAAGTATGAAAGAACTCCAGTATTTAAGTTACTTAAACTTAAGCCATTCATGTTATTTCTAGAGAGGATTGAACTAAGTAATATAGTATTTGTAAGCTCAAAAATTTAAAACTTACAATGTATAAGAAGTTCAAGGAGATAAAGTCGATACTTCAAATAAATGCTTGAAAAAAAATTATAAGCACACATATAAGATTCATGACAGATTTTAACTATAAGAAAACATGAACCAAATATTGAAAAAAGAAAAACACTTATAGGCTAGCGAGCTTTTGAAGGAGATCGAGACAAGAAAAAAAACATATGGGAGTGGAAGCTTTCTACAGCAACAGAGTTATGAGAAATAGGGAATCCAGAGAGAAAGCGGGAAGATGAAAATGAAAACAAAAATGGCGGCTTATGGAAATTAAATTATAAGCTGGGAGAAGCTACGACACTTTTTTTCAAAACACCGAAGCTTCTCAATTTTTAAAAAATGATAGCCAATTTTAAAAACAGAAGAAGACAGAAGGTATGACGCTTTTTCTCAAAGCGCCAAAGCTTCTCAATTTTAAAAAAAATATAACCAATTTTCTTTTAAAAACCAAGGTGTTAGATGGCGCTTGATTACCAAATGCTATCTAAAATTGAACCTTGAACGACGCTTGAAAACCAATAGCTATCCAAAGTCCTTGAAATATCAAGACACACATGGTGCCTTGAATTTTCAAGGCACACGTGGTGCCTTGGAATTATTAAGGCACCACGTGGTGCCTTGATAATTCAAGGCAAGGCATTTTCTTGACAAAATATTCCTTAGCCAGCGCTTGGACAACATTTCATTATGAAGTGCTGGCTAAGGTCACACCTTAGATAGTACTTCATTATGAAGGGCCGGCTAAGGCTACACCATGGATGGCACTTCATTATAAAGCACCGTCCAAGGTCTTTTATTAAAAAAAAATTAAAATTCTTTTCTTAGCCGGCGCTTTGTTTCAAAGCACCGTCTAAGGCCACATCTTGCACAACACTTTATTATGAAGCGTCGTCCAAGGGCTTTTTTTTAAAGAAAAAGTTAAAATCCTTTTTGATAGGGATGATTTCTTTTTTAGTTTTGACCTCTAAACCGATACTTAAATTTAATTTTTGTTTCTTAGTATAGATAAACTTTCTTAAGAAAGTATTTTATCATAGTAATAGAGCTTTGACACTTACAGAATTTCTATTATTCCTTAGTTGCCACACATTTTTTATAATAGTAGTAAAGGGATTAATTTTTTTTAAACAATAACACCTTGTATGGCACTTTCTTAGGCAAAACCATACAATATATTTAGCAACTATGGGGCTTTCCTGCTCAAGCACTGTAGCTGTCACATGTATTTTTTAAAAAAAATAAGAAGTCTCCTCCGGCGCTTGGTTGAAGAAGTGCCATAAGATTGGTGCTACTAAATCCATATTTTGTAGTAGTGTAGAACTGCTATAAATTTGGCAACAAGCTGGTGCCACATATTATAGCGGTTTGTTTGCTAACTAGCGCGCTACTTGGCCTAAGTCATACCGTTACAAATTTATAGCGGTTTTGGGATAAACTACTACCAATCCTGATATTTGTAGTGGTTTTGTTCAACTGCCGCAAATTAACCACTACGAATTGATATTTTTGTTGTAATGTAATGAGGATATTGAGATGCATATTTGTTCATAAAAAAAAAATAAGATTTGGAATGATCATGTAAGAAGAAGAATAGGTAGGACACATAATGAAGAGAAAACAATCGAAAGTTGTTTGAGGTGCTTTTGACATATTCTAGAAAAAGTTGTTGGAGGCACCAGTGAGGATGGTAGATGAGATAGTTTTCGAAATCCTTGAAAATGGGTAGAGGAAGATAGAAGATAATACCTATTTAGATATTTTTATATCTTATGTTAATATTTGATATATTCTCATGTTGAGATATTATTTATCTTATGTTGATATTATTATTTGATTAGACTTACTTAGGTTAGATTATATTAGATTCTATGATTAGTCTAGGTTTGCTTATATAAAGGCTCTTACTCAGTTGCTTATACTAAGGATTAAGTACTAAGGATTCAATAAATTTTTAGAGGCTCTTGTTTCCTCGCTACTCTAATCCTTGAAAATCTAACATGGTATCAAAGCCAATGAAGAAGAAGAAGAATAAAGAACGGCCATTACTTCTCGCTCATAATGGTAGATCCACTATCCAGTTGTTGTACTTCCTTGAGCATTGAGATTAACACTCATGAACCATCATTTTATTGGCAAGATTGGCTTCTCCTCTCTTGATCGCTCTCTCGGTTGTCTTGGCATATGAAAGAGTTCCTAACTCTGGTCATCTTCTTGCATCCGGTGTGTAATAGGCACTGCTAAGCATGTGTACTTTCCTTTGCAAACTATCTGGTTCCATTTTCAGACCCATTCCTTGGAGAGTGTATGGTTCTATCCTCGAGCTCTATCTAGATCTTTTAATTGTATGGTTCCGCCTAGACCTTCAGACTGTCTAGTTTTGCCCAGGCCTAAAGACCATTTGGTTCCGCCCAGACTCGATGACCGTCTAGTTCCACCCAAACCCCAAGACCGTCTGGTTTAGCAAAAGCCAAAGACCATTTGATTCCATCCAGCTAAGCTCGGCGTCGTTCCTATTCCTTCTAGATCGATGCTTGCTCTAAGTTGTTTTTGTTGCCTGGTTCCATCCAAATCCGCTCAACGTCGTTTCTATTCTATCTATGATCAATGCTTGCTCTAAGATGTTACTTTTAGTCCACCTACTATTGTAGCTGCTTCTTCAAGTTGTCGCTTCTAATTTTTAGTTGAAAAACTCAAGATGATTTTGAGTTTGAAGGGGGTGTTAAGATATTATTATATCTTATGTTAATATTTGATCTATATTCTCATGTTGAGATATTATTTATCTTATGTTGATATTATTATTTGATTAGATTTATTTAGGTTAGATTAGATTAGATTATATGATTAGTCTAAGTTTGCCAATATAAAAGCTCTTGCTCAGTTGCTTGTACTATGGATTTAGTACTAAGGATTCAATAATATTTTAGAGGCTCTTGTTTCCTCGCTACTCCAATCCTTCAAATTCTAACAATACCCAATGAGGTCATTGAATGGGACATTTTGTTTTACAATCTATCCAAAGATTTTGTTCTTGATAGAGAAAAATAACACCATACAAGAGGCTTGTTGTTATTGGTGTTGGAGATAACCTATGGTAGAGAGGGTGGAAGGGAAAGTGTCTGTGTGTGTGTGTGTTTTTTCCCCCAATACTTAATTATAGCCGGAAAAAATAATTATCAAAATATTATAGTTTCTACAACATTATGAATATGAATATATATATATATATATATACCAGAGTATCTTCATGTTCTACTACAATCTTTCCTACTACCTCTACTTCCCTCACAAATAACTAAATTTAAAATAGTTATGGTCCAAAAACATAAAAAGCACAGCACTCATCCAATCATAGAAATGCAAACTATTCATAAACCATGAATAAAATAATTCACCTCCAACATCGTGTCAACCACTTACACCCATAATATAGTAATTTTATTTTACAAATAAACATGATCTAACTTCGATAAATATCTTCATTGATTTGTTTGGGAAGAAAATTGGTACTATCGTACAATCCTCTCCTTTTGCGCTAATTTTTTTTTTGGTAAAATATAAATTTTGGCAAGGATCATAGATTCCCACCAAATTCATGCACATATATACTAAATTATAAAAAGTACCAATGCCCACAAATACATATGCGTAAACGTAGACTCATTTTAAACTCAAATTGAAGCACAAAGCACGATCTAGTTCTTATAGTTTGCTAATTAGCATATTCTCTAACTGTTTGATAAATATCTTCATAGATTTGAGCGGCAAGTATATATATTGGTTCTACAATGCCTTCCTCTCCTTTTGCATTCTTATGTGGAACAAAGAGGCTTACTCCAAGGAAGTCTCCAGCACCAGCCATAGCTGGTCCAGCATATCTTGCCTTACCCCAACCAAAATCTATGTCATTAAAACCGGCACGTGTTAGGTCTGCCACAAGCCAAGACCGTGAGGAAACAAGATTAGGCCGTCCTCTCATCACCAAAAGATCTGCTACAGAATGCATGTACTCTACGGTTGCCATGGCTTTTGATTTCTTGACTAGCTCTAAGGCATACCCTAATGAGTTTCTGCAGAGCTTCCCAGTGGTGGTGACAACCGCCGGAAACAGAAAAGCGTTGCCGTAATAACCCAGTGCCAGCAATGAAGGCTTCGACTTACCTCTTACATTGTTATTGCACATTAAGCGAACCTCCTTGTCTGGTTTAAAGCTGCAACGCTATTGTGCGACAACGCCAAATGAATTCTGAGAGTACTTCAAACGTGGAGTTTTGAGGACCATGAAGATGATGAGGGAACAATTGATGAATGGCCTTTAACTGGTTACTCCAAAGAAGAAAGAATGGTGGACTATGTCTTGGCTTCTTGTTTCATCATCATCAGGCACTACTTCGTACTCAGTATGGGTGAATGTAATACGAGGTGGGTCCCTTGCATTTAGTAACTCTCTACACCAAACTGGAGGAATTGAAGGCTAACAAGCACCTTGTGCAATCTCAGCTAAGGCATTCAGGAACTGAACAAGTCGAGGACCATCACTCATAGTGTGGTTTAAGCGAACAGCGAAACTGAAGCCACCAGACTTGAGACCTGTAACCTATGATTCAAGATATATATATATATATATATATCAAACATTAGCACGTGCTGGAGGAATTTGAGGTTAACACTGTCATGCTGATAATTCTATTATATATGCAAGGAATATATTGTGCGAGCAAGCACAAATACTTGACTACAAGCTATCTCTATTAATCGAGACGCAACTTTATTTCCTTAAGTTATCCCAAAGAGCTGCATTGTAGAATCAAGAGCAATCTTGGTCACAAACTATAGCCGTTGCTCAAGATGCAACTACATTTTCTGAAACATGCAATTACGACGTGATTAGTTGCGACTATTGAATCATAAGGAAGTTGTTGGTCAAACCACCTTCAACACAATATATATACTCTTCTGGTTCCATTCATAAGGCACTTCTAATATATTGCATGCAGACTAAAAAAAACCCTCAACTTCGTTAACAATGCCATAAAATTCAACAACTTTTTAACTATACCAATATTTAACTACACATTATCTAAGAAAATAACTATCTACACAATAATAAATAACGAGTAAAATTGTACATTCATGTAAAAAATTCAATGATGTGTCTTATAAATAGGACTGAAAAATACATTCTCTCTTTGTCTTTTAAATAGGACTAGGGTGTGTGTGTGTGTGTGTGCAGGCCTATGATACAAACAATATTAGTCAAGGGAAAAGAGAAAAATACTTGGGCCAAATTTAAATAACTAAATACTCCCTCCAGCTCTTTTTATAAGTGCTCAAATTTAAATTGCATTGGTTCTTTTTATAAAGTGTGTGCGCGATGCAAACAGTATTGGCGAAGGTAAAAGAGAAAGATACTTGGGTGAAATATAAGTAACTAAATATTCCCTCTAGTTCTTTTTATAAGAGCTCAAATTTAAATTGACTTGGTCCTTTTTATAAAAGTTGTGTGTATATGTGCGTGCACGTGTGTGTGAATAGGCCTATGATATAAACAATATTAGTGAAGGGAAAAGAGAAAAATACTTGTATGAAATATAAATAACTAAATACTCCCTCCAATTCTTTTTATAAAAGCTCTCAAATTTAAATTGTCTTGGTTCTTTTTATAAAATTTGTGTGTGTGTGTGTGTGTATCTGTGGGCGCGCATGCGTGCGCGTGTGTGTGAGTGAGAGATACAAACAATATTGGTGAAGGGAAAAGAGAAAAATACTTGGTTGATGTAACCCCCACTGTCATCAAGACCGTGAATAGTGTTTAAATTCGTTTTATAACTGAATAAGAGATCAAGAGTAATTAAACAGTTTTAGAACAACCTGTACAAATAGATCTCTATTCATTCATTTGTAAAAAAAAACAATATGCCTACCTGTTCGGTTTGTCACATGTACAATATCAGAGTATTAACAAAATTCTTGACGTTCACCCGGGATATTATCATTAATCGAAGAGTTTTATAGGGCATCATTGCCCATCTCAGTTTCCCAAACTGGGGATTACACAATAACTACAAATCTATGGTCAATTCAATATGTACATTTGTCCACAATGATAACCAAAAACCAAAAAGAGGAATCTAGCAAAGACTACCACTGATAGTCCTAATCGTCCTTGCTCACTTGCTGCCTCTCGATCTACTTGCTCTGTCTAAAAAAATGTTATTTGGAAATAGTGAGATTCAAGAGAATCCCAATAGCAACAGTTTACATATGTGATGCATAATTGAAACAAAACAAGTAAGCATATATCACAATGTAGCATATCAATATTCAAGGCTGGGCTCTCGCCACGTCCCCTCAACAATATTCAAGGCTGGGCTCACGCCACGTCCCCTCAACAATATTCAAGGCTGGGCTTACTGCCACGTTCCCTCGCTCATTCAATGATAAATACAAACAAGCAATGCATTACACATGATATAGGATGAAGTATCACTACCTTGGTCTTTCTGTACTTGAGTGGGCATAGGCCTTCTATGCTCTGGGCAAATATCAAATCCTAAATGTTAGTGCAAGTGTTTCACCCAAGAGGGGGGTGAATTGGGTGATAATAAAAATTTTAAGATAGAACTAAAACTGGAAATCGATAAGAAGAAAATTAAAGAGTTAGGAAGATTTCACCAAGGTGTGCGTCGGGTGTTATACTAGTTCGGTCTAATTCACAATGACCTATATAACCCCCTGCCTTAACTAGCGTAATTAATATTCAATAATGCATAATAAAATGGGTTAGAGACCGTCGGATAATTCAAAACTCATTTAAAACTCCCTCAATGTAGTAGGGACTTCACAACATTTTCAAAACTTCTTTCTAATCCGGGTCTCAAGTTCAAACATCGAATATAATTACCTGTACAGTTATATTTACATTCATACATAATAGAGTATATAACAAAAATCCCGGCAACCCTAGGGTTCCATTCATTCACTAAAAGGTTTATAATTCCCATAGAGGGATTATACAACAATATTCAACTAATAATTACAACCCAAAAATAATTTACAAAATCCCTGTCCAATATAATTAACCAACATAGCCCAAACAAAATGTCCCTATAGGGTTCTAACCGCTCTGGGTCGTACGTTTTTCCTTGGAGCCACTTACCCTGTCTGAAAGGTTAGTCAAAGGAAAGAATGAGACTCAAGATAATCCCAGTAATAACAAATCATTCATACCACACATAAGCACACAGCATGTAAGCAAATCATCATACAGCAGCAGTACAGATCACACTCCACCCTCATCCCCTTTTACCGCTAGGAAGGCATACCGTCCTAACCCGAACCGTTGTTAGCAACTCAGGGACTATTGGCGTGGCAGTGCATACACAAAGCCTCATAGCTCATATAGCCATTTGGCTTTCACAAATGGCCGTCGGCCTTCACAAATAGCATTTCGGTTTTTCACATAATCACACATATCACACCCCAACCTCATCCCCTTTTACTGTCGGGAAGGTACACCGTCCTAACCCGAACCGTTGTTAGCGACTCAGGGACTATTGGTATGGCGGTGCTTACACATATTCACAAATGTCGCAGCATACGAATTCATCACAATCAATGATATAACACACATACAATGCATCACATATGGTATAAAGAAGAAGTCACTACCTCGTTTCTTCTTGACGTTTGCTAGCTCAGTGGGCTCACGAGGACGGCAGATGTCGAATCCTATAAACCAAATTAGGGACAATAGATCAATCTCTTTTCCAAGTTCTTAATTCCGTAATACTTTAAGTTAATATTCATATAAACTCTTTAAGTGGTTATTAAATGCCTAGATATATGCCTAAAGGGTTGGGGTAACTATCCTTAAAGACACCTTTTTCGGAAAAAGAAGCACTAATTTTAGGTTGCCATACTCGAGTAAAGAAGGTCTCACTCGAGTATTGCCTTCACCCATGCTCGAGTCCCAGCGAGTGAGATACAGGAAGTGTTTGCCCGAGAGTAAACCTGAAAATATCTCTCATACTCACTAGAGCACATGAAGCTCCACTCGAGTGATAACCTTATATGCACTCGAGCACCAAGAAGTGAGGCTCAGCGAGTGACTACCCGAGAGCAACCCAACTCCCAGGCGACAAGTGCACTCGAGCACCAGCCCTAGTGTTCGAGTAACTTCCCAATGCTAGCGAGTGATGACACACATCACTCGAAGATGAAGAAGTGCACCCGTGATTTCTACCTGAAGACTCAACTAAAATACCCAGAATTTCATACCGCACTCGAGTGAGGCTTATCAGATGCCAAGTCACAGCAACTGATATGGTTTTCAAGAATTGACCAATTTACTACCAATGGTCCTAAAGCTTGTATTAAAACTCATTCTCACTTATTTTAACACAAGAAACCTATTGGTAATCTCAAAACAACCAAATTCCCACTCAAGCAACACATTCCCATATCTAGACCACAAGATCACCAAAAACCACAATTTGCCAAACTTCCTTACTCAACCTCAAATCAAACTTAATGACATTATAACACATCTTAACACAATTTCCTACACATTACCATACCAAACTCTTTCATTATTCAATTCTCATGAAATCAGGGCAAAATTCCAGAATTTACTAAACTTAACCAAAAATCATAACATATATTCCAAAATTCATCAAAAGCTTACCTCTTAAACTTGCTGAAATCAAAACCTTTATTCTTCCACTTTCAAATTTCCTCAAGTTTCCACACACCACAAATAAAAAATCTAAAAACATTGGAATGAAGCTTTTGACCATTTGAATAAAATCAATAAAGGTGAAGTGAGCATTTAGAGTCAAATACTCACCTAAAATTCAAACCCTTCCTTTCTCTTTCCTCCTTGGTTCCGCCGAAAATGGAGAATGGTGAGAGAGGGATGAGTTGATGAAGATGATCTCAATTTCCCATTTCCCATGCTTCTTCATCGACTTGAGAGAGAGAGGGAAGAGTGTTTGAAAATTTGACCTCATCTATGGTTCATATTTTGCTATTTGGCACTATTTTATTCTTCCTTCCATGATTTCACATGGACTTGCATGCATAGGATTCCACCTATTGCTCTTTCAATCCTAGCCATTGATCTCAATTACTGAGGATTTTTTTCCTCGATAACCGACCAATCGGTTGGTAAATTTACCATTTTGCCCCTGATTATCACAATGCTTACTAAACCATCACTAAGCACCCTTATATCACATTGCACAACATATACTTCAAAAGTGCTTGATTATCATTAATTACATCACTTTGAAGTTGTTAATCCTTGATTACAATTTAGGATATTACAATTCTCCCCCTGAAAATTAAATTTTGTCCTCAAAATTGTTACACAACTAGAGTCATAAACTCCGAATACTGTCTTCGCATATCTTCCTTCGCTTCCCAGGTTGCCTCTCTTTGAGTCATTCCTTTCTAGATCACCTTAATATACGGAATACTTTGGTGTCTGAGCCATCGTTCCTCTCGATCAATGATCTGCTCTGGCTCTACCGCATACGTAAAGTTATCTTATAACTCGACTTCTTCATACTCCACTATGTGAGATGGTTCCGGTTGGTATTTCTTCAATTGGGAAACATGAAATACGTCGTGGAGTCTGCTCAAGTTTGGGGGTAGGGCTACTCAATAGGCAACAGGTCCACTTCTCACAAGAATCTCCAAAAGGACCTATATACCTCGGGCTCAGCTTCTTTCTCTTGATAGCTTGCCCAACGCCTGTAACTGGTGATATTCTCAGAAAAACATGATCACCCACCTCAAACTCTAGAGGCCGTCTTCTCTTTTCAGCGTAGCTTTTCTGTCAACTCTGCGTTGCAAGCAACCTCTTACGAATAATCTGAATCTGATAACTCATTCCAACATAAAGGCGATTAGCACCTCCTTTCGTACAACGCTTCATACGGAGCCATCTGGATACTCGCATGATAGCTATTGTTGTAGGCGAACTCAGCAAGTAGAAGGAAGCGATCCCAACTCCCTTTAAAGTCAAGAACACACACCCGTAACATATCTTCCAGCGTCTAGATTGTCCTCTCTGACTATCCATCCGTTTTAGGATGATAAGCCGTGCTAAATCTTTAATTGAGTACCCAGTGCCTCATGTAATGCTCTCCAGAATCTTGAAGTGAATCGAGGATCTTGATTGGAAATGATATTCCTTGGTGCACCATAGAGCTTCTTCATAATCTCACGAATGTAAATCTCTACTAGCTTGTCCGGAGAGTAACCGGTATTGATTGGTATGAAGTGTACTTACTTTGTTAGCCGATCCACAATGACCCATATCGCATCATAGTTCCTAATCCTAGGCAATCCCACCACAAGGTCCATGGTCACACTTTCCCATTTCCATTCCGGAATCTCAGGACTCTGCAACAAACCAGGCAGTCTCAGGTGTTCGATCTTTACCTTCTGGCAAGTAAGACACCTCGCCACATATTTTGTCACATCACTCTTTAAACCCGACCACCAATACAAAGACTTCAGATTATGGTACATTTTTGTCATACCAGGATGAAGAGTATATCGGCTCTTGTGCGCCTCATCCAGAATCTTCTGCCTCAACTCCGCCTTAAGTGGAACACAGATTCTCTTCTGATAGCGAACCAGTCCATTAGGCGATAAGTCATAGCCCGGAGCTTCTCCCTATTCAATCCGAGCTAAGTTGCGATGTATCCAATCATCTTGCCTCTGAGCCTCTTCAATCTCAATACTCAAATCACTTCCCTCTTAAGAAATAGTATGATTGGCACAGATGATCTGGTTTGTCAAATTCAAATCACGAAAATCTTAAATCAATTTCCCCTCTTGAATCATCATAGCTGCTACAAGCACTGTCTTTCGACTAAGAGGATCAGCGACTACATTTGCCTTGCCCGGATGATATTTAATTTCCAAGTTGTAGTCCTTAAGCAACTCCATTCAGCGATGCTGTCTCATGTTCAACTCTTTCTGGTCATACAAATACTTGAGACTCTTGTGGTCGTAGTACAGTTCTACCGTCACCCCATACAAATAATGCCTCTAAATTTTCAAGGCAAACACAATGGCCGCAAGCTCCAGATCATGTGTAGGATAATTCATCTCATGAGGTTTCAGCTGTCGAGAGGCGTAGGCCACCACACGTCCCTGCTGCATAAGGACACACCCTAATCCCTGCTTACTCGCATCATTGTGCATAACATAAGTCAAGCTGGGATCAGCTATAATCAACACAGGTGCCGTAGTCAACCTCTGTTTCTGCTCCACAAAACAATTTTCATATTTCTCATCCCACACAAACAACTGATCCTTCCTCGTGAGCTTGGTCTTTGGCAAAGCGATACATGAGAAATTCTTAATGAATCTCCGGTAGTAACCAGCAAGACCCAGAAAACTGCGTACCTCTGCAACAGTTTCTGGCCTCTTTCAGTCTAGTACCGCTTCCAAATTTCTAGGATTCACAGAGACCCCTTCTTATGAGATAACATGGCCTATGAATTTCACTTCTGATAGCCAAAACTTGCATTTACTCAATTTGGCATAGAGCTGCTTTTCACGCAATGTATTCAATACGATTCTCAGATGATGTTCATGTTCTTCCTCACTTTTAGAATATATCAGAATGTCATCGATAAACACAACAACAAACTGATCCAGATATTGTTAAAAAATACGGTTCATGTAATCCATGAATACTGCAGGTACATTGGTTAGCCCAAATGGCATCACCAAGAACTCATAGTGACCATATCTAGTTCGGAAAGCAGTCTTTGGAACATCTTCTGCTTTCACTCGTAGCTGATGATACCCCAACCTTAGATCAATCTTCGAAAACACACATAAACCAGACAGTTGATCTAATAGGTCATCGATTCTGGGAAGAGGGTACTTGTTCTTGATAGTAACCTTATTCAGTTCTCTGTAGTCAATACATAATCAAAGGCTTCCATCTTTCTTCTTAACAGACAACACTGGAGCTCCCCAAGGTGACACACTGGGTCTAATAAACCCTTTCTCAAGAAAACCTTCTATTTGTTTCTTTAACTCCGCCATTTCATTTGGGGCTATATGATATGGGGCTTTAGATATTGAACCAGCTCCAGGCACAATGTCGATTGGGAACTGAACTTCCCTCTCCTGAGGCAATCCGCTCAAATCATCCAAAAATGCCTCAGGGAATTCATTTACTATGGGTATATTACTCAAAGCTTCGCTGGTTTCTCCTTGTACAGATAAAAATACCATATACCCTTGGCAACCCTTTTCAAGATATTTTTCAGCTTTAGCCGTAGAAAGAAAATTCATACTAGCATTTATAGCTTTGACCCTCTGAGAAGCAAGATATACTATCCTTTTGTTCCCACAATCTAATAACACATTATTTTCCATTAACCAATCAAAACCCAAGATGACTTCCAATTGGTAAAGCAGCAGAAAAATCAAATCTATAATAGATTGGTGCCCTTCCATAGTTATGACACAGTTCATACAAGCTTCTGCGGTCAAGGCCTTAACACCCATCAGAGTCAACACTACCAAATCATATGGTAATTTATGCACATGCAATCCCACACGTTTCACACAATCATAAGCAATGAAGGAGTGACTTGCACCCGAGTCAAACAGAAATTGCAACAGATAACCATTAAGAGAGATTTTACCTTGTATCAACTCGGGAGATTTGTGGGCCTCCTCGTGGGTCATAGTGAATACTCGGCCCTGTGTCTTTGGCCTCTTCTCAGCTCGCGGTCATTGACAATCCCTAGAAAGATGTCTTGGTTGTTTACAATTGAAACAAATCATCTCGCCCCGACAATTTTTGCCATAATTTGGTTGATTATAGCGAGAACATTTCCACTCGGTTACAAATCTCTGAGGTTCACGATCTCTAGGTTGATAGGGCTTCTTATCACTGCCCCTAAATGAAGAAGATCCTTGGCCTTTCCGCTTCTGAGAAACATTACCCTTACTGGGTTCACTGCGATGGCCAGTAGCTCTGACAGGATATAGCTCTCTTAAATTGTTTTCTGTGATTCTTTATTGCTCCATGGCCTTGTTGAACTTAGTAAATTGGTAAGTGGCTAACCGTTTCCTCAATTATCGCCTCAGGCCACGAAATGAGCATGTCTGAACTCCATTCTTCGTCATCCTTATACCAGAGATAGGAGGAATACAGGGACAAAGGGATGAAATATGACAAATAATCATCAAAGCTCTCCGTGTCCCCTTGTCTAATGTTAAGGAATTCTGTCTCCATCTTAAGCTGCACTGATTTAGGAAAATATTTCTTGTTGAATTCTTGCTGGAACAATTCCCAAGTCAACGGCATATTTTTGCTGCGTAGTGTGAGAGAGATATTTCTCCACCAACGATCCGTATCGCCTTCTAGCTCATAGACTGCCAAGCGAGCCTTTACCTCAGACAAGCATCCTAAGACCTCGAAGATCTTCTCTAATCTGTTCAACCAATCTTCGGCTGCCTGAGGATCAAATATCCCTTTGAACACCAGAAGCAGATGTTTACAGAATCTTGTGACCTAAAACTAAAGGTCCCTATCCTCTTTAGCTAGCACCCCATGTGATTCTTGATTTGGGACAGTATGAGGTGGGGACTCCAGGGGTCGTGCTAACCCTTCAGTAGTGTCCTCATAACGGGTTTCTTCTTGAGTTTCCACTAGAGTGGATTGAACGGGCCCTTCTTTATTCTTTTATCATTCTATTCTGAGCTCTTCTCTTAATTCAATAATCATGTCCCGCTGATCTTTTATCAGGCCCACTAATTCTTGCATAGGATCCGGTGGATTATCATCGACAACTTCCACCTCTAGGTCTACACGCGGAATATTGGGGCGTCCTCTAGTTTTCTTTATTCTACAAACAACTTACCCCATTAATATAACAGAGACAGTATGCATATATATTCACATGTTTCATACACATTCATGTTGACTGAACATACGTGTGCATACACAACAATTATTCATAGATGATCTTCTATTCCTAACACCAATTAAGGGATCTATCTATCCTAGCAAACTCTACCCTTGCCAAGAACTACAGCTCTGAAACCAAAATGTAACCCCCTGCCTTAACTAGCATAATTAATATTCGATAATGCATAATAAAATGGGTTAGAGACCGTTGGATAATCCGAAACTCATTTAAAACTCCCCCCATGAAGTAGGGACTTCACAACATTTTCAAAACTTCTTTCTAATCCGGGTCTCAAGTTCAAACATCGAATATAATTACCTGTGTAGTTATATTTACATTCATATATAACAGAGTATATAACAAAAATCCCGGCAACCCCCAAGTTCCATTCATTCACTAAATGGTTTATAATTCCCATAGAGGGGATTACACAACTATATTCAACTAATAATTACAATCCAAAAATAATTTACAAAATCCCTGTCCAATATAATTAACCAACATGGCCCAAACAAAATGTCCCTATAGGGTTCTAACCGCTCTGGGTCGTACGTTTTTCCTTGGAGTCACTTGCCCTGTCTGAAAGGTTAGTCAAAGGAAAGAATGAGATTCAAGAGAATCCCAGTAGTAACAAATCATTCATACCACACATAAGCACACAGCATGTAAGCAAATCATCATACAGCAGCAGTACAGATCACACTCCACCCTCATCCCCTTTCTCCAGTCCTTAGATAGAATCTGAGCCTTCACTATACCTTCCAAGATTTAGTGGGTTCTTTAGATATTCAAGACATTCGGATTTGATGTATCCAGGCTTCCCATATTCGTAACAAATTATTTGTTCCTTAGTCTTGCTGGTACTTCCTCCTTTGTTGAAGTTCTTAAATCATTGTCCCTTTTTATAAAACTTTTTGAATCTCTTTATGATCATTCCCATCTCATTGTCTTCAACCTCTTCTTCTGATTTCAGTTGTGTTTCCTCATTGATGACATTTAACGCTGCTCCTTTCTTTTTCTTGTCATCAATTTCATCTAGTTCTCGTTTGAACTTCAGCTTGCTTTCGTATTCCAATAGGTTGCCAAATAGAGAAGCTACTGATAGCATAGATTCCCCTTTGGCTTCTTCTATTGCTGCTACTTTAGCCTCCCATTCTTTAGAAAGAATGTTTAGTATTTTTCTCACTTAGGTGTTTTGATCATAGTACATTCCAAGTGCTCTAAGTTGGTTCACAAGGTGAGTGTATCTGAGTTCAAACTCAGCTATTGATTTTCCAGACTTCATGCGAAGAAGGTCATACTCAGTGACAAGAGTATTGATCTAATTCTCCTTGATGCTTGAAGTTCCCTCATGTGCTATTTCTAATGCTTACCACATCTCTTTTGCAGTTGGAAGAGTGCAAATTCCGAAGTGCTCCTTCTGACTTAGAGCACTTTGAATCATGAGGATTGCCTTGCTATTGAAGGTCATGAGCTTTTTATCATTGTCATCATATTCAGCTGGTACCTTTGAAACAGCTTGCCCTTCTACTGTCTTTTTGGGAATGTAGTTCCTACCTTAATAACCTCCCAGAGTCCATATTCTATTTCCATGACGAACACTTTGAATTTAGCCTTCCAGAATGAGAAGTGTTCTCCATTAAAGCCTGGAGGTTTGGTGATTAAGGCTCCGTTTGGAAGTATTCCTTCACCCATGCTTGCCACAAGACCCTTCTTAGACTGTTAAACCTGACAAAGAAGACCAACCTCTGATACCAAATATTAGTGCAAGTATTTCACCTAAGAGGGGGTGAATTGGGTGATAATAAAAATTTTAAGATAGAACTAAAACTGGAAACCGATAAGAAAAAAGTTAAAGAGTTAGGAAGATTTCACCGAGGTGTACGTCGGGAGTTATACTGGTTCGGTCTAATTCAAAATGACCTACGTCCAGTCCTTAGATAGAATATGAGCCTTCACTATACTTTCCAAGATTCAATGGGTTCTTGGCACCTCGGTACATAGTGATGTATTCCTCACTTTGAATACTCGCTCCCCCATACACAACATAAATAGATGCCCACCTTAAGGTCCTATAACCTTAAGATATCTCTTAAACAAGTGTATTGAATCAATAAATGTTCTCTCTCAAAGAGTAGGTAATATAATCATTGAAGCGTATTAATACAAAAAGTCAGTAAGAGCTCAGAAATGAATATTTGTTATTTTGGTAGTTCAGCGTCTTAACTCCCGCTTTAAATAAATTTGCTATTTATAGTTGGTGTGATTTTAATGACCATTGGAGACATTCTATTTTTCCCGTTACTCACTGAGCACTTATCAAAACATTCTTTATGTTATTTGGATATAGCGGTTGTGGGGAAGAGAATGTGTTGGTAGAAGCTCGGTTTTGCATTTAATGACTCTTACACAGTATATCTGCTTTTCTTGGAATTCAAATATCTGAAGTGTAAATCTCCTATAACTTGCTTTGAGAATGTTAATCATGAAGGAAAAATAATAATAAACAAGATTAATGAGAATACTCAATATTTCTATGAAACCATAGATTTTGATTTGATGCTCTGTTTTTCTTGAAAAGCTAGTATTTGAATACTCTTACAATTATCAGGATAATTTGAATCTTTTTATGTTACATGCTATTCAAATACCTTTATCACTATTCGAATAATATTTGCAATTTTACACTGTGACTATTTGAATAATTGAAACACCTATTCGAATAGTGATATCTTAATCTTAAGATGATTATCCTGATACATTAGTTGCTATTCAAATACTTGCTTCGAGTTTGACTAGAAAATACTTTCCTTCTAACTTTCAATATTATTTGAATAGTTTCCTTGCTATTCGAATAATTTCTTAGATCAATCTAATAGTCTTGATGTTGGTTTTGAAAAGCTATCCGGATATTAGTTACACTATTCGATTAGTGACCTTACTATTCGAATAGTCTCTTTATTATTCGGATAAACATTTTGAAATTCACCTTAAAAATATAAGTACTATTCGGATAATATACAGGCTATTCGAATACTTTTAGTTTAGAAAATCTTCCAGCTGTTATATTAGTTTATACTAATCGAATAATCAAAGATTATTCGAATAATATAACTATGTGTCAGTGTATCTCTATTCGAATAACTTATCCATTGTCAATATAATTGTCTGACTATTCGGACAATCTGAGAGTTATCAGAATAATAGCTGATGAAAACTAAGTATTACTATTCGAATAGTAAACATACTATTCGAATACTCTCTTAGCAAAAATCTTGTGAATAAAAAAATAAAGAGGCAAACTAAACTAGACTTAGGTTTGTTATCATCAAAACTCTGAATCTAACACTAAAGTCATAATTAAGGAAGATAAGTTATCACTTATTCCAATACTCAAATAACTTCACAACACTTAAATTTGGTTATCATTCATGTCCCTTAAGAAGCCTAAAAATGCCTCTACCCAAAGCCCTAAAGGGTTGGAAGAATGATCCCAAAGATCCCCTTTTAGAAGCACAAGAACAGAATTTTTCACTGTTTCACTGTATTGAAGAAGGCCTTACTCGAGTGATAATGTACAGATAGTAGAGTGAAGAAGGCCCACTCGAGTAATAGTACGGTTTGTACCCTAGTATGGAAGCACACTCGTGTAAGTGTTTGGCCGAGAGCAACGATAGAAGCAAGAAATACTCCCTGTACTCGAGCACAGAAAGTAACCCTTGAGTGATGGCAAAATGATCACCCGAGTTTAAGAAAGTGAGGTGCAGAAAGTATTAACCTGAGAGCACAAGAATTTTCAAAGAAGAGGGGTGCTCGAGCATGGATCTTTGTACACGAGTATAGGCTAAATACCCATGAGACACACTCTTGCTCTTTAACCTTAAGTGCTAACCCGAAACGAGAGTTCATGGTGTCAAATACACCTACACTCGAGTGAGAACCCACAACACTTCGCAAGTAAGGAAACACTCTTGCTTTTCATGTGGAAGTGCAATAGAATATTGAAGGCAAAAAGAGGAAAAACACTATCGCACTCAAGTGAGACCCATCCTCACCAAAGTTATGCTTATCAGAACCCAGATCATAGCAGAGTTCACAACACTTTCCAGATTTTTACCCAAATGCTCCCAATGGTCCCAAACTTTCAACTAAAGCTATCCCCACGTAAAATCACCTGAGGAACCTAATGGAAACATCAAAATCACCAAATTTCTATTCCATTACCATGCTTTAGTTTTAGGCAACATTAAACACCAAAATCTCAAAAGTACCAAACTTAACATTTCAATTTCTAATGTATTCCTATCTATCCAAAACTTATACCAAAATACTATATTCATAAGAGCAACATACCAAACTCCCATTGATCCTCATTTTTGAAATTAAGCCAAAAATTTCAGAAATTCCAAACTAAATCGAATGCAACAAAACTTAGATAGAAGTGTTTCTCTTACTCACCTCTATAACTTTCCCAAAGGAGTTTCTTGACCCTCCAACTTCTAAATTTCCTTGAGGGCACAAACCAACACCAATGGGCAATCTATAACTATAGAAATAATGCTCTCAATCTAATGAACAAAGTTATAGAAAGGAATTTTGGCAGTTGAGATCATCTTCTTACGTTAAAGTGGAGCTTTTCTTCTTCTTTCATTGGCCAACAATGGCAACACGAAAATGAGAGAGGAGAGAGAGAGAGAGGAAAGGTTGAAGAAGAAGGTGAAATGATCACCCACACACTCCCATGCCTTGCTTTAGCCGAAAAGGTAGGAGGGAAGAGAGAGAGATGATTTTTAAAATGGCCTTTGACTTTCTAATGCTCTCTCTCTCTCATGCCATAAGCTTGCCACATGTCAAACTCTCATTAGTTCACATAAGATAAGTGACCATTTAGCTACACTTCTCATTTTTCTCTTAGCTAGTAATTGATTTCTCCATTAATCACTAACTATTTGCCCAATAATTCTATTCTTTCAATTTTTCCACTGATTATGGCATATTCACTTAAATTGTCACCTAAGACATAATAATTTCATCTTTAATTAACAAACACATTGTCATTACTCATCATTAGCCCTTAATCAAATTTTGGGGCATTATAATTCTCTCCCCATTCAATAAATTTGTTTCCAAAATTTGTTACACATTATGAGGCATAAATTCAGGAAATCGCTTCTTCATGTCCGCTTCTGCTTCCCAAGTCGCTTCTCTTGGAGACATTCCCTTCCAGACCAATTTCACAAAGGGTAAGCTTTAATGTCTGAGCTGTTGCTCTTCTCGATTAATGATTCCTTCTGGCTCTACTATATAAGTGAAGTTATCTTGCAATTCAATCTCTTCATACTCAATAATATACTCAGGATTTGGTTGATACTTCTTGAGTTGCGAGACATGGAATACATCATGAAATCTACTCAAATTCGGGGGTAGGGCTATCCGGTATATGACAGGTCTGATTCATACTAGAATCTCAAATGGACCAATGTACCTTAGACTCAATTTCCTCGCTTGGTTGCTCTCCTAATGCCCATGACCAGAGATACTCTGAGGAACACATGATCCCTTACTTCAAACTATAGAGGCCTTTTCCTTTTATCAGATAGCTCTTCTGTTGACTCTGTACTAAAGGAGCCTCTTTCTAATAATTCAGATCTTTTCTGAAATCTGATCAATAAGGTCTGGTCTATACAACTTCCTCTTAGAGAATTTTGTCTAGCACAGCGGTGAATAACACTTCCTTTCATACAATACCTCATATGGAGCCAACTGAATGCTCGCGTGATAACTATTGTTGTAAGCAAACTCAGCTAGTAGAAGGTAATAGTCCCATTTTCCTTGGAAGTCTAGGACATACGCTCTCAGCATATCTTCTAGCGTTTGGATGGTCCTTTCCGACTGTCCGTTTGTCTGAGGATGGTAAGCCATACTAAACCTCAAGTGTATGCCCATAGCTTCATACAGAGCCCTCCATAATTTTGAAGTAAAAAGAAGATCTCTATCAGAGATAATGTTATTTGGTGTACTATAGAGTCTCATGATCTTTTTGATGTAGATTTTAGCCAGCCTACCGGAGAGTAGCCAGCATTAATCGGTATAAACAGTTCTGACTTCATGAGTCGATCTACAATCACCCAGATCGCATCATAGTTCTTAATCCTGGGCAAACCCACCACTAGATCCATGGTCACACTCTCCCATTTCCATTCTGGGATTTATGGACTCTAAAGCAATCCTGGCAGTTTCTGGTGTTCAATTTTCACCTTTTGACAGGTAAGGCATCACGCCATGTACTTAGTCGCATCACTTTTCAACCCTAGCCACCAATTCATAGATTTTAAATTGTGATACATATTAGTGATACTAGGGTAAAGAGTATACTGACTCTTATAAGCCTCATCAAGAATTCTGTCTCAAGTTAGCCTTCAACGGAACATAGATTCTCTTCTGGTAACACACCAGTCTACTAGGTGATAAATCATAATCTCGAGTCCCTCTTTACTCAATCATAGCTCGGATAAACTGGGCTCATTCATCATGCATCTGAGCCTCTTCAATTTCCTTCCTTAGGTTATTCTCCCCTTGGATAATGCCATAACTGGCACACAGGATACTATTCGAGAGATTGAAGTCCAAAAATCCTCTATCAATTTCCTTTTATGGATCCTCATCATTGCCACTAGCACCATTTTCTGACTAAGAGCATCTGCGACGACATTAGCCTTAAATGATGATAGTTGATCTCCAGGTTATAATCTTTCAACAACTCCATCCACCGACGTTGTCTCATATTCAGTTCTTTATAATCATACAAGTGTTGGAGACTATTATGGTCGCAGTATAATTCCACTGTCACATTATAAAGGTAATGACGCCAAATTTTCAATGCAAATAATATTACCTTGAGCTCCAGATCATGAGTGGGGTAATTTATCTCATGCGGTTTAAGCTGTCGAGGGCCATAGGCCACCACATGTCCCTGCTGCATCAGGACACGCCCTAACCCCTGCTTACTCGCTTTACTGTATACAACGTAAGCCTCGCTAGGATCAGGTATAATCAATACCAATGCCGTAGTCAGTCTCTCCTTCAGCTATGTGAAACTCTATTCACATCGATCATCCTAAAAAAATGGCTGATACTTCCTCGTGAGCTTGGTCATTGGCAATGCAATACGGGAAAAGTTCTGAATGAACCTCCGATAATAACCAGCAAAACCCAGAAAACTACGTATCTCAGAAACAGTTTCTAGCCTCTTCTAGTCAAGTATTGCTTCCACCTTACTGAGATCCACCGATACCCCTTCTTGTGAGATAACATGCCCAAGAAATTTTACTTCAGTAAGCCAAAACTCACATTTGGTTTGCTTGGCAGAGAGTTACTTTTCCCACAATATTCTTAACACAAATCTCAGATGATGTTCATTTTCTTCCTTACTCTTAGAGTAAATCAAGATGTCGTCAATAAACGCAACCACAAATTGATCGAGATACAGTTGGAAAAAGTGATTCATATAATCCATGAATAGTACTGGTGCATTAGCTAAACCAAAGGGCATCACAAGAAATTCATAGTGCCCATACCTCGTTCTGAAGTATTCTTTGGAATATCCACTGCCTTCACACGCAACTGATGATATCCTGACCTTAGATCAATCTTGGAGGATACACACAAACCAGAAAATTGATCTAACAGGTCATCTATTATTAGGAGAGGGTATTTGTTCTTAAAAGTCACTTTGTTAAGTTCTCTGTGATTGATAGACAACCACAAACTCCCATCCTTCTTTTTCATAAACAACACCGGAGCTCCCTATGGTGACACACTAGGTCATATGAACCCTTTCTAGAGCAAATCTTCAATTTGTTTTTTCAACTCCGCCATTTCATTAGGGGCCATTCTATATAGGGCTTTAGATATAGACCTAGCTCCAGGTACTATTTCAATTGGAATTTCCACTTCCCTTTCTGAAGGAAATCCACCGAGATCATCCGGAAACACCTTAGAGAATTCTCTCACAACAGGTATATTCTCTAGAACTTTATCTAACTCTCCCTGAACAGAAAAGAATATCATATACCTTTGGCATCCCTTTTTCAAACATTCCTCAGCCTTAGCCATCGAGAGAAAATTCAAACTACTGTTTACATTATCATCTCTCTGCGGAGCAGGATAAACTATTTTCCTATTCCCATAATCCAATATAGCATTGTTCACCGACAACCAATCAATATGGATAATAACCTCTAGTTGATGAAGAGGCAAACAAATCAAATCAATGGTAGACTCAAACCCTTCAATAGTTATAACACTATTCAGACAAGCTTCTGCAGCCACAATCTTAGCACCTATAGGTGTTGACACAACCAAGTCAAATGGTAGTTTATGAACATGTAATCCTAAGCGCTTTACATAGTCATAAGCTATGAACAAATGACTAGTACCCGAATCAAACAGAGTTTGCAATGAATTACCATTTAAAAGAATGTTACCTTGAATCAAGTCAGGAGATTTCCTTGCTTCTTCATGAGTCATAGTGAATACTCTCCCTTGATTCCTAGGCCTTGACTCTACCTGTCACCCCTTACAATCTCTAGCAAGATGCCCTGGCTACTTTAGGTGAAGCAGATTACTTGGCCCTTACAATTCTTACCGAAATGTGCTTTATTACACCAAGGGCATACCCACTGTCCTGTAAATCTTTGGTTCTCACTATCCCCATCTTGGTACAGTTTCTTACCACCACTCTTAGATGAGAATCCTTGGCTTTTACGCTTCTGGAAGGAGCTTCCCTTACCAGAATCACCATGACCACCGCCCTTACTGGGGTTTATGTCTGTCAGATTATTCTCGGTGATATGACACTCCTCAACTGCTTTCTTGAATTTATTGAATTGTCGAGTGGCCAACCTCTTCTTCAACTCCCACCTCAAACCACGGATTAACATGTTGAAGCTCTACTCCTCGTCATCCATCCGTCGGAGGTAGGAGGAGTATCAGGATAGACGGCATGAAAGATCTTGTCTCTTCGTTAGCCCAAAACAACTCCAACTGCTAATCACTTGTATCACACATCATTTTGAATGGAAGGTTCCAATTTGGAGCTATGATAACTAGTGCAGAAGTCAAAGCACCTTTTAGAGTTCAGAAGTTGATAAATATTCCTTATTAAACACGAAGAGGGTGTTTTTCTCAAACAACATGCAAAGTGGCCTTGTGATTTTTGAAAAGTCCTTGATGAACCTTCTATAGAAGCCCGTATGTCCTAAAAAAACTTTGAATGCCCTTGATTGAAGAAGGAAGTGGTAGCTTTGCAATTATTTCAATTTTGGCTTAGTCCACTTCAATACCTTGATCAGATACCTTGTGACGTAGCACGATTCCTTCTTGCACTATGAATGACATTTCTCCCAATTTAGAACCAAATTTATCTTCATACAATATTGCAAGACTTTTGCCAAATTTGAAAGACAATAATCAAATGATTCTCTAAAATTGAGAAATCATCCATAAACACCTCAATGAACTTTTCCACCATATCTAAAAAGATTGCCATCATACTCCCTTGAAATGTTGCTAGTGCATTACATAAATCAAATGGCATCTTTCTAAAGGCAAAGATACTATAAGGACATGTAAAAGTTATTTTCTCTTGATCCTCTATTGCAATTGAAATTTGATTATATCCTATGTATCTATCCATAAAACAATAATAGGCTTTCTCAGCTAGTCTGTCAAGCATCTGGTCTATAAATGGATGAGGGAAGTGATTTTTTATAGTAGCTTTATTGAGCTTTCTGTAGTCAATGAACACTCTCCATCCAGCCACCGTTCATTATGGAATTAGTTTATTTTTCTCATTAGGCACCACTGTCATTCCACATTTCTTTAGCACAACTTGAACTGGACTTACCTATTGACTATAAGAGATTAGGTAGATTATACCAGCATCAGCTACTTTATTACCTCCTTTCTTACCACCTCCTTCATATTTGGATTGAGTCTTCTTTGGTGCTCGATTGATAGATTGTAGCTATCTTCCTTTGGATCATATACATACAAATTGAAGGACTGATTCCACTTATATCAGCTATTAACCATCCAAATGTTGTTTTATACTCCCTTAGAACTCTTAATAACTTTTCTTCTTTATTAGGAGTAAGAGCTGTAGAGATAAACACTAGTAATATTGAATTTTCTCCTAGATAAGCATACTTTAAGTGGGATGGTCGTGCTTTCAACTCCAGTACTGGTGCTTTCTCTATTGATGGTACTGACTTATACTCGACCTTTCTCCCAAATCTTCAAATGGTTTCTTGGTGAAGATTGGGGAATTTGCTTCAAGGAACCTAATCTACTCCAAGTCTTTAGGATTAATAGATTTTGATACATCTACCATTCCCATTGCTAATGATTGATCCATGCAGATTTTGTTCACCACGTCTTTTATGCAGCTGGTCAATGTATCTACTCTATAACAAGTGTCTCCTATCTGGAAAGGACAAAGCCTTAAAGATGTTGAAAGATACTTGATTATTTTGACTCATAAGGTTAACTTTCCTGTTACAAATCTATTAATGTTCTCCCAGTTGCTAGAAATGGCCTCCTAAGAATGATAGGAATTTCTTGGTCTTCTTCCATATCGAGTATTATGAAATTAGCTAGAAATATGAGTTTGTCCACCTTCACCAGAACATCTTCTAAGATGCCCCTTGAATATTTTATTGATCGGTCAACTAAAAGTAATGAAACTGTGGTCGGCTTTCCTCTCTAAGACCGAGTTTCTTGTAGATAGATAGAGGCATGAGGTTTATACTTGCTCTAAGGTTACAAAGTGCTCTATTGACATATGGTGCAAGGTGTTCAAAAGCTTCCTAGATCTTTCAAGTTTGGTGGTAATTTCTTTTATAGAATAGCACTGTACTCCTCAGTAAGTGCAACTGTCTCAAATTCCTCAAGCTTACGCTTATTTGAAAGAATATCCTTCCATAACTGAGCATTTGGGTAAGAGCGTTTGCGAAAGGAATGTTGATATGTAACTTTTTGAAAACCTTTAGAAACTTTCCAACCTGCTTATCCAACTTTTCCTTAACAAGTCTCTAAAGGTATAGAACTGGTGGTACATATGAAGGAGGGTTATCTAGAAAGCTAATTCTTTCTAGTAGCATATCATCCTCCTTAGGTTTATGTGCTTCCTCCTTCTATTCTTCTTTACTTTCTTTCTTTGTCTGTCATTCTTAATTACAGGATCTTTCAATTCTTTCCTACTCCTGGTTGCAACAGCCTTCACATGCTTTCTTGCGTTTCTTTTGGTGTCACTTGGTAGAGTTCCTAGTTGTCTGGAATTCAACATATTTGTAATTTGGCCTATTTGGATCTCCAAGTTCTTTATTAAGGCTTCTTGGCTTTTGAGTGTTGCGTCTGTCCTAGCCATGAATTGAGATGTATTCATGGTTAGTTGAGCTAGTGCATCTTCCATATTCAATTTCTATTGTGATGGATTTATTTGTTGAATAGCTTGTTGCTGGTAGTTCCCTTGAGGCTTAAATGCATTTTGATTATTCCTCTAACCAAAGTTTGGATGATTTCACTAACCTGGATTATAAGTATTTGAGAATAGGTCATTTCTTTGATTTTTGATGTAATGAGCTTGCTCTAGCATGAATGGGTGTCCTTCTTAACATTGCGTGCTCACATGAGGTCCTCCACATCGATCACAAGTTTAAGTAGGAGTGCTTATTAAATTTTCTTGGGTTGCCATTGAGCTCACTTGCTTGCATATAGATGCAACTTGAGAAAACAAAGTTGTAAGGATATCCAGCTTGTGTACTCTAAGTGCTTTCTTTAAACTGTTATGTTCAGAAGGCCATTGGTATACTCTAGCAACATCTATAAGAGTTCTAAAGGTATGCGTCATCCCATTATAGAAAGTTTATAGTTGCCACTAATCTGATAACCCATAATAAGGACATCTCCTTAGCAACTCCTTGTATCTTTCCCAAGTATCATATAGGCTTTCTAGTTCATGCTAGGTAAATAAGGCAATTTCATTCCTCAATTTAGCAATTTTTCTTGATAGAAAGTATTTTTCCAAAAATTTATGTGCCAAGACATCCCATGTAGTTATGCTTCCTACTAGTGGTGAGTGTAACCAACTCTTAGCTTATCCCTACGTGAGAAAGGGAAAATTCTAATTCTAATGACATCATCAATAACACCATTATGCTTGAATGTGTCACAGATTTCTAGGAAGTTGGCTATATGTGTGCTAGGATCTTCTGTTGGTAAACCACCGAACTAATTTTGTTGCACCATTTGGATAATTGTAAGCTTGATTTCAAAGTTGTTAGCTGCTGCTGGTGGATTTTTTATTCTAGAATTTGTCCCCATGACTTGGTGTTGCATAGTCACAGAGTGTTTTGGTATCTGGTGCTTCTTCCCCTAGATTTGCCATCGGATTGCTTAGGATTAAAGTAGACTGCTTTTGAACTCTTCGATTTCTTTGACAAGTTCTCTCGATCTTAGAATCAAAAGGTTGCAATTCAGTCTCCTTTAACCTGGTCATACACTAGCAAAAGCCTGAAAAGAAACATAAGACACCAAAAGAAAAACAAATTTAGTATGAAGACCAAATTAGTATTGAAATTACTTGGTATTGATTTAATGACAATAATCCCAGGCAACAGCGTCGAAAAAGTTTTACAAGTATAAATAATTTATTAAAAGGTGCAAGTGTTCATTGTCGCAAACAAGTAATATAGAAGTGAGTAGAGTATCGTTCCCATGAGGATTGATTACTAAGTACCAGAATAGGTAATTTTAATTCTATTTAGTTGATTGATTAGTTGGTGATTGAGAGTACAAAATAAAAATGATTAAATATGAATGCAATGAATATGAAAATAACTATGAGAAAAAGTCCTAGGGGGTTAGATTTCACATAACAAATTTTGGATTAAATCACCTATCTATTCTAGTCCAATTTATTCTACATAATTAATAGCTGAGTTTCCTTAATTCAATTACTAGCCTCCTCCAAGGTCAAGCAATTCTATAATTAATTGCTAATATAATATATCCCTATATGAATTAAAGCAATTAATCATGCATTAATGTTTATGAAACTTATTAAGACTATACAACTCATGAATATATTCCTATTTCATATGCAAGTTATGGTTTTAATTATAGGATCTATACACATGTATCTCCTTCCAGTCTCAACATACATTTTGAAATCATTCAAAAGATTGCTAATCAATTGAAAACATTAAGAACAATAATTAAAACTCAATCATGAAGAAAAAAATAAAACTAGATTTAATAAGTTAAGATTCGATCCGTCATTAGTAAGTTACATTATCACCCTAGGGAAATGAAAATTTAGCTCATGATGAAATTAAAAAAAAATAAATTGAAAACTTCAATAACATTGCATAAAACTTGATTATTAAATTCTAAAACATACAAGATGCATGAAAATGGAAAATCTAGCCTTTGATATAGGAGGTAAAACCTTCTATGTAGGTGACAACCTATACCATCCATAAAGGGGGACTACCTAAGCCTTCCATGAAGGAGGTATGCTAGAAGCAAATACAATGCATGAAATTAACTCTACGATGGTGTGTTTCCTTGTGTCTTGAGCTCTTTTATTTATAGATAGAAGGGGTGTAAAAATTTCCACATTGTTAGGCATGAATCTTGACCTTAATTAAGCCACCAATATCAACCTTGTAGTAGCCAAACTTCTTGATTGCAGCCTAATTTTGATACTCACAACAGTGGAATTTCTCAATGTTATCCGTATAAAAGTTGTAGCTCTGGATCTTAGCTTGAAGATGCAACTGGAAGCTCCCCATTTCAACATTCGAAGCTCAAGTTATAGTCAAATTAGTGGGTGAAGGTCAGTCTGGGATAAATTCATGTTCTCAACTTCCAAGCAAAATTCGAAACCCTTGAAGGCAGAACTAGTTCATGACCTCAACATAAAAGTTGTAGAGTTTTTTCTTAGCTTTTTATCTATTTAAAGAACGTCTTAATACAACATCTAGAGCTCTATATATTGCCTGAAAACTGAAACACGGTCAAATTTAGTATTTTTCAATAAATTCTATTTTATGGTAAAATCATTATTTATTTATCAATTACACCCAAATTCATTAAATTAAGCTCAAATATCATCCACAAAATCAGAAAAAAGGGAAAATAAATATGCAAATATTTTAGTACATGTGACCCACTGCAATTGTATGGCGTCAAAGGCTATTGGAAAAATATTCAATGTTTGCCAATCCCCGAGGTAGATTATGAGGGAGGAATTGTAGCTACCTTTAGAACTTAGGCTACCAATTTCCCCCTTGTAGCCTCGCACTTTGCTCCTTCATCAGCTCTTATATTAGGAATTGTATTTGATTTTGCATTTCATCGTATTGTTTCTCAAGCTTTTCAATTTTTTGTCCTTTTTATTTTTACACGGTTGCTAGTGACCATAATATTTTGTCTTGGTCAATCCAAAACTGACACCCCTAAGAAGACCAGGAAGTCGGTCCCAATGTCTTGGCCAATATGTCCTCATCCGTAAAAAGGCAGCCCTGTGTAGTAACTTTCTGGGATATTGCTTGTTGTCTATTTAACAATAATGTTAATATTGATAGTTAATTGAAGACATTACTTCCATAAATCATGGACTAATATTAATACTTACCATTTTATCGATGACCTCTTTCACACAAGGATCATTAAAAGAGTCATCTTTATTTTGCCTCTCCATCGACCAAAGTTCAAGATGGGGAGGTCTAATACACTCCCTACTCTAAGCAAAAAACTCTTAAGCAATGTGAGAATACCCCTTTTGCCTGCCCTATACGGATACGTATTCTTCTTCACCCTCTCCTTATTCGCCTAGCTTATTATCTATGCAAATGCACAACACTCTAGTTAATATTAAAAAAATACATGCAAGCGTTATAATTATGAATAACTATTACCTTAAATGACTCTTGGCTATAGGAGATGACAAATTCTCTTAATTCTTGCTACTTGATTGTGGATCGAAGTTTATTTTGAATTGTTGTCTCATTGGCCTCTTTTGGATTTTGCAAATATGCCTTCATCAATAAATGGTAAAATGCACATAATGCTTGCCCATACTTCTTGAGGACAAATTTCTTCCAAGTGTCATCTACATCATATGCTGATTGCAAACCACACAATTCAAGTTAAAATTTTTTACAAGTAATTAGCAGGCATACATACACACACACACACGCACACACACATATGTATATATATCTCTTACCATGAGATTGTCACAAATAACATGTGTGTGCTCTTTCTTTCCCTTACCCTAATGACTCAATGTGATAGGAATGTTGGTCCCTACCATTATGCCAATATAGTTGATAAAGTGTGATGGCTCAAGAGCTTGACCTTCATCATTACATATCACATGATACTTTATCCCCTCAGACGTTGCTTCGTTCACCAAAGTCAGGCACAAGGTCCCTTCTTTAGAATGTCTTTTACTTGTTCTACCTCATGTTTTTGGTTTATCTCTTTAGTTTAACTAGGGGGATTATCAGTCCGAAGGAACTAGAATTAGCCATTTTAATTGGAAAACATAACTCATTCAATCTATCTAGGAAATGAAGCAATAGGTTTTCCAAAAAATATGATGCACGACTAAGGTTAAAGCCTAGCTAGGCAAGACAAAGGGAAAAATAAGAATAAAGAATGCAAAATAGAGAATGCAAGATGTAGAAGAGAAATCATACCTACAAATAAGGAGAATAGAGCACACAAAGGAATGTGATCTAGCTAGGGCTTCGAAATAAAAAAGTGAGTTAAGGCAAGTGAAGCAACTAGCATGGTTGTCGAACTAAATTGACTGTCGATAGCCGGAAAAGTCAATTGGAGTTATAGGCTTTCGAGAATGGTGGGTAACGTTCGATTAAAGACAAGTGTATTAAGTGTGATAACTTGGGAATGTGAAGAGGTGTAAGATATCGGGTATTTTAAAAGACTTGATGAAAATTACTCACAATTATAATTTTATAACCGTTATAAAGGCTGGCCTTTTCTCAAGGTTTTTAATTTACAGCTGTAATGATTATATGAATGAAAGTTCACAATTTTACATTACAATCGTTAAGTTTTATAAATGGTGACAATTTTTTAGTAATAACCGTTAGGTATTTGATATAGTATTCTAAAAAGTGAAGGGTTTTACTTAATAAACGTTATGTATTTAACATTTTTTAAACACTTTTTGTGGTTGATTTTTAAACCTCATATTACAAACAAAATACTTAAAAAGAAAATGACAATGTAAATTAACACAAAAAAATTTATAGTGATGAAGAGTTTGATGCATCATCAAATTCAACCTTCTCTAGTAATTTGTCCACCTTCTTGTTCAAAGAGTGAATGAGAGAGGTCAGTTTCTTCAAGCACTGGTCAGTGTCATTGCTCCATTATGTAAACCTCAACGATACATTAGAGCTCATAGTTTGTGTGAATAAGCCCTTCAATAGTTGTCAGTGGAGGGAGATTATCTTTTGGTCAAAATATGATGAACTAAAAGATCTCTTGTGCTTGTCCATGATATCGGTGAACAACAAAAGTCAAAAGTTGAATATAAGAAGTTGAAATAGAAATGGAGAAGTGAAGTTTAGCTGTCAAATTATCATACTGGCGAACACATCCTTTAGTATTAAAGATCATTTCTTGTTAAAATTAAATAGAACTAGAATGGAAAGGTTTTCACAAGTTATTATTCAAAATGTGTCCCTTTGGAATAGAAATGATTATACAGCAGAACATGTCCTAGTAAATTGCCATAGTTAGTAACATAAGTAGCAGTTATTTACTACTAATCGGAAAGTATCAATTAAATTTTTAAAATATTTTTGGGCTACTTTGTCCTAACAATTAATTTTTTTACTATTCAAAAAAATAGTAGTGATTTTCAGTCACCACCACTATTGTTATCCTCCTCCTACCCCTCCCCTTCGCTCGGCACATTATTGACATGAAAAGAAGGAGATGAAGGGTCTAACTGGAAGTCATTTTCAATCTCATTGTGATGAAGGATGATGTTTAACTTCCTATTCGGACTGTTGGCATATGTAGTAAGATTCCTTATGGAGAGTTCAATGCTGACTAACATTTACAGTAGGGCCCCTATTTGAAGAGGGGGAGGAGGTGGAGGAGGAGGAGGAGGAGGGGGAAGAGCTTGTGGAGGTGTGGAGGAGGAGGGGGAGGAACTTATAGAGGAGGAGGGGGAAGAGCTTGTGGAGGTGTGGAGGAGGTAGTGGAAGGGGAGGATGAAGAGGAGCTTATAGAGGAGGAGGGTGAGGATGATAATGATGATGAGGACGAATGGAAAGAGCTCTCTGATGTTTACCTATGATGAAGGAGAGAGGGATGAGGCTAATGAATAAAAGTAATAAGAACAAAAGGAATAGGTCAATTTAAATAGAGTTGAAGTGTACTTTGCTTTAAAGATTATTTGACTTAGGAGAATTGGTAGTTGGTGTCAGACCCAATGAGATTATGGAAAGGTGCATTTTAGAGTTATTCTTTACGTAATGGTTGTTTCTTATGAAAGGTCATTTTTGTCATTCATACTTTATGATCAGTTGACATAACCAATATTTTTTTATTTTCGCTGATACAAGGTTGGAAGACAAATTGTTTATAAGTGTTACATGATAGTTGTTTCGTAAGAACCATCATTTTTTCACTAAATAAATTACGGTTATTAACTGCAACCATTAATTTTGTGTTTTCATGAATTTTTCCTCTCAATACGTGATGGTGCACATATTTGACTATTAGTTATTAAGCGTTTTATATGTGAGAATTTGTAGTTGTAAGATTACAAAATTGTTTGAATGTCATACTTAAAGTATACAAAATATTACAAAAATGTTTCAATCGAAGTTCATTTTCATACATATCAAAATAACTAGATGATGTTATAAGCTTCAAAACATGATGTTACAAAAGACTTAAGTCTTGACTTCTTTATCCTTGTTTCCACTTATACTAGTATTTGTAGTGGTTGGAGGTGGAAGGGGTGAGATTTCGGGAGAAATCCTATTGCAACAAGAAGCCTTACTTAAACATATAATTACTCAAGTAGCAATCACAAGCAAAGCAAACACATCATCATCATACAACCAAATAACATAGAATTCACACCATACAATATTATTGTCATTAGAACACCATGCCCAAATACCCTAAAAGGGAAAGAACACCATGTCCTAACCCATTATTTGGGAAGGAACGCCATGCCCTAGCCCTACTTGATAGGGAAGGAATGCCATGTCCTAGTCCAATATTATGGAAGGAAAGCCATGCCTTGCCCTTAACTACCATGTCTCAAAACAATAATCAATCATATCAAAATCAATTCACATAACATGGTCATCCAATATTGCAACCAACAGAATACTAAAGTAAAAAACATGTATAAAGAGGGTAGTATTGCTGCTTGGCATTCTTAACTTAGATCAAAATTTAGTAGACCTTCTCTAGGCAAGACAACTTATGCCAGAAGCTTAGGGAATTGTTAACCAACTTTACTGCCTCACTTCAGATAGCAAAAATTGTTCTTGCTACAGAAAGAAAACTTAAGGCATAGAAGAGAGTTAGAGGAGATGAGTAATAAGTGTCGTAGATGAAAGGGGGTATTTATAGGTAGAGGAAATCAATAAAATATTTGTATGTAGCTAGAGATGTGTCACATAGAAATTGACTCATCAGTTGATACTGGACACCTCATTTGCCATGTGTCATGCATGTAGAAAACATATTACTTGAGATCTCATCCTGCTACATGTCGCGTAGAAATTACACAATGTGCCCTTGTTTGGCACCTCACCAATTGCGATGCCATTGGTAAACCTCGTCATGACACCTCAGAATTGTAATTGCCACACTTCTTGTGGCGCCGACACTACTACAAAAGGGACTTTTAACATCCGTTTTTATGCCCTTTAGACGACTATTTTCAAGAGGACGTATATGTGAGTGTCATTGAAATTTTAAAGTAGATGACCATTTCAAAACAGTCGTTGTAAGAGACTTATGATAATTGTTTTTGAAAAAACAGTAGTTGTATGTTATGACTTACAATGACCGTTTTTGCAAAAATAGTCGTTGTATCCCTCTATTTTTTTTAAAAAATCATATCCAGAAATCAATTTTTCGGATAGAAATTTCCAATGAACAACATTCAAACGAAATTTCCAATGAACATCATTCAAACAAAATTTCCAACAAGCAACACGTAAACAAAATTTCAAACTCTTCATTTTAGGAAGTAAACCCCAAATATAATTGCAATTCAACTTCCAAAAATGATAACCAAACAAAATTAAATATAAAAAGGCCAAGAGAAAAACCTCAAGTGCTTTGTAAACACTCTCAAGCTCAAAAAAATACTTAATCTTCTGGGCTATCATTACAAACTCATTAACACCCAAGCAAATGTTGTTGCTTTGCTTAAAGACTGGTAGTGCTCAAGATCCACGCACATCATACTCTTGAGCATGGACTAAACATGCTCCTGATTATCGGAGTGAGGGCGAGGAGGAGAGGGTTCACCATAACTGGCAAAGAGGAAGGTGAAGATCGCGATTAGGTCAGAGAATAGGCTGGAGGTCATCGTGTCTGGTGTCAGAGAGGGGCCAAATGATGTGACTGGAGGTTGGGCTAGGGCTCAGAGGTGGATCTGAGAAGAAGAGGCATGACTAGTAGAGGAGATATAATTAGGTTTAAAACATATCTGGAACACTTTCAACAATTGTTTTTGGAAAACGGTCGTTGAAAGTCTACACTTTCAACTACCATTTTTGAAAAACAGTCATTGAAAGATAAGTCAAAATTTCAAAAATGCCACCGCCTCATTTTTAATGACCATTTTTTTAAAAACTGACGTTAATTAATGACGTTAAAAGTACTTTTGTTAGTAGTGTGACACCTCAACTGTTTGCTTTTTGAATATTATAATTTATTTGGAGTAGGATGACGGAGAGACAACTAGACAAATTAAGTTGGGTACACCGACTAGGACTTGAGTGCTTTGGTAATTTCCTAGTTTTGACAAGTCACTCTATGATATGACTATTTAATGCTAGTAATTGTTGGGCTGACCCCTAACCTCTTAATTAAGTGTGGACTAATCATATTTCCTATTTCTAACTTTAACTTTTACTATCTTCTTAGGGTGGTAAAAACTTGCACAAACAAGTACTTAAATTCTTTTCCAATTTTGTATCTATTTCTTTGGAAATCCCAATTGAAGGTCTCTAAATACCATCTTGTAGACTCGAGTGGCTCTATTTGTGGAATTTTATACAATTTTTATATCTATCCATTCTACCGATAAATTTCACAATATGGTAAAATAGTAAAAATTTGTAGGACACTATTTTCAATTTAGTATCTTAACTTTTATTTTCATTTTAGTCCCTATATTGTTTTGAAACAATTATCTAACCTATTATGCGTACCAAGCTATCATATTTAACTAGCATACAGGTAGAATTTTTCAAGATGTGACAGTGGATATCGTTTAGTTTGTAATAAGAACAAGATTTTCTAACATATGTTTTGGGTTAAGGTTGATCTAACACTCTAAAATATATTTTTTTTAATGTGCATCCAATATCTTAAAGCTAAGTATTTTGTAGCATAATTTTGCTCTTGAACTATTTTCTGAGTTGATATTTTTGTTACACTTTTTCATATCTTCAAAGCTTATATTCCATATTTTTATTCGTCATCTTTATCACTTTAAATAATTATTTTTCTATTTAAGCAATCATCTCAATTATTTTTTAGACTTAACGTGTGTTTTAGAATTTAACGAGCTTAAAATTTTTCATGAAAAATACTTCAAGGATAAAATTGTCCCTGAAAAATACTTCAAGGGAAAAATTGTATCGAAAAAAACTTTAGAATATTGAAAACATCCAAAAACATACTTTAGGGTGATGTATGAACAATAAAAAACTTTAGAATATTATACCTGAAAAACTACTTTAGAGTACTGAATTAACCTTAACCCTATTATTATTATTATTATTATTATTATTATTATTATTATTATTATTATTATTTTACAATTTGCTAGTAAATGGTGCAAAGATTTGTGTACCATATCCCTAAAGTTGTAATAGTAGCATGTCAATTGAACTGGTACAATCTCAATTTAATAGTTCAGGATGGAAATAGTACATTTCAGAGAATATAGCAGCCAAGCTAAAGTGTTGGGAACTATAGTATCAATTAGTGGAGCATTTGTTGTCATATTCTACAAGGGCCCGCCAATCTTCAAGATCCATTATTCAGCATCTCCTTATAATAAGCAGTTTTTGTCATTAGCACAATCCAACTGGGTCCTTGGAGGATTTTATTTAGCTGCTGAATCTTTCTTCTGTTCACCTTTTTACATTTACCAGGTTGGTATTCATTTTCTCTCTGAAGCTTCAAGTAAATATGTCGTGTACATAGAGTACATAAGTAGAGAAAATTGATTTTTCTTTTCGCTTCTCTATTCCAAAATGTTTCAGGTATTAGTCTTCAAGAGCTACCCTTGCGTGATGGTGGTTGTCTTCTTCCAAATTCTGTTTTCCATAATTTTGTCAGCAACATTTGCCTCAATTGCAGCTAAAGATCTATCAGCATGGATCTTAAGACTTGACATGGGGTTGGTTTGCATAATCTACCAGGTAATCCTTTGCTAAGAATACTCATGAAATTTGTTTCATCACTATAAAAACTTACAATTACAAGCTTGAGATTAGAATCAATATGAATAGGAAAAAAACATTGGATTAGTGATGGAATTTAACAACAAAACTTGATTATTCCGCCATAAAATAGCTGTCACTAATTGATTAGTGATGGAATTCCATAGTAGAATTTGCATTGAAAAAGCAGTGTCAGAATTTGATGATTCCATTGTAAAATTGATTGTCATTAGTTGATCAGTGATGGATTTTCGTCACTAATTCGCTGAATTTTTTTCGGTAGCGTGATTCAAACCTGCATCATTGAGGGGTGAGGGCCGGATCTTAGTTACGTAGTTAACTGACCAACATCCGTTGGCTTACTTATGGGAATTCATTTACACTTGTTGAGAAAAGGGATTGAATGAAAGGAAAAGTTTTGAAAATTCCCCCGTTACAAAAATTATTACCTAAAGGTACCTGAAATTCACTACCAAAAAAAAAAAAAAAAAAAAGTGGATCAGCGACAGAATTGGATGATTTCGTCATCAAATAAGCTATCACTAATTAATTAGTGACAAAATTACATCACTAAATCAATTTAGCAGTGGAATTTCATCACTAATTGGCTTTTGTTGTGGTGATTTGTTTAAGGACCTAAGTGCAATTTATCTTTAGTGGTGGGTGCAACTTTTCTTTAGTTGTGTGCTACATATCTTCAACTATATGCAAAATGGAAGACATTTGCACATAAACTTGAAGGAACTTGATCCTTATATACTTTTAGGCGATAAACTTTTGTAAAGGAGGGCTTTTCAATAATTTTCCCTTGAAAGAAAAGGAAAAATGGCAGGGAAAACTTTCTCTAAAGTGTAATGTTGGTGTCATGAGTTTAAATGATGGTATGAGGAGAAGGGCAAAAGATGAGGAGAGAGCTTTCTCATTAATTGCCCCTTAGTCCTTAGTAGTGCTTCAATAATATGCTTTCACTTAAAACTTTTGAATTCATATGGTTGTTTGAAAATTTACTTGGTAGGTTTAATGGATTTAAAAATATTGACGTATTTAGCCACTGTGCAGAGGCTATAAGCTTGATGACGAGGGAAAAAGGGACTAATCATCCTTATTATGACATCAATGAGGAAACTAGTAATATTATCCCTAGAAATTGGAATGTTTCTGTCAATTTCAAGCATAGAGTCTCTAATGGTACTGCTAATAGCTTAGCTAGAAAAGGTCACGAGTTAGATAATCACCACCTTCTAAACCACATTTCATTTAGAAGGTGGTGATTGATGAAAGAGTTTTATTGTTACATTTTTCTTTGTACTTGATACTTAGATCTTAATGATAGCTTTTTTTTTCATTAAAAAAAAATTGGTACAAGGTATAGTAGTAGAAAAGAAACTGCAATTAAGAAGCTACCCAGAAAATAAAACTTGGGTGTGTTTTTAGTCATTCATAATGCTAACTAGTGGTTCATCACATAGGCAGTGGCGGGAATAGTGACTCGCTTCAGTCTATATGCATGGTGTGTGAAGAAAGCTGGACCTCTGTTTTGCACGATGTTCAAGCCTGTTGGAATCATTTTCACTGTTATCATGAGTACACTTCTTCTGGGAGATGATTTTCACCTTGGAAGGTAACATTTCATTGGTGCTTAATACAAGACTCTTTACATAATTTAATAAAACATTCATGACACATTTTTCAAAAATACCCTTATTGTCACTTTCACTCTTTTCATCCTCCGTGGCTCCCTATCTCTCTTTCCCTAATAAACTATACTCCCTCCGGTCATATACATATAAGTTATAAATAACTGAAACACGTAAATTAAAAAAGGATGGTTAAAGGCTCATCACAAAAAAAAATTGGTTAAAGCTGGTAATATATGTGTAAGAAATGTATTTTTTTAAAATTATATCCTTATTTATAGAGAGGCTGAGTGAGAGAAAATTAGTGGGAAAAGAGATGTGAGAAAATGAGTGAGAAAAAGATATGAGAGAGAGAATAAATGATTAATTCTTTACTAATGTGTATGTGATAAGTAATGCAAAGATATGTCAAATGGGGTAAAAATAGAAAAAGTGAATTAAATTTTTATATAAGTACAAAGTATAACTTATATAAAGAACCAGTCCTATCCCAAAAATAGTAACTTATACAGAGGAATGGAGAAAGTATCAATCAAATGATTGTTTTGAAAAGTTATTAAAATTTCTGATTTCTAACTACATTTAACTTATTTTCTTAATCTCATGAAAAATGTTTATAAGGATCTTCTAGGAAAAGGACCGTAGTGAGTTTTAAGTGTTGCGTTTGAGTGTGGGATTAATTTTTGATGTACATATCTGTTTGTGATTAATTTGACATTTTCTTTCTTACTGATGAATTGTGCCTAAGATTTTGCTTCTATTGTATTTTTTACAGTAAAAGATTTTGAATAAATGTATTGCAGTTTGGTGAGTGCAATTATAATATTGTATTGGGATTTTATGGTGTGATGTGGGGCAAAACTAAGGAAGAGAGGAAGGTTGAAGCAAGGTTTAAAAACTTGGAGACATCTTGCCATAGTGCTCCTTTGCTGCAAAATTAGGATTAACAAATTACTATTCCATTCTCCCTCACACTCTCTCTGTATATATAAGCAATTTAATTTTGGAGGCTCTGTTGTCAATACTCATTTCCATTTTGATAATCGAAGGGTAATAAAGATGGAATTTCATGGGTATACAAAAAAGTACAATTATATTGATAACAGTATTCGTTTACAATCCAAAGTCGTTCGTCGACAAAATGCAGAAATACAACAGAAATTATAATATATACAGGATTCCTAAAATATCTTAAGAATAGACTAATTAAAACCATCGTCCTTGACCTTAACTCAAGACACGTGCAAATCGCTTCTCCGTATCTGTACCTTTGCAATTCTTCCCATTGGCACCCACTGAGATGTTTATTTTAAACAAAAGGGTGAGATTTCAAGGAATCCCAGTAGAAACATGCTAATATTCATAAAAAATACGGAAAGTAAATATGATATGTGTCAAGGTATGCACCAATTAATGAACAATATAAACATATCATCATAACACATCATCATCATGTATATATAAGTAGGGCCGAGCCCCACTATCTACACCTGGTTGGACTGTCACCAATTCCCAGTGTAAATGCACCTCTGGCACTAACTGCCCCTCTCTAGGCAAATCATGTTGATTAATAAAGCGCATTTACAAACAATGGCATCTACATAAGCATATAACTATGGCATGATGTATGAAGGATAATGTTCCTACCTCGAAGTTCTATCAATCCCTTTTCAGTGTGCCTTGTAAAATTTGTCGCTTCCGGCTTCCAACTTCTGACTCGGTCCTAAAATATTAAATGTACAAGAAATAGGTCATAACCTATCCAAGTATCATTTTAAACTTTTCCATAGTGTTTCTTATGGCTATATTAGTCTATGGTGAAAATTTACCAAAATGCCCCCAAGACCCCGACTAGGCCCTACCGTACCAGCCCTGATGGCACGTTTTCCTAAAATTTTGGCTACATCTATCTTGATGTATTTTCACCCAAGGAATCCATTTCCGGCCACAAAATTACAAAATTCAATGTCAAATTATGAAAATACCCTTGACAGCCCTAATTTAGGGTTTTAGGGGCGTTTTTGTAATTATGCTTTTTCGGCCTTTTCCGAAAAAGTGACCAACTGTAACCTTACTTATTTTTACCTAATGAATCCAATGGAACATCTATTTCAATAAAATCCAGCTCTTACCCCCATTTCTGGTTCTGGCCAAAACTTGGTCAAAAAATGGAAAAGTGAACTTTTGGGTTTTAGCTTCTAAAGTTTGTACTTTTCCACTTCTAATCCCTTATTAACTCATTTAAACACATCCTAACCATTATTCAAAGAAATTTAGGCAGAATAACCCCTTAGGATTAGGGCTTTTCCAAATTTACAAACTTGACAAAATCACAAAAACCAACCATACACTTCAACAACAACTTCATACTTGTATAAATCTAAGATTTATGAAGTTCCCTCTTGAGATCTTGGACTTTCTCTATCTAGGCGTCTACTCTCTCTCTCTCCTTGACTCAAAATGTGTCTTCAAAACCATAGATTCCATGAAGAAAAGGAGTTTAGAGAAGTTTTCTAACAAGATCACAAGGGAAAATGCTTAAGAATCACTACATACCTTAAGCTCCTTCTTCTTCCTTCTCTCCAACTCTTCAAGTTCTTCAAGCTCTCTCTCTTCTTTCTTTCTTGTCTTGGCCGAAATGTGTGATGGGAATTGATCTCAATATAAATAGCTCTTCTTTCTTGTGAGCCCTTGATTTCAAGATGCTATCTTGTGTTGACACATGGCAATTGATCTCATCTCTTTCTAACTCTATCATTAGCCTTTTAGTTGGCTTTGAACTATCTTCCTCCCTCTTGGTTAGCATAGAAAACTGTCCCTCTCTTGCTCTTCTAACTAAATGAGTTCTCTTCCAACTAAATGAGTTCTCTTCCAACTAAACCAAACTTACACTCAACCATACACTCAAGTAGTGTACTATTATCACCATTACTTGTCCAAGAAGCAATATTTTAATGCAATTAGACATGTGCTCTTCTTAATCAATCATAAATTAGACTTGGCATCTTTAATTCCATTAAAAAATTTCTAACACATTTTATTTTCAATTTTTGGAATAATGCCAATTCTGGCAGATTTTTTGTCCTAATTTTGAAAAATCATAACTAATTTTGTAGACATCATTTCGGAGTGATTCCAAAGGCTATGGAACCCTTATTGAGTCTCGTTTCAATGAAAAATATGGTCTTTAGCCAGTTGGAAGCATATCATTCGCATATTTCATTTCTTAATTAACCGCTGCTCCAAAGACTTTTCAAATTTTCTAAACTAACTTCAAAAATTCATAACTCTTTGTACATAGCTTCAGTTGATTCATATGATCTATCAAATTAAAGCTTAGGATGTCTAATTTCACTTTGTAAAATTTTATAATTTTTGTTCATCATTTGGTCTTAAAAAAACCACATGCCAAACTCACTGTCTCACAGGCGATTTCAACTAAAAACACTGTTCACCTTTCTATTTTCAATATTTAATTCCTTTGGCCTTAAATATTCACCATTTTATTGAATATATAAAATAATCACAATATACTCTTGGTGAATAAAATTTAGGGTGTTACAATTCTCCTCCACTTAAATAAATTTCATCCCCGAAATTTGCTACACATTCATAACCATAAACTCCGGGGTAACACTTCTGTGTACATCTTATTGACATCATTACCGTTGATCAAGATCTGCTTATACAGACTAAAATCCCCCAAAATTCCTCTATTGGCTTTTTGCTCATAAATCGTCACATCTACCAAATGCACTATTTTATGGCTCAATGAGTCGATGACAACATGAGCCTACCCTGGACAACATTTATATTCCATGTCTTAATCTTTTAACAACTCTATCCACTTACATTATGTCATATTTCACTCTTTTTTTATCATACACACATTTCAATATTTGTGGTCATAGTATAATTCCACAATTACGCCATGAAGGCAATGTTTCTAGATTCAATATAAACATTATTATCGTTAACTCAAGATTATGGATAGAATAGTTCAATTCCCAAAGCTTCAGCTAACGAGATGTGTACCCCCTCACTCGGCTCGCATCAATTCTCATCTCGATCTATGCCTGTTTACATATGGGATTTAACTCCCTTCCTAATTCATGCCATCTGGCATCAGTAAAGACAACAAAGGTTCACAATGGATCTAGGATTATCAGTATTGGCACTTTAGTAAATTTTCATTTTAGCTCTTCGAAGCTCCTCTCACAATCATTATCCCATGCATTATGTTGAATTATAGGGAAATGTCGATGTAAACATCTCATAATAATCGACAAGACTTAGAAAACTATGTATCACAACCATAGTTTCCGGCCTTCTCAGTTCAGTACTGCTTCCACTTTACCAGGGTCTACAACATCCCTTGCCATTAAACAACATGGCCCAGAAATGTTACCTTTGAAAGCCATAACTTACATTTACTCGACTTGGCATAGAGTTGTTTTTCCCCTCACCATATTCAATTCTATTCATAATTGTTACTCATGCGTCATTTTACTTCATGAGTTCATCAACCACTCAGATTTCAAGGATTACCACTAATCCATGTAGCGATGCAATAGTAGGCAATCAAGTCCACTAGTGATTTAGGTCCCTCGGCCTTCATTATGCCATTCATACATACATCTACTATGATAACCTTGACACCCATGGGTATAGGCACATTCTATTCATATGGGAATCTACGCATACTTACTAATTCTACCACCTTTTCTAGGGTAGCCCATTCATATCCTCAGAAACAATTTTTAAAGAATTCTACGGCCTGGTAAAACACGATTCCCTACTATCCTTTATTCATACTTTTCAACACACTATCTGCCATTCACCAATTGACTCCTATTAAAGCCTCAGGTTCGTAGAATAGCAGGTAGGTCAATTCTTTCTTTCATCAGGATACTTACCCTTATTGTACAGGGAAACTAAAAGTTACTCATATATTTTATTCTCTGTCTCAATCTTGAGACCTTATCTTATGGCTATCTATATTCTATCAAGAACTATTCTCATTCCCATTCTGCCTACATATTGCAATACAACCCATACAGATCACCTATCACATGTTTTACACTGTATAGATTGCATACCACACAGAGATTACATACCACATAGATTATACCCCATAAAGATCACATAAGTTTCCACAGAGCAGACCACACAAGTCATACTACATAGGTCACCTTATTGCAAACCACATAGGTTGCAGCACACAGATTCCCTCATTATAGACCACACAGGTCACACCACACAGATTCCATCATCACAGACCATATAGATCACCACATTGCAAAACCATATACATCACCATATAGCAGATCACATAGTTTACTATAAAGGTCAACACATAGCAAACCATACAGTTCACCACACACCACTTGATAAGTTAATCCCAGAAAGTCAGAGCTTGCATTTGACTCCAGTACCACCCATATGTGTTCCTCACATTCTTCTCTACTCCATAGGTTAATTAAAACATCGCCACTAAGTCTATTGTATGCCAATCTAACTTTAGTCAACAATTCTTTTCAAATACTCCACTTATATCTCTAATGAAGACATTAGGCCAAGTTTTGACACCCATAGATGTGATCAAAATCAACTTGTATAGCTATTCATATACGTTCAACCCTAAATGTATCACACAGTCAAAAAAAATATATATGGTGAGTCCTAATACCAATACTGCTCGTAAAATATATCCATTAATTCAGATTGCATCGGGGGTAATCTCAGGCAACTCTTATGCCTTCTCATGAGTAATCACCTCTTTGCCCCAAACTTTTGAGCTAAGCTCCTTGGTTTATTGCTGTTGTAGGCAATCTTTAGCAAAATGACCTAGCTTTCGGCAGTTGTAGCAAATTTATAACCTGATTGGGCATGGTTCATCACTATATGGCTGGCCACAATGCCAACACGTCTTATTTCCAGAGGATCTCTGCTCGCTACTACTATCATCTTGATACCGCTTTTTATCATTACCCCCATAGGGAATTTCCTAATCCTTACATTTCTGGGAAGAATTCCCAATGCCAGATGCACCCTAAATGTTGTTTTTGGTAGCCAAGCTCAACGTAGGTGGCTGTTGTTTACTGAATCTACTCAGCCAAGCTTGAATATCCACCTTAGGCTCTGGTAGTATATCCTCTGGTTGCTATTCCTTCAATATCTCTTCATCTTTAACTCATAAATTCATCTAGACTATTCTCCAAATGATCTTGCCTTTGCTATACTCCATGAAGGTCAACCCTTATTTTTTCATCAACTGTTATTGTTATTCTAATATATCTAGTATTCGCTGTTGTACCGGATCAAGTCATGGCTCAATCGCTACATGATTATGCCCTGCACGTGGCCTGCCACGAGGTCTACTAGGTTAAACTATTTCTATGTTTCAAACTATATAACAATAGAGAAGAATTACGCTTGATATAAGGGCAAGGGCATTTTGTCATTCCCTAAAAGTCAGGGTATAAATATGTCATACAAAGTACATAACAACTAATTACAGTAGTTATGGAGAAACAGAAACATCATATATCCTAAAAACTACTGTACATCACATATTGTCTTTTACATATCCAAAATATCAAGTTCATGCAACTTCCCAAGGGTTACCTTTCCTATACTACCCTAGGTTGTGCAAGCTTAACTTTCTCTGTACCCTCCAAAAATACCGACTCTGGCTAACTCTTTCTCTGTTTGTCAGCTCTGGTCACCAAAATATACCTCGCGGGTCCCACATCACAGCTTGGTATACATGAAATCCCGCACTAACCCTTTGATATGCTTCTGGAAAGTCCATAAGTTCTCCTTTGGGCCCTGCTCAATGATGAGGTTCTTCTATCTGTTCTAGAATGCTATGTTCTGGAAGAAGTACATCATGGAAATAACCCAACACTCCTTAGTCACCAAAACTCCCAATGATATCTGCAGGTGATAAATGCCTTTACGCCGTCAAGGAATATGTCGCACCAGCCTCTCAGGGTATCATGCTCCTATAGAGCCCTATAATACTTTGCCATGAGAAGATAGGACAACTCTATGTCTAGCTTTAGATCGTATGGCACCTGTACCGACTCTGCCTGAGACCCTGGTCACTCATCTCATCCAACATAATCTCTTCTGGCTCATAGTTAGAATCCCACTGCTCTGGCGCATCTCTAGTCTCACCAAACTCTGTCACTCCTGGAAATGCCGACCTCAGCTCTGGACCGTACACTGGCAGTCTTAGCATGTTTTTCTGTGCTGTGTATCGCATACACATATTGTCGCACTCGAAATAGTCGATCATCGGCCCTCAGTCTGGGACACACTAGTTCACCATCTTCTCACACAAATAATCCACAATCATAATCATCGGCTTACTCGGACCATCCATGAGTAATCCTCTCGCCATGCAAACAAAACCATATCAATATACAATTCTAATAATCCCAAAATTGTCAACACTCGTTTCCATTCCGATAATCGAAGAGTAATAAAGAAGGAATTCCATGGCCATATAGAAAAGTACAATTATACTAATAACAGTATTCGTTTAAAATCCAAAGTCGTTCGTTGACAAAATATAGAAATATAGTAGAAATTCTAATATATACAGGATTTTTAAAATATCTTAAGAATAGACTAATTATAACCACCATCCTTGACCTTGCCTCGAAACACATGCAAATCACTTCTCCGTATTTGCACCTTTGCCTTTTGTCCCACTAGCACTCGCTGAAATGTTTATTTAAAAAAAGGGTGAGATTCCAAGGAATCCTAGTAGAAACATGTTATCATTCAAAGAAAATGCGGGAAATAAATATGATATGCGCCAATGTATGCACCAATTAATGAACAATATAAATGTAACCCCCTCTGTAATTATTATCTAAAATACGTGATTAAAATGAAATAGAGACCAATAATAATAAAAACTCATTTACATTCCGATCCTTAAGATAGGGTTTTCACAAATTTCTTTCACAAACACTTTAATCTGTCTCACAATCATATTTCGAATACAATTACCTCGTGAAGATAAATCACATTCATATAAATATCAGAGTGCACAATAATAATCCCGACAATCCCAGGTTCATACCTTCACAAAAGATTCATAGGGCACATACGCTCTTTACAATTTCTCAAATGGGAATTACACAATACTCATTCCAAATACACATTCCAACCTATCATCCGAACGTATACATCCAATATATACAATTATCCCAACATATGACGATAACCAACTCTAAATTGAAATATCCATAAGAAATTCTCACTGCCCCAGCCGCTTGATCCTTTCTCAAGCCACCTGTCCTGTCTAAAATGTTGGAAAGGAAGGGTGAGATTCGAGAGAATCCCAGTAGGAAACAATGCCAATATACATGCAAGATAAGTGTTTAGTGCATGACATGCTTGCATTACATTAACTCATGATCACACATTGACATATATGCATGCTCAATGTTTCACAACATACTCATGGCCATAGTATAAATAGAAACAGAGCTTCAATCATTCATATATGTTTCACATTATCAAGCAAAGCAATAACATGCATCAATATACAAACACAAATATCAATAAATCCAGGAGAAGTAAGTTCCCTACACTTATTCTTTCCATGTATGCTCCAGCATCGGCAACTCACGATCCGAGTGGATATCGAACTATGATCAGGGTGAATACCCAACCCTATAACCAAATTAAGGACATAGGGTTATTCACTATTCCAAATCCTTACTTGAATAACACTTATTGTTGGTTATCATTCACAACCTTTAGGTGGCTAATCAAAGCCTAAACACATACCTAAAGGCTTGGGAAAGCATTGAACCAAAGACCATATTCGGAAGCCCAAAATGTCATTTTTGGGGGTTGGCCTAGGCTCACAAATCCATTGGCCATGGCCAACAACAGGTCAGAAACATTTAGGCCACGGTCCATAACCTCTGGCCGTGACCAAGAAAATCCTGTTTCTTGGCTGAACTTCAAAAAATCATAACTAATTTCAAAAACATTGAAATGAGGTGATTCTAAAGCCAAATGAAAGGTATTTAAGTCCTCTTTATAGGAAAAATATGGGCCATTACTAGAAAATACCACACAAATACAGAATTGCCCAAAACTCAACACTGCTCCAAAACAGAGACTAGTTTCCATCCCAAATTTTGAACAATCATATCTCCCAGTTCAGAAAACGAAATTACACAAATTATATGTCCATTTTGAAGATTGGGATGTGAAATTTAAGACTGGAAATTTTCATAATTTTTAGATACCATTTAGTAATTCAAAACGTTTGTGCAAATTGACTGCCTAGAATAGAGTTCACACTTGACAGCATTCCAATTTTCTACAAATGTGTCCAATGACTCCAAAATCAATAACCAAACCTATTCCAATACAATTTTCCACAAGAAACACAATAGAAACCTCAAAATGATCAAAATCACAACCTATCAATATGTCCTATTTTGACCAATACACAAAACCAACCCAAAGGTGCCAAACTTTACATTTAAGCTTCAATTCAATTCTATTAATTCAAACACTAAATAAGGCACCATTTCCATGACAATAACATACCATACTCCCCATGACCCTAAATCATGAAAATTAGGGAAAATTTTCTAGAAATTCAAGGCCCAACCAATGACCACAAAACTTATATGGAACTTAAGCTTGCACTCACCTCAACAACCTTCCCAAAGAAGTTCCTTGGTTCACCAAACTCCAAAATTCCTTGAGAGCTCAAACACTACCAAATGGGAAATCTAAAACCATGAAATTGAAGCTCTCAACACAAGGAACAACTTTATAGAAGGGAGTTTTTCCATTAGAGATCATTAAGAGGGTTAAAACTCACCTATTTCTCAAGCTTTTCTTCCTTCCTTGGACAAAAATGGATGACTCACAAGAAAGAGAAAATGAGAGAGGAGAGTGATAAAGATGAAGAATGATCACACTTCCCTTGCCCCTTGCCTTATGTCAACTGAATGGGAGGGGGGGAGAGAGAAACTAATTTTTTGTATTGTGAATTTGACTTTCTACATACTCTCTTCATACCAAATTTGTCAGAATTTTATTGGCTGTCATAAAATAAGTAACCAAATTAGTTACTCTAACCCCTCCCTTAGCCATTTAGTTACACATCTCATTTCCCTCTTAGTAATTAATTTCTTCCATTAATTACTAACTCTTTGCCATTTTTTCAATTTCTCACTGATTATGGCATATTAATTAAAATTGCCACATAACACATAATCGATTCTTTTCCTTCTTACATGTGCCATTTACCCCCATATTTAGCCCAAATAATTACTTTGTCACATAATTAAGCTAAAATACAGGATGTTGGCCATTTCTAATAATAATTTGGATCTCAAATCCATTTTAATTTACAAGATCATTCAAAATAATTATCATTAGCCCTTAATCAAAATTTGGGGTGTTACAATAAACACATCATCATCATGAATACATGAGTAGGGCTCAGCCCCACTATCTACACCTAGTTGGACTGTCGCCAATTCCCAGTGTAAGTGCACCTCTAGCACTAACTGCCCCTCTTTAGGTATTGATTAATAAAGTGTATTTACAAATAATGGCATCCACATAAGCATATAACTATGGCATGATATATGAAGGATAATTTTCCTACCTCAAAGTTCTTTTAATCCCTTTTTAGTGTGCCTCATAAAACGTGTCACTTCCTGCTTCCAACTCGGTCCTAAAATATTAAATGTACAAGAAATAGGTCATTACCTATCCAAGTATCATTTTAGACTCTTCCATAGCTTTTCTTGTGGTTATATTAGTCTATCATGAAAATTTCCAAAAATGTCTTCGGGACCCCAGCCCTGCTCGGCCCGGCCCCGCCGTACCAGGCCCATTGCCGTGTTTTCAAAAAATTTGAACTAAGTCTATCTTAACGTATTTTCGCCCAAGGAATCCATTTCCGGGTATGAAACTACCAAATTCAATATCAAATTATAAAAATACGCTTAACAAACCCAATTTAGGGTTTTAGGGGCATTTTCATAATTACGCTTTTCCGGCCTTTTCCGAAAATGTGACCAACTGTAACCCCACTTATTTTTGCCTACTGAATCCAATGGAACTATCTATTTCAAGAAATTCAGCCCCTACCCCCAGTTCTAGTTCTGGACAAAACTTGGTCAAAATATGGAAAAGTGGAATTTTGTGTTTTAGCTTCCAAAGTTTGTACTTTTCCACTTCTAATCCCTTATTAACTCATTTAAACACATTCTAAACATGATTCAAAGAAATTTGGGCAGCATAACCCCTTAGGATTAGGGCTTTTTCCAAATTTACAAACTTGACAAAACTCACAAAAACCAACCATACACTTCAGCAACAACTTCATACTTGTATAGATATAAGATTTATGAAGTTCCCTCTTGATATCTTGGACTTTCTCTATCTAGGTGTCTACTCTCTCTCTCTCTCCTTGAGCTCAAAATGTGTCTTCAAAACCATAGATTCCATGAAGAAGAGGAGTTTAGAGAAGTTTACTAGCAAGATCACAAGCGAAAATGCTTAAGAATCACTACATACACTACTACAAAAAACATTTTTAACGTCCCTTTTTTAGGCCTTTTAACGTCTGAAAACAAGAGGGCGTCTATGTGAGAGACGTAGTAAAAAATGACAATAACGCCTGTAAATAAAAGGACGTCTAAAGTCTGGACTTTAGAGGTCCCCATTTTAAAAAGGGACGTCTAAAGTGCTACACTAACACTTTAGAAGTCCCCATTTTAAAATGGGGACGTCTAAAGTGCTACACTAACACTTTAGGGGACGTCTAAAGTAGGTACTTTAGACGTCCCCATTTTAAAATGGGTACTTTAGATGTCCCCATTTTAAATTGGGGACGTCTAAAGTGGGACTTTAGTCCCCAATTTAAAATGGGGACATCTAAAGTGCTTTTTTCTTAAAAAAAATCGTTTATATTACATATCTGAACTAAACAGTATTTAAAACCAGAAATTACAGATCATCGCCAATAAAACTACAGATCTAGTATCTATAATCCAAATCTACACAATAATAACTCCAAAGCTGAAATCTCATAAGGAGAAGATGAAAACAATAAGAGGAATTAGTTGCAAAAAACTTATCTCCTTCTATTATTGAAATTCATTTTCTCGTAATAATGAATAGAGAAGAGCGACAGGGAGAGATGAACCTCGTTTTCTCAGCAGGAATGTAGCCATGAAGCATGTTTCATAATCCTGATCTACAAACCATAACAACACAAGTTAGAAGATAAAATAGAAGGAAAACCCAAAGAAAAAAGAGAAAGAGGATAAAATAATAAAAAATGTTAAGAAAGCATAACATAGCTGGAGGTGAAAAAAAGAGAGAGAAAGGAAGAAGCAAGAGTAAAAGGAGCATATAAAGAAGGAAAAGCAAGAGCTCAAGGCATGGTGGTAGTGTCTCTTATTGTGTTTGCGGCGATGGGAAGGGAAATATGAGTGTAAAAGTAATATAAAACTGACAAATAAAGATTGTCAAAAAAAATTTGAATTGTTTTTTACGTCCCCGATTTAATTTAGGGACGTCTAAAGTTGTTCAGTTATTTTTTTTTAATTTTTTTTTTACTTTAGACGTCCCCATATATATTGGGGACGTCTAAAGCTTTAAAAAAATTTGTTTTAAATGAGGGACACCATTTGGCGTCCCTCATTTATATAGGGATGCCAAAGGGCGTCCCTGATGTATCATCAAAGATGCCATTTTGGCGTCCCTAATAATAGTATTAGGGATGCCCTTTGGCGTCCCTCATTTAAAAAAAATTTTTTTAAAGCTTTAGACGTCCCCAATGTATATGGGGACGTCTAAAGTCAAAAAAAAATTTTTAAAAGCTTTAGACGTCCCCAATGTATATGGGGATGTCTAAAGTATGACTTTAGACGTCCCTAATTTCAATTGGGGATGTCTAAAGTTTTTTTTTTTTTCAGATGTCCCTAATTCAAATAGGGACGTCTAAAGTCTATAAAGTCACACTTTAGACGTCCCTATTTAAATTGGGGATATATAAAGCTATTCAGTTTTCACCCATAATTATAAAAATGCCACCGTCTTTATTTTTTACCTCCCTTTTTTAAAAAGGGACGTCCTTTAGGGACGTAAATTATATATTCTGTAGTAGTGATACCTTAAGCTGCTTCTTCTTCCTTCTCTCTAACTCTTCAAGTTCTTCAAGCTCTCTCTCTCTCTCTCTCTCTCTCTCTCTCTCCTTTCTTTCTTGTCTTGGCTGAAATATGTGAAGGGAAGGGAAGAGAAAATGTTTTATGAATTGGCTCTTCTTTCTTGTGAGCCCTTGATTTCAAGATGCTATATTGTGTTGACACATGGCAATTGATCTCATCTCTTTCTAACTATGTCATTAGCCTTCTAGTTGGCTTTGAAATATCTTCCTCCCTCTTGGTTAGCAAAGAAAACCGTCCCCCACTTGCTCTTCTAACTAAATGAGTTGTCTTCCAACTAGTCCAAACTTGCACTCAACCATACACTCAAGTAGTGTACCATTATCACCATTACTTGTCCAAGAAGCAATATTTTAATGCAATTAGACATGTGCTCTTCTTAATCAATCATAAATTAATCCCTTCACCATAGGATAATGACACTTGGAATCTTTAATTTCATTAATCAATTTCTAACCCATTTTATTTTTAATTTTCAAAATAATGCCAATTCTGGAAAATTTTCTGCCCTAACTTTGAAAAATCATAACTAATTTTGTAGGCATCATTTCAGAGAGATTCTAAAGGATATGGAACCCTTATTGAGTCTAATTTCAAGGAAAAATATGGTCTTTAGCCATTTGGAAGCATATCATTCCCATATTTCATTTCTTAAACCTCTGCTCCAAAGACTTTTCAGATTTTCTGGACTAACTTCAAAAATTCATAACTCTTTGTACATAGCTTCAATTGATTCATATGACCTATAAAATTAAAGCTTAGGATGTCTACTTTCACTCTGTAAAATTTTATAATTTTTTCTCATCATTTGGTCTTCCAAAACCACATGACAAACTCACTGCCTCACAGGCGATTTCACTGAAAACACTGTTCACCTTTCTATTTTCAATATTTAATTCCTTTGGCCTTAAATATTCATCATTTCATTGAATATATAAAATAATCATAATATACTCTTGATGGATAAAATTTGGGATTTTACACTGTGCATGGAAATGGCATGCACAAAGGTGGAATGTTGTTTATCTGATAATTTTGGAGGGTCTGCAAGTTGGTCATGATATAAAATATTTCTCTTTTACCCGACTGCTTGGATTAATTGTCTAGGGTCATTTCAGCTTAACCAATAAAGTTGTGGGATTAAATCAATATCTTAAAATTAAAAAGGTAAGTGGTTCACAATTTTGGTAATCCAACCGGTTAGACAAGCAATCAAACTAGTGATAATGAAATAAAAATATAACTATATACATGTATAATAATACATAAGGTAAAGTAACATCCAGCATTATGATATTGTTTCTTAGTGGCATCCAACGCTATAATCTTATATATAGTGCATCCACTATCCTTGATATTGTTGTCTGGTTACATCCAATGCCTTAATCTTATTTATGTCTTAGGGTGTTGGATGCATTATAAATTGGATTAGGGTGTTGAAAGTATCAGAAAGATAACATTAGGGTGTTGGATGCACCATAAATAAAATTATAGTATTGAATGCAATTGAGAAATAGCATAAGTAGTGTTGAATGCTACTTTACCCGTAATATATATAATGACTAAATTCATAATAAGTCTAATTGCCAACATAAACACCGTAATATATAAAGCTTTCATTGAAATAATACAATATACACCGTTCGAAAATATTATAGGACAATTTGAGATAATCAATATTTTTATGTTCTTTTAAAAAAATTTAGCATTTTATGTCCAGTTCAAAACACTGTTCGGTTTTCTAAAATTTGTTCCAATTTTTCTTCTGATTCCAAGTTACGGCTGTAACCCCCTCATGGTAATTATGTCTGGATTATGAAATTTAAGTGAGATAGAGACCAATAAGACAAAAATCACATTTATAATCACTCATCTCCAAGAGATGGGGTGTCCAAACAAAACGTTTAAAAACAGAATTCATCTGGTCTCACATTCACTTTCGAATACAATTACATGTGTAATTATATCACATAATAAATATCAGAGTGCGTAACTAAAATCCCGGCAACCCTGGGTTACTTGTATATATACAATGGGTTTCAAGTTTCCCAAATATGGGGATTACATATCCAAAAGATCTATATTTACAATCATATACATACAGTAATCCCAAAATCCAAAATCTAAAACGGATAACGAACAATCCAAAATCTAATATGTCCCTACTGGTCCTAACCACTCCTGGTTGGCCGCTTCCCTTTCGAGCCACTTGCCCTGTCTGAAAATGTTAGTCATTTAGAAAGAATGAGATTTTAAAGAATCCCAATAGTAACAAATCACTCTTACAATATATAAACACAAGGTATGTAATGTTATCTTGTTCACCAGTATCATCGCAACACAATGATATATGGCTTGTGCCACAGACGATAGAACTCATGGCTATATGACAATGCACTATACTTGCTTTCGCGGTAATCACAATGGCAGCTTTCGCTATAATCTCAATGCCAGCTCTCGTTGTAATTACTATGCCAGCTTTCGCTGTAATCTCAATGCCAGCTTTCGCTGTAATCATTATGCCTACTTACATGGTAAATACTATGCAGTAGCATCACAAGGCACAAAGCATCACAAAGCTCCACAAAGCATCTCAAGGCACAACATATCACATGGCACAAAGCTCCACAAGGCATCTCAATGTATCACAAAGCAGCAGCAGCAGCAACACACAATGCATGATAGGCAAATATATAATACATTTTCATAAAGTATAAGAGAGAAGTCACTACCTATATCTTTTCTGACGTTCTTTAGCACAGTGGGCTCATGCGTCTGACAGATATCAAATCCTATACCAATTTAGGGACAATTCATTAATTTCTTTCCCAAATACTTATTTCCATAATACTTTAAGTTGGTTATCATTTAGGACTCTTTAGGTGACTATTAGAGGCCTAAACATATGCCTAAAGGGTTAGGAGAAACTACCTTGAAGACCCCTTTACGAAAGGCAAAACATTGATTTTTGGCTGGCTCACTCAAGTGAAGATGACCTCACTTGAGTGATGAGAGACTTGCACTCGAGTGAGACTTGCTCTCACTCATGAGTGTTTGACAGTGAGCAACCATCACGGCCAAAAAGTTCTCACACACTCGAGCATAAGGTTTTGCAGTCGGGTGATAACTCTAAATCCACTTGAGTCCCCAAAAGTGCAATACAGAAAGTGACAACCCAAGAGCATATGCAACATCAGAGAGAAAAGCTCACTCGAGCATACCCCCCAGTACTCGAGTGAGAAGGTTGTACTTACGAGTGTCAGAGCACATTCTTGAACATCAACTAGCGAGTGACAACCTGAAAGCAACCCTAACCTTGAACACACACCATTACTCAAGTGATCCCATGCTCACTCGAGTAACCACCAACATCACTCACGGTGAAGGAAGTGCACTCGAGCTTTCTTCATGAAAACCCAGGCAAAACACAAAGCAATAGGCAAGACACAAGGTAGTACTTGAGTGGGTTCCTCCCTCACTCAAGTGATGCTATCAGATTGCCAGATCGCAACAGCTGACAGAAATTCCCAGATTGGCCAAAATCACACCCAATGGTTCCCAAACTCCACACAAAGCTCATACACACTTAAAATGACATAAAGAACCCATTGGTAGCCTCCAAAACACCCAAATACCATTTTAAACACAATCTATGCCCTTGGGTCTCTATGACACACAATACCCAATTCCAATCAATACACTTCTAAACTTTAAAACCATATCAAATAGTCAAAGAACTTCATAATAAATTAATCCCAACATTAATTACTATGAAATTCATACATCCAAAAATGGGCATAAACCAGGGAAAATTTCTAGAATTTATCAAACTTATTCAAAAATCATAACATATATATATATATATATTAAATGGCACTAAATTCTTACCTCTTCAACTTACCAAAGTCAAAATCTTGATTCTCTAACTTTCAAATTTCTCTAACACTAAAATCACCACCTTTCAAAATTCTGAAATCACAACAATGGAGCTCTTAGCACTATGAACAATTTTAAGGAAGAGGATTTGAGCATAAGAGGATCATTACTCACCAAATATTCAAGCTTTCTCTTTTCTTTTCCCTTGCTTGTGTCAGCCGGAAATGGAAGAATGAAGGGAGAGAAATGGTGAGATGAGAAATGGAAATGATGATGATGATGTGTAATCTTTCCCTTCCTCAAAGCATACAAACGAATAAGAGAGAGAAGAGAGAGAAAAAGTAAACTTTTTTCCTTTATGCCATATCCATTGGTTCACACAATGCCACATGTCATGATCTTACTCACTCCCTCCATGAGCTCACACAATTGCAAAGCGTAGGATTCCGACCCATGGTCAATAAATCTCAACCAATGATCTTTAATCTCCAAATACACTTATATCAAATTTACATCACATTTCTCTAAAAGTGTTTAATTACACTAATTACAATCAATATCAAAGTCATTAGCCATTAATCCCAAATTGGGTCATTACAACGGCTCAATGGTATATTAACTCTAGTTCAACCGTGAACTAAACCTTTAAAGCAATTTTTGTGCCAATCCGACCTCATTGGGCTCTAGGGGCTGTTTGGTGCAAAGGATTTAGAGGGGATTAAAAATTTTTATGAATGAGATTTTTAAAAAAATGAAAAAATGCAGTTATAAAATTTTAATAAAGCAAACATATAAGATAAAAGAGTTAGAAAAATTAATTAAAATTTTTTAAATCAAACAAAAAATTTATTCCCATTCTTTCCTCCCTACCAAACAACCAATCACTTGTTTAAATAATAGATAGATTTGAAAAAAAAATAAAGTAAAACAATATCGAAAGTGTAGCATGATGAGCCCTTATGAATAAATGAAGGAGTAAAATACATTAACTGCCCTTCTATTTTACCTAAATCACATAAACCTCTCTTTTATATTGAAAATCTATATAGTCTCTCTTAAAATTAAAAGGGTTAAGGTGCACCCTTATGCTTCAAAACTATTTTTGGAAGTGTAATAAGTATCGCAAAATATTTATGAGTGCAATTTTGACCATGAAGTATTTTAAATGGGGCAATTCTCACCCCCAAGATGTTGGCAAAAAAAATTCTCACCCCAAGATAGCAGACCCGTTAACCTCTTTTAATTTAATGTTCACCATATTCATCAAAGGCACATTTCTTCTCTCCTCCCTCGTTGAAACATACCAGAGCTTGTTCAACGTCTAAGCAAATCCCTCTGATTTTAAAACCATTTTTCAATTATGGAACAGAGGTATTAGAGAGTGAAACCAACAAATAAAAATGAGCATAAAGGCCCAGTTTTAGTGTACCTCCAACTTAGCTTCTTGTCTAAACTCTGATGAAGTCCCAAATTAGGTCAGCCTCTACCTGAATCATCTACGGAAGAGGCTAGAAAAGAGTCAAGATCTCGATTGTGAGTCCCCATAGCATATACGGGAAGAACTCTCAAAGCTATTGGCTGGCTTCGTCAGTATCTTTGTGGAGCTGTGGGCCATTGCAAGGAAGAGTCCCTGATAACGTTGAGGGGATATAAACCCAACTGTCATCGCTCATACAAGCTATGCAAGTATGTTCATTCTTAGCTGAATAATTGACAGCTTGTTCAACAAAGGATAGAAAACACTAGCGCCTCAAACATGAAGGTGATGAACAATAATTTAACTGAGGTTAACCGGTCAGTTATCTTGGGTGAGGATTGCTTCATTTTTAATATTTCAAGGTCAAAACAGCATATATAAATATTTTAGAGTGCTTATCATACCTTCAAAAGTAGTACATGGTGTTGGATGCGCCTTAATCCAAATTAAAATACATTACAGAAATTTTTCTCATATTTTTCAAATTTTATTTTTATCCATCTAACTATTAGTTGGCTGTTCAATTTGATTCTTAAACTTAGATTTTGACCAAAATACCCCCATTAACAAAAGAACATTTATATACAACCAAGTGTTATAAAATTTATTAATTTTGATTAAATTATAAAATTTATAATTTTTTATTTTTCATCACATTTATTTAAAATTATTTATTTATATTTATTTTAAAAGTATAAAAATATATTTCAATTAAATTTTATTTTATCATATAGTATATATAAATGGATTAAGTTTGAGAATTATTTAGATTATATAAATTTATAACATATAATGTTTGAAATTTTGTTGCTAAAACATTTATAAACACATTAAGTTTGTATATACTTATTAAACATATTTTAAATAAATATATTTAAAAAAGGGGAAAATAAAATTAAGGAAAAAGAAAAAAGAAAAACTCTTAAATTATTCATAAAAATGTTAGCATAAAATAGAGCTTGAGTATCAAGAAGGGTAAATTAGTAAATACGTAAATACAATTTATTTTAATAAAAATTTTAATTAATTTTTTTTGGATATTCTTAATTTTGCAAATAATTTGGACTTAATTGTATATTTTTAAAATAGAGGAGATACCTGTGTAATTAAATAATATGTAAGATATGTTAGAGTATTTTACTCTAAATAAAATTGCATAGATGCAATGGGAAATCGAGTAAAATTAATTACAATTGACAATTAAATAAAACTTTTTTGGAGTCCAAAATATTTAGCATAGTTGGGATTTTTGGCCTCCTAGTTTAAATAAAAAATGAAAGAAAAATGTGGAATACTATCTTGCATGCATGGCCACTCAATAAGAGGATAAGCGGACAAGTGATCCAACACAAATCAATCCTTTTTTTTAATCATAAGGTGAGCTAGAGTGCTTGATTTGAATTATACATGGGAATCCTTTGTAATGGCCATGAGATTATCACTCCAGTCTTGGACTAATCTTTCACAATAAAGTGGATGGGGTGTAGGAAGCACCAATATCTCCCCTTCAATGGCATGTGCCCCTTTTGCAAGTATGTTCGCACACTGTAATACCTGCCTTGGCCCATATCTAAGTTCGACATCCTAACCCAAAAACAACATATGCCTGATGTAACCCCCGACCTCACAAAGGCCGTACTTACTATTAAAACACGTATCATAAATAAATAAGAGATCGAGAATAACCAAAAACTTTTTATAAAAACTTGTATAATAGGGTCTCCATTCATTTTTAAAAACTATTTGGCCTGTTTGATTATGTTACATACCACAATATCAGAGTACTAGCAAAATTCCTGACATTCACTTGGGATATATTCATGAACTAAAGGGTTTTACAGGACATTATTACCCATCTAAGTCTCCCTTATCGGGGATTTACAGAACAAATACTATTCTAATCAATATATATAATTGTCCAAAATATGATAACCAAAACCAACTACAAACTACCACCAGCAATCCTAGTCACCCTTATGTGCTTGCTTGTCCCTTAATCCGCTTGCCCTGGCTAAAAGTTTGATAATTGGAAAGAGTAAGATTCAAATGAATCTCGGTAGTAACATTTCACGTATATGTTGCACAATATAACAAAGCATGTAACCAAATATCACAATTCAACAACACAACAGTATTCAATCAGCACAACATTTACAGCAACATTCAATCATGACCTTGATCACAATCATGAAAAGCATGACAATCATTATCAGCAGCATTCAAAGCCGGGCCATCCGCTGCAACTCAATCGTTTATTCAAAGCTAGGCTATCTGCCATGACTCGATCGTTCATTTAATGATAAGTACAAACATACAATGCATTAAACATGATATAGGAGAAAGTTTCACTACCTTGTTCTTTACGTTCTTGTTCAGGCACAAGCCTCTTACGTTCGGGGAAAATATCAAATCCTATCATCATAGTTAAGAACGACAAGTTATCACTTTTCCAATTCTCAAATGACTATAAAACACTTAAGTTTGGTTATCATTAAAGTCTCTTAGGTAGCTATGATAGTCTCTAACAATAGCCCAAAAGGGTTGGGGAGAACAAGACCAAAAACCACCTTTCAGAATTGCAAAATGCTGATTTTTTAGAGTTGGTCAAGGCCAAGGAATGCTCTGGCCACAACCAAAAATGAGTCAAAAACTTTTTGGCCCTACCCAATAATCCTTTGGCCACGGCAAAGAAAAATCCTGTTTCTTGGCTGAACTTCGAAAAATCATAACAAATTCTAGAAAAATAGAAATGAGGTGATCCCATTGTCCTACTTAAAGATTTTAAGTCCTCTTAATAGGAAAAATATGAATCATTGCTATCTATAACTACAAAAATACAGAATTCAACAATTCTCCTTGCTGTTCCAGAATTGATGCCACTTTAGACATCAAACTTTGGGAATTCATAACTCCCAACACACACATCAAAATTACCACCATAATATGTCCATTTAACGCTTAGCATGTGCATTATTAGACTAAAAGTTTTGGAATTTTTAGACTCCATTTACCCATTCAAAACATCCATGGAAACTGAATACCTACACAGAGTTTTCACCAATAGCATTTTTCAATTTTCAATAAATGTTTCAAAATGTTCCAAAATTCTCATCCAATACTACTCCCACACAATTTTCCACAAGGAATCCAATGGAAACATCAAGACAACTAGATTCTCATTCCTTTATCATGCTCTATTTTAGGCAACAATTCAACACAAAATCCAAAATTGCCAAAATTTACATTCAAAGTTCAATTCACTTTTATTTATCCAAGACTCAGTGTAAAGCACCATTTCCATGACCACAACATACCAAACTCTCTAAGACCCTAATCCATGATAAGTAGGGAAAAATTCCAAAAATTCAAGCCTCAATCAATGGCCACAATATTCACATCAAAAGATTTCTCTTACTCACCTCTATCACTTTCTCTAAGTTGTTCCTTGCTTCCCCAGCCTCTAGATTTTCTTGAGTGTATAAACCACTACCTCTTGAAATCCTAAAACCATACAAATGAAGCCCTTAAATCAAGGAACAAGATTAAAGAAAATTTTGGCATCCAAGATCATTTTAAATGTCAAATGGTTGACCTTAACTAAAAGCTTCTTCCTCTTTCTTCCTTAACCATGGTTGCTGAATAAGAGAGCAAGAGAGAGATAAAGATTATGAAAATGAAGATAGTTCCCTCCTTCCTATGCCTTTGATCTAAAACACCAAGAGAGAGGGAAGAGAAATTGATAAACAATTGATTATTTGACTTTTCCAACAACCACCCTTATCCAAAACATGACAAGTGTCCAAATCCCATTGTTCCTTATAAAGTAATTCTCCACTTGATTACTCTAACTAGCTCCACTTACTATTTAGTTACCTCACTAGCTCTTGTAGTTAGTGATTCATTCCTTCTTCAGTTACTAACTAATTAGTTGGTAAATTTTTCCATTCTTCTAATTTTGCCTTAGACTATAGCACATTCACTATAATTTTCACTTAACACTTGATTTAGCTTCTTCATACACCATTCCCCTATCATTTAAGTCAATAAAGACTTTGCCAAATAATGAATATTAAATACAGGGTTTGGGCATTTTCTACGGGTAATACGATCATAATCATACTTTATTTCCCAAAAGCATTCATTAAACATTCTTTACGATCTCATATGGGGTCATTAGCCCTTAATCAAAAATTAGGGTATTACAATTCTCCCCCTGTACAATAAATTTTGTCCTAGAAATTTGTTACACATCATAGGGCATAAACCTTAAATGCCTCTTCATGACGGCTTCAATTTCTCAAATTGCTTCTCATTGGGATAGTCCTTTCTAAACCACCAGCACAAATGGTATGCTATAGGTCTAATTAACACAAGAATCTCAAAAGGACCAAAGTACCCTGGGCTCAACTTTATTCCCTTGATTGTTCTACTGGTTCCTGAGACAAAAAATGCTCTCAAGAACACGTGATCTCCAACTTTAAACTCTAGAAGTCTTCACCTCACTCGATTATGATTTAGATGGACTGCACTCATTTATACCAGCTTTGAGCCTCTTCAATCTCAAACATCAAGTCCTTTTCCCCTTGGGGAACACTATGATTGTCCCATACAATTTACATCAAGAGATTTAGTTTCCAAAAATCCTCTATTATCACTGCAAGAATCTTCATTGCCTTCCAACTAAACACATCCACGACGACATCAACTTTACCCGAATGGTACTTGATCTCCAGGTTGTAAGCTTTCGACAACTCCATCCACCTGCATTGTCTCACATTCAATTTTTTCTAATCACACAAACACTTGAGACTTGTGTGGTCATAGTACAATTCTACCGTCATACTATACAGGCAATATCAATATTTCTTTAACATAAATACAAGTGACGCAAGCTCTAAATTATAGGTAGGATAGTTCACTTCACACAACTTCAGCGGTTGGGAGGCGTAGGCCACTACTCTACCCAAACTGGATAGCCCTTCTGAGAACAACTCAAAGTACTATAGATTCATTGTAAACCTATAGCACACTCACCGCAAACTCTAATTTTACGCATCGCCTCTTGGCCTAGCGTCAATCCTAGTGCAACCATCCTGGTGGCTAGCCATGCTGGCCATGTCAGGGTAATTGACCTCACATCATCCAGTGAGAACTCCTGGTCATGCAGTCAAATTCACCATCAGCTGAACTAGCTCTACTCTGCTGCATATAATCACACCCTAATCTCAGCATAGTTAAATCATGATACACAATAAAGTCCACATCAAAGTACACTATAAAGTCAAGCTAGGTAGGGCACACCCCAATCCCTACTCATTTGCATCACAATACACAACATAAATCAAGCTGGTGATACGTGTGCAGATGATCAATTAAATAGTGCAAGTGTACACTGTTGTAATCAAGTAATATAGAAGTAAGTAGAGTATCTTTCCCACGAGGATTGAGCACTAAGTACCAAAATAGGTAATTTTAATTCTATTTAATCGATCGATTAGTTGGTGATTAAGAGTACAAAATAAAATAAAAACAATTAAATATGAGTGCAGATGATAAGAAAGAAAATATGAGAAAAGGTCCTAGGGATTAGATTTCATTTCACAAATTCCGGATTGAATCACTTATCTATTCTAGTCCTATTTATTCCACATGATTGATAGTCGAGTTTCCCTAATTTAATTACTAGCCTCTTCCAAGGTCAAGCAATTCTATAATCAATTACTAATCCAATATATTCCTATATGAATTTAAGCAATTAATTATGCATTAAGATTTATGGAACTCAGTAAGACTACACAACTGATCATATGAATAAATTCCTATTTCATATGCAAGTTATGGTTTTAATTATAGGGTCTACACACATGTATCTCCTTCCGGTCTCAACATGCATATTGAAATCATTCAAAAGATGGCCAGTCAATCAAAAGCATTAAGAATAATAATTAAAACTCAATCATGAAGGAGAAATTCAAAATAGATTTAATAAGTTAAGAGTCAATCCGTTATTAGTAAGCTACGTCATCACCCTAGGAAAATGAAAGTTTAGCACATGATAAAATTAAACAAAACCAAAATAAATTATATAAAGTTAGAATGAAATCCTCAGAAATACTGCATAAACTTGAATATTAAATTCTGAAACATAAATATACAACCAAAAGATGCATGAAAAATGAAGAAATCTAGCCGTCCATTTAGGAGGTAAAACCTTCCATGTAGGCGGCATGCAAAATGTAATACAATCCTAAGCCTTCCAAGATGGAGGCATGCAATACATGAAATTAAAGCTAAAAAAACAACACAAAGAACTCAGAAATGTCAGAGAAATATCTCTCCAGGTTAGAGAAGGACCTCTCCCTGTTGGAGAAGGAAACCTCTGCTTCTCTTCTTCTCCTCCTCTTTTGAGCTTGGCATTGATCTCTATTTATAGGGGGAAAAACGTGTGCTACAGTACTGCTACAGTGATCTGGCGGGTGCTATAGTACCCTGGCGGCTGCTACAGTACCCTTTGACCTGCTACAGTGCTGGCGGCTGCTACAATGCCCGTTGACTGCTACAGTGCTCGGCGGCTGCTACAGTACTTTTATTATTTATTATTATTATTTTTCTTAAATGCTGTTTATTCCAAAAACAATATTTATTTATCAATCACACCCAAATTTATTATATTAAATGCAAATATCGTCCATAAAATCATCATATAAGGGAAAATAAATATGCAAATATTTTACTTATCAGCTGGGATCGGGTATACTCAACACTGGTGCCGTCGACAACTTCACCTTCTGCTTCATGAGCTCTTCTCACATCATTCACATCATTCATCCAACCTAAACAGTTAATCCTTACGCGTGAGCTTGGTCATTGGCAAAATGATCCAGGAAGAATTTAAGTGAATCCTCCAGTGACCAGTAAGAGCCAGAAAATTGCATATCTCAACAATAATTTATGGCCTCTGCCAATCCAGCACTACTTTTGTAACCCCTACCATCATCTAGACCGTAATTAGTGTTTAAACTTGTTTTATAAGTAAATGAAAGATTGAGGGCAATTAAATTATTTTTACAAAAACCTATACAATACGATCTCAATTCATTTGAAACAAAAATAGTTGGCTTATTCGGTTTGTCACGTATATAATATCAGAGTGCTACAAAATTCTCCACATTCACCCAGGATAATATCATTAACCCAAGAGTTTTACAAAGCATTATTGCCCATCTCAATTTTCCATACCAGGGATTACACAATAACTAAAAATCTATGGTCAATCCAATATATACAATTGTCCAAATGATAACCAAAAACTAAAAAGAAACAAAGACTACCACCAACAATCCTAGTTGTCCTTGCTTACTTGCTTGTCCCGTGATCTACTTGGCCTAGCTAAAATTGTTATTTGGAAAGAGTGAGATTTAAAAGAATCCCAGTAGCAACAGTTTACGTATATGATGCATAATTAAACAAAGCAAGTAAGTATATATCACAATGCAGCAATAACAATATTCCAGCTGGGCTAACCGCCACGTGCCCTCGCTCATTCAATGATAAATACACACAAGCAATGCATTAAACATGATATAGGATAAAGTGTCACTACCTTGTTCTTTCCGTTCTTATTCAGGTATAGGCCTTCTACGTTCCGGGCAAATATCAAATCCTATAGTCATAATTAAGGACAATGCGTTAACACTTATTCCAATACTCAAATGACTTCAAAACACTTAGATTTGGTTATCATTAAAGTCCCTTAGGTGGCTACTAAAAGGCCAAACAAATGCCTAAAGGGTTGGGTATCACTATCTCAAAGACCACATTTTTTGTGTGCCTAGTAAAACATGTCACTTCCGGATTCTGAATTGGTCCTAAAATATTCAACGTACAAGAAATAGGTTTTAACCTATCCATGTATCATTTTAGGTACTACCATAGTGTTTCTTGTGGTTATATTAGCTTATGGTGAGAATTTACCAAAATACCCCTATGACTCCAGCCCAGCCACGCCGTACCCAACCCGACTGTACTTTTCTTCTGAAATTTTGACATGGGCTATCCGACATATTTTTACCCAAGGAATCCATTTCCAGGCTCAAAATTATCAAATTCAATGTAAAATTATGAAATTGCCCTGACAGCCCTACTTTTAGGGTTTTAGGGCCGTTTCCGTAATTATGCTTTTTCAGCCTTTTTCGAAAAGGTGCCCAACTATAACCCCACCTAATTTTCCCTCCTGAATCAAATGGAACCGTTAAATCATTGAAAATCCAAATCTTACCCGTAGATCTAGCCCTGACTGAAATTATGGGATCCTCCGGGAAAAATTAGGGTTTTGCAATTTCAGCTCCATAAATGCGTTCCTTTCTACTTCTAACCACTTTATTAACCATCTAATTGAGATATAACAAAATTTGAACTAAAATTGGGCAGCATAACCCATGGGCACTCACATTTCCAAAATTTAAAACCAATAACAATCTGGCGAAATTTCACCAATTAAATTACCCACAATAGCCAGAATAGTTAATATACAAACACTAGTACAAAAAAGGTGTTTTAGACCGGCCCATTTAGACCGGTTGTAATGGATGCAGGTCTAAAAGAAATGCGCGGTGGCATTTTCGTTATTATAAACAAGTTGGGAGACCGGTTATTATAATAACCGGTCTAAAAAAGATTATTTAGACCGGTTCTATTCTAACCGGTCTAAAAAAAATTAGAGATTTTATTTTTTAGACCGGTTACTAAGAGAACCGGTCTAAAATATATTTTTTTAGGACGGTTAAGAGGATAAATGGTAAAAAAAAAATATTTTTAAGACCGGTTGCCTAACAACCGGTCTTAAAAGTGGACTTTTAAGACCGGTTGCTAGGCAACCGGTCTTAAAAGTCCAATTTTAAGACCGGTTGTTAGGCAACCGGTCTTAAAAGTACACTTTTAAGACCGGTTGTTAGGAAACCGGTCTTAAAAGTGAACTTTTAAGACCGGTTTCCTAGCAACTGGTCTTAAAAGTGTTCCCAATTTAATTTCTTTCCAGCGCCGTGCCTCAGCTCACTCCCGCCTTTGCCAATCTCATTTCGGTCCCTTCCATTCTGAATCACCCAAGCAAGTTTGTTCCCAATCTTTTCTCTCCTCAGCGCGAGTCCCTATCCCTTACCTTATCCCATTCTGAATCGAGTCCGTCGTCGCTCTTCGGCCGCTGTACTGTCGTGGGTGCTCGTGGGTGCTGTCGACGAACATACCTCATACATTGCTTCAGCTGCTCGTGGGTGCTGTCGTCACTGGATTTCTGGGAAATCTTCGTCTTCAATCTCTATTTTGAGGTATGTTCCTCGTCTGTTCTGAGAAAACACCATTATATATGTTCCTCCTCTGTTCTATTGTTGAATGTGAATGCACATTAGATGTTTGATAAATTGTTTGAAAGGAGAAATTGAAGACATTAGGTCAGTTGTTGGGAACTGTTGTCATGGATTTAGCAAAACGAAAGAAGTTTGCATAATTTCAAATCCTCTATATATCGTTTATCCTAACCTCCTAGCAAAATGCTCCACCAAAAAACAAAACCTGAGCACTCATGAATGACAGCCTTGAATGCTAGTAATATGTTTTATGGTAGGTAATTGGGATGAATTGAGAGGATGTTTTATGGTAGGTAATTGGGAAGAAATGGTGGTTTCTTTGCAAAATTTGGTTACTTGTGGTTAAATGGAGATAATTAGAGGGTGCTATAAGAAATGTGTTAGTGATTGACAAAAAAAATGCAAGTTACGTATGGGAAGATACAAAGGGAAGGAAGGTAGGAAAGAAAGGAGTAAATGAAATGAAAGGGGAAAATATTAAAAGCAGGTAGCAACTAGCAACTATAAAAAAGCAAAATGGATAGTGAATGGATCCTACCAACCGTCCAGATTTTTATCTGCCACCATTAATTCAGGGTCATGTCAAGTCCTCCTTACTCATACTCACTACCACTATTCCTTCCTTAGATTATTAATTTGTGGATGTTACGTCAACCTAATACCATTATATATTTATGTTTGTATTAATCACATCAACATATACACAATAATCCTTCCTAGTAATATTTTTTTGGGGGGCAATTTCCATGACTGACAGCCTTGAATGCTACCCTTTGTCCACTTGGTAAGGCAAGTTGTGACTCGGGACTTCTGGAGCACTCATGTTGAGGCCTTCTCTTCAATTTTGATTGAGAGGAAGCTTCTTCTGGGATCTCATTGTCACATTTTTCAATTCAGTAACATTCGTTTTACATAATTAGATTGAAGATAGTATATTATCACTAAATCAAACACCTTACACATTCTTAACATATATTGTTAAATGGGGATGACTCTGCGTGTATCTATTGCTTCCATACATCGATCTCCCAAAGACATCACAACAACTCGAAATAAACACCACCTTAAAATCATAGCAAGCCTCACGATACATAAATATATTACTCTATTGTTTATACCTTTTTATTTTGTTTATACCTTTCCAAACATGACGGGGTAATTAGGATATATAAGCGTTTAGTGAATTTTTCTTTATAAGGTTGGAATTGTAGGAAGCCATGCAAATGGTCCCCCATTAACTTAGTGACATGCACTTCTTTTCAAATAAGCAAAAAATTCAACACTCTTGTTTATGCTTGAAGAAAAAAGATGACCCATTCTCATCATACTCCTACCTTTTCCAGGGGAAAAAGTAGAAAACAAAAAAAAAGGTGTTGGAATATATGGATCGTAGTTGGATACAAGCTAAACGGACGAGTGTTGAATATGATATTGGGGTGAGGGGTTTTTTAGACTTTGCAAAAAGAAATGCCGATGATGATAGTGGGATGTTTTATTGCCCTTGTGTAAAATGTTTGAATGAGAAGCAATTAAGTGCTGCAGATATATATACACATTTAATTTATGAAGGGTTTTGTAAGACGTATGTAGTATGGGTATGGCATGGTGAACAATTAGAAATGCCAAGTGCATCTCAACAGGGGGAAGTGACTTGTGATGATAATGACACGGATATGGATGATCGGATAGAGGACATTATTCGTGATGTAAGAGAGGAGGCTTTTGAACAATCACATGCATATGGTAATATGTGCAGTGATGTTGAGAAGCCGTTGTACCCGGGGTGTAAAAAATACCAATTGCTGAATGCTGTATTGAAATTGGTAAGCTTGAAAGCACGGCATGGATGGAGCGACAAGAGTTTTTCAGAAACGCTTGAGGCCTATAAAGATATGCTTCCTGATGATAATGTGTTGCCTTGTCGATACTATGATGCTAAGAAAATACTGTGTCCACTAGGGATGCAGTATAAAAAGATCCATGCTTGCCCTAATGATTGCATATTGTATAGAAAAGATCATGAAGAGACGGAGCAATGTCCGATATGTGAAACTCCGAGGTATAAATCAAATAAGGGCCCTGCAAAAGTGTTGTGGTATCTTCCAATCATTCCAAGGTTCAAGCGCCTGTTTGCTAATGAAATTAATGCGAAAAATTTGAGATGGCACGCAGATGAGCGGATTTCTGATGGAAAGCTTTGGCATCCAGCTGATTCTTCTCAATGGCAGAAAATTGATCAATTATTTCCTAGCTTCGGTGAAGAACCTAGGAATCTCAGGCTTGGGCTTAGCACAGATGGTATGAATCCTTATGGTAGCCTAAGCAGTATACATAGTTCATGGCCTGTTCTGTTGGTAATTTACAACTTATCTCCTTTGTTATGTATGAAACAAAAGTACATAATGTTGTCTATATTGATTTCGGGACCAAAGCAACCCGGAAATGACATAGATGTTTACCTACAACCCTTGATCGAAGACTTGAAAGAGTTGTGGGATAAAGGTGTCGATGTTTTTGATGCGAACAAGAAGGAGACTTTTAATATGCGAGCAATAATCTTTTGTACTATAAATGACTTCCCTGCATATGGGAACTTGTCAGGATATAGCGTTAAAGGCCACAAAGCTTGTCCGACATGTGAAGAAGGCACATGCTACCATCAACTTCAACATGGAAGAAAGACGGTTTACCTTGGCCATAGGCGATTTCTAAGACGAAACCACCCTTATCGTAGATTAAAAAAAGCTTTTTTCGGTGGCCAAGAGTTTGAAGATGCTCCAGAGGCATTGACTGGGGAGAAAATTTATGAAAAGGTGAAAAATATCAATACTATGTTTGGTAAGTCATCAAAGAGTAGAAATGAGAAAAATATATGGAAAAAAAGGTCCGTCTTCTTCGATCTTCCATATTGGCGCAATCTTGACGTCACACACTGTATTGATTTCATGCATGTGGAGAAGAACGTATGTGATAGTATTGTTGGGACACTGCTCAACATACAGGGAAGTTCTAAGGATGGCGTGAAGGCAAGATTAGACTTGCAAGAAATGGGAATACGAGAAGATTTACATCCAAGGCCATACGGTAATAGAACTTTTTGTCCTCCAGCTGCTCATACTTTGTCTAAGGTTGAGAAAAGAAGCTTTTGTGAGTGTTTACATGGCGCTAAAGTTCCCTCAGGGTATTGTTCAAATTTTAAAAAGCTTGTATCGATAAAAGACTTGAAGTTAATAGGGCTAAAGTCTCATGATTGTCATGTCTTAATGCAACAACTACTCCCAGTAGCTATTCGAGGCATTGCCGAATATGATCTTCAACACATATTGACTAGACTTTGTTTCTTCTTCAATGCCATTTGTTGTAAAGTCATTGACACGGAAAGATTGGAGGAATTGGAAAATGAAGGATACATTATCTTATGCCAGCTTGAGAAGCTTTTTCTTCCGTCCTTTTTTGATATCATGGTACACTTGGTTGTTCATCTAGTGAGGGAGATAAAGTTGTGTGGCCCTATCTATTTCCGGTGGATGTACCCAATCGAAAGAACTATGAAAATACTAAAAGGGTATGTGAAGAACCCCAATCGGCCTGAAGCATCTATTGTTCAAAAATATGTTTCTGAAGAAGCTATGGAATTTTGTCAACAGTATTTGTCAAATGTACGACATATTGGCCTTCCTAAGCGTCATGATCAAGAAGGGGGTAGACGCAGGGCAACGGTAAAGAGCATAGATGCTGATGAATTGCAACAAGTCCACCTGTACATCTTGAACAATGTTGATGAAGTTCAATATTACATGAATGCCCATAAAGAAATTGTACGGAAACAAAATAGTCGAATGAGCGAACAAAGGTTAATCAGGGAGCATAACAGAACTTTCGCACATTGGTTCAAACAAAAGGTTGACGGAGAAGAATGTGTTTCTGATAAAATAAATTGGTTAGCACGTGGTCCTGAAGTTGATGTCATAAGTTGGACTTCATTTGTGATCAATGGTTATACCTTTTACACAAAGTCCCTAGATGATAAGAGCACCGTCCAGAACAGTGGTGTTGTATTAGTGGCTGAATCTATGCACTTCTCTAGTTCGAAAGATAAGAACCCTACGTTGGCTGCCATACATTATTATGGGGTGATTGAAGAGATTTGGGTGGTTGACTATGTTAAAATTAGATTTCCCATTTTCAAATGCAAGTGGGTTGATGTCAATAATGGTGTGAAGATCGATAGGTTAGGATTGACATTAGTAGATCTGAATAGTAGAAGTTTTGGAGATGAACCTTTCATTATGGCAGATCAGGCGCAACAAGTGTTCTATATCACTGATCAGGAAAATAAAATGTGGTCTGTAGCTCTCCAAGGAAAAAGGGTCGTTGATATTGACGAGAAAAGTCACTCAAATTATGATCTTCTTGAGACTCCTTCTTTTTCCAAGGGTCTACCAGAACTGAACGAAGAAGATGAAGCAGATAATGCGCACGGCACAAGAAATGATCATCACGAGGGAATATGGGAGGATATCTCTTTATGATACTACTTTGACCTTAACTAACTAAAGTAATTATGATTATGATTACTATCTGAAGAATATGTTTAGTTATTTTATCGATATAGTCTTCACATGTCATAGCTTAGGATATCTTTCTTTATTGTCGTTACAGGAAAATGACGGATCCCCAGCGTCCTAGTGCAGAGGATCAGCCACCTCCTCCACCTCTGGGTCAGTCACCTAGTGCTCAGCAGAGTCAGCCAGATAGTGTTAACCAGGGCGAGCCTAGCAATGCTCCGAGCCAGGGTCGTAGTGAGCGCAGTAGCTAGTCTGTACGGAGGGGTAGACGTGCCACACGGTTGACAGATGTTTCCCTCAGTCGAAGTGCAGGCCAAAAGATACCGATTGAGTTTGATAGACATTGGAAACCAATCGGGCCTAATGCACAACGATATAGGAGTTTCGTCGGCCTCCTTGCACGTAACAAGCCGAGCATCTTGATAGAGGAGTGGAGAAATGTCGATCCAAAGGTGAAGCAGCATATTTGGGACACTATTCAGGTATACAATTATCTTCTGTATGTAATTAATTATTATCAAATGTCACTTCATTTGTCACTTACTCCTTCAATGCATGCATTTCAGCTCACCTACGACGTTCCTCAGAGTGAGATCTTGTACAACAAGACGATGACGTATTGTTATGAGCACTGGAGCAAGTTTAAGACAAGTCTGACCAACAATTACATTCATATTGAGGTGCAAGATGGTCAGCCTCGTCCTAATCCGTGCAGCACGTATACATTTCTTGATCAAGCGACTTGGGAAGAATTTGTTAGGCTTCGGACTACTCCTGAATCTTTGGTTAGTTGACTTATTTTTTATTTTATTTACTTAGCAATTATCTTAATTGATTATAACACTTTCCTTTTGTATCATTTCTTATTCGCAGGCAAAAAGGCAAAAAGCACAAGAGAGTGGTAGAAAGAATGATTGCCCTCATACAATGTCTCGTGGGGGTTATGCAAAGGCTGAAAGAGACTTGTTGGCGGCCAAACGGAAGAGATTGGAAGAAGCATCTCAATCCGATCCTTCTGTTCTTCTTTCTCCGCCATCCCCGATTCGTCGAGAAGAAAAATGGCAATTTGCCCACCAAAAGAGGAGTGGGACTTATACGAGTGAACAAGCTCGTATAGTTGGTGAAAGAATTGTAAGTATATAACGTTATTGTAATTAATTACATAAGAAATGTACATTATTACTTACGTTTGTTATTTTGTATTATGTTACAGGATGAACTTAGAAAACAACAAGCTGAGGGATCTTTTAAGTCGGAGGGTAGGAATGACATCCTCACAGTTGCTACTGACAAACACGAGCATCCAGGCCGTGTCAGGGGAGTTGGAGGAGGGGTAGGGATACGGGATTACTTTGGAGCCCCCGTACACTATTCCTCAAACATCGTGACTAGGGAGGAATTGGAGAATATGTTGGCCATTGCAAGAGCAGAAGCAAAGGCCGAGGCTGAAGCATCTTTTGATGCACTTTTAGAGACCGGTTGAGCAAGATGAAAGAGGAAATGATAGTGTTTATGAGCTCAAGACAAGATACCAGTGCTCCCCAGCCACAATCGATTGATCCTAATAAGCAGAGCACTAAAGGTAGTTGTTGCAACATCGGGCAGTCATCAGAGGGTCCTAACCCGCAAATTACTGGGCTTTGTGATCTTTTTGTCGAGGATCCTCTGAGACGGTTAGTTGCACGGGGTAGTGTGCATAACCTGGGATCAACTGTCCACCACCGACAAATAGAAGGTGATCAAGTCCGGGTGTCAGTTGACGAGGTGATTATTGCGGATGCACCTGTCCCTATCCCTTCTGATGAATTCAAGGTCGTTAGCGATGTCTTGGGCACATTCATCTTGTGGCCAACGAACCTTGTTTCTGGTCGAGCCGAGGATAGTCCGATCAAAGGCCCACCACCAAGTCCGATCAAAGCCCCACCAAGTCCAGCTCCCTTCACTCAGCAAGAAGTTTCACAGCCTCCATTGAATATCATGCAGCAAGTGATTCTGATGGCATATGATACATCCTTCAAAACAAGAGAGTGGCCTATGGATTCAGTTGTTGGACAGTCAGGAGTGACATGCTATCTTGAGAGGGATGATTTGATGTCCCTGGTAGCTCCTGGACAAAATCTTACGATTGGGATTGTCCAACTGTTCTTAATGTAAGTAGCTTCTGCAATTCAAAGTAAATATTTTAAAAGTTTCACCGTTTACCTTTTATTTATGTGCTTGCGTTATTATAGGTACATGCATCGTAGGTTGGTCTCCTCTGGCAAAAGCAAAAAATTTGGATTCTTATGCCCCCATCACATCCAAGAGAAAGGGACCACTGCTGCTACTAGACATACATACTTGTCACAGAGGCTTAGTGAAACTGGAACCGAGTGTTTCTTGGCTCCATATGTGCATAGGTAAGAAACAAATTGATAGTTTATAATTTATATAATGTTTTATGTTTGCTTATTAATATTCTTCTGTTTTTTTCAGTGATCATTGGCAGTTGCTTCTTCTATGCAAGAGTAGTTACACTGTCATCCTCTTATGTTCCCTCCACTTCAAACCAGGGAATGATTTGAAAAAGACCATTAATTCGTTAGTTTTCTTGCATTCTTACCTTTTGTATGCAAAGTTTATGGAATTTGTGTAAAACCAATAACCTTTGTCATTGTGATGATCTTAGGGCTATGCGGACATTCCTACACAGTACTTGTGGTAAGCATGTTCGTGACTTAAAGGACCCTACATGGATCATGCCAAAGGTTAGTACATATGGATTTGTTTAAAGAATGTAATAAGACATGCCTTTATATTTGTTTTAATGATATCATGTTTTTTCTCAGAGCCGTCGGCAACCAAAGGGGTCCAACTTATGTGGTTTTTATGTTTTGAGACACATTTACAATATTATCACTCTAGGCACGACTGATTTTACTCAAGAGGTAAATTTATATTTCTGAACTTTTGTTTTAATTACTTTATTGTTTTTAAGTTACTAAGTCAATGTTTCGTCTGGTTTTGGTGTTACAGATGTTTGATCTTGCTGATCCCTTTCCTGAAGAAGATATTGATTTCATTCGCACATGTTGTGCTGAATTCATCCATGAGCTATTACAAAAATAGTGAGTTTTTGAATCCAAAGTTCATTGTACATTATTGTAATTTATTATGATAACGCTGGTCTGATGTTGTTCTAGTTATGGTATGAATGAATTAGGTTTTGTTTTACTGTTGTCATTTGGTGATTGTTAATTGCATATACCTAGCTTATATATAGGGATGTGATTGGAGATTATGGAGAATGTTGAGGTGTTGTATATGTATGAGTGATTGAGTTCAGAGAAATTTCTGTCCATCAAATTGCTTACAAGTATATGATTCTTGCAGGTGGATTTTGTGGGAGGACGAGAAACGCTGGACTGCCTCATGTTATTAAGGTGTTTAGTAATAAGCCTTTAGTTGACTAGAATTTGCAGTTTTGTATGCAAACTTGTTGATTACTATACTTTGCGCTTAGTTGTTCTTCTGCTTCAATGGCTTTGCCTGCACTTCTGCAAAATCACAAAATAGTTTGAACTTTCTGAGATGAGATTTGGAAATGCTGAAAATTTTAGTGACTTACCATAACATACACACACGTGATGTGTGTTTTATGACATTTCTTAATCTTAGTTTGGTATTTTTCCACCCATAACTAGGCGAGTTCAATGAATGCATGGGAAAGATGGGATGGTGATTGTTATGTATTGCTGTTTAAAATTGGAGCATTCTGTGCGTGTACATGTAATAAAAGGGACGTTTTTTTAAAAAAAATGAAGCTTTGAGACCGGTTGTAGTCACAACCGGTCTTAAAAAGTACTTTAAGACCGGTTGTGGGAACAACCGGTCTTAAATATGAGACATTTAAGACCGGTTGCTCCCACAACCGGTCTTAAATGTCTCATATTTAAGACCTGTTGCTCCCACAACCGGTCTTAAATGTCTCATCTTTAAGACCGGTTGTGGGAGCAATCGGTCTTAAATGTCTCATATTTAAGACCGGTTGCTCCCACAACTGGTCTTAAATGTGGAGTTTTAGACCGGTTGTGGGTACAACAGGTCTTAAAAGTTTGACTTTTAAGACCGGTTTTAACAACCGGTCTAAAAAATAACAGACTTTTTAGACCGGCTGTATCAAGACCTAATACAGAACCGGTCTAAAAAATCATTTTTAACCGGTCTTAAAAGTCATTTTTCTACTGGTAAAAGGTTTAGAAGTTACCTCAGCTCCCACTAGCTTTTCCCCAATATAGCTGAAACCTTAACCTTTAAACAACAGATTTTTGAGCCTCCAAACCTTAAAGAACAAAGAAGAGTAGCTTAGGGTCATAGTTATACTCGTTAGGAGTTAAATCGTCGGAGAAATCTGCTTACCTTGTGAGATTTCTTCCCTTTCTCTCTCTAAACCCTCCCAAATTTCTCTCTCTTGTTTCAGATCTGTTTTGCATGAATGGGATAAAGGAAAAAGGAGGTAATGATATACTATAATATATCATATATTATTTCATTTAATTAACCAATTTCCAAAAATTCCAAAATCAATTTTTATGCACATAAACCCTATGTACATGTAACCAAGCTCATTAAGCCCAACATATATTTTCTTCCTCTTACAACATATAAGAGACACCTAAGGGTCCCTCCCTATGGTCTCAATTGGCTTCATAACTTGTCCAAGTTACGTATACACGTAGAGTCTCAATTTTGGTCAAAATTGTACTTTTTGCTCAAATTTTCCATAAATTCATATTAAATTGACCAAAATATTCTAAATACATTGTTCCTTTTTATTTTCCTTAATTAATTGGAAAATAATTAATTTTGTGATAAATTGGAAAAATGACGATTTTGCCATTACCTTTTTATTCCAATTTTTTTCTTATTTTTATTTGGCCAATTTTCATCAATTTTTGGACCAAATATTTTCTCTAATTTTTCTCCATTTTTGGACCTTAATATTGGGCTTTTTAAATTACCCAAATTAATTCCATAATTATTTTGCCCATTTTCTCATGAAAATAAACATTTATAAAATTCATAAATATTCACCATTTTATTGAATTTTTCAAATAATTACAATATATTTGGTGACTATAAAATTTAAGGTATTACACCTTCTACTATACTGGGAACCATTGAGACCCTTTCTTGTGAGATGACATAGCCCAGAAGTTTTACTTCCAAGAGCCAAAACTAGCACAGTGTTCTTACTACCTCGAGCCTTTGCTCAGTGCAATTCCCAAACACATCACATTCACTATACTTCCACTGCGCACTCTGAGGTTTATCTCCTCATACATGCTTTAGTAATGTCAAGTTGATTTAATAGGAGTCCCATAGGAACCTCCTGTTACACTTGACGGCATTTACAATCTATGTTTCTCTATGCCCGCTCTTTGCCCTTTTTGATTCAATTTTTTTCAGGCCATTGCATATGGGCTTCCACTATCAGTTCAACTCCTGGCATATTCACAAACTCTATTACCCTTATCGAGTTACTCTACTCCTATTATATAGGGAATCTGAAAGCCACTCATATATTCAATTTTTTTTCTCAACTGTGAGACTATATTCCATAGCCACTAGTTGTTCTATTGAGAACCATTCTCATTCAATATAGGAATATCCTATTATCATGATCTTTCCCTATGCTAGATTACCAACTAGCATCATTGAGAAACTTCATACACATTTAAATCATTTTAATATCATGTTCTAGTACTTCAGACCCTCCAGGTTAAATCAAATTCCTAAGAAATTAGTTCAACTATTGAGTTTGATCTTTGGATCACAATTCAACTCTTAGAACCTCAACATTAGCTGAGCCGGGAGATCACTTTTCTCATTTCCATGGAGCATCACTACCCTAACACAAGTTTAAGTATATCTGCCAGCCTAAAGGCACATTGGCCCCTTAGGCCTTAGGGCCTTTAGACACACAAGTCCATTATAACATCACTGACATGTAATATCATATAGCCTAGGGTCTCTAACACAACATTTAAGTTCATCATGAAATCTAGAACCTTAATATCCCATACATTGGAAATCATTTTCCTCAATTATACTAAATAGATTCTCCTAAGAATCAAGATCAATAGCGCCTACTATACTCCTTATGGTATTTGGGCAATAACCTCAACAAATGGTATGGTCACCACTCCTCATATAGCACCGTATATTGTATCTATATTCCTTTGACCATACAATATTACTAAGGATCATCACTTAGCATAGAGAAACTGCAAAACATTTATTATGCCTCAAATTGCCATAACCCCATCAAATGGACCTTTATGGTAGTATTCATCGTGACAGAATTGTCCCAATTTAAAATCAATGCTTACATAATCAATATCTCTATGCATCTAAGAACCCTTTAAATCGTCTAACTTAAATGATCATTAGTTATGGAGAAAGATCTAGATAATAACCATTCTTCAAGACCTTGCTAACTCAACTTCCCAGGGCCATCCATCCTAGGATTTTTCCTTGGTTGAGCATGCTTAGCTTTCGGCAACTCCTCCACAATTTGGCACTCGTCCACAACTTTATTGAATTTAGTAAACTGTCTGGATGCCAACCGTTTCCTTATTTAACACCTTAGTCCTCAGATCAATATATTAGAGCTCTACTCCTTATCATCCATGCATCGTAAGTATGAGGAGTAACAACCATTTGGATGAATCAAGACAAGTAATTATCAAAAGTCTTTTCACTGCCCCGCTTTATCGACAGGAACTCTGACTCTTTCTCGAGCCTCGCTGACTTGGGAAAGTACTTGTCATTGAATTTTTTCCTAGAAAAGCTCCCAGGTCAATGACATATTACGGGTCCACAATGTCATGGCAATGTTCCCCCATCACCTGTCCACGTCTCCCTCTAGCTTATAGATGGTCAGTCGCGCCCTCACCTCAGTTGAACATTCCAATACTTCAAAAATTCTCTCAAGTCGAACTAGCCAAGCTTCCATAACTTGGAAATCAAATTTTTTCCCTTGAATACTAGAGGTAGATGCTTACCAAACTTGGAGATCTAAAACTATAGGTTTCTTTCATTCTGGGCTGGTACCCCGTGCAATTCCCGATTTGGCTCAGTGCGTGGTTCTAATTCCTGAGATTGAATCAACTCTTTAGTCGTTTCTTCATGAGTCATCTATTCAGGTGTCAATCGTACTCTTTCCTCATTCTATTTTGCTTTCACCTTTCGGAGCTCATCACTCATTTCATAGATCATATCCCGATACTCCAACAATATACCCATAATCTACCGTAGGGGATCAGGTGGGTTGTGGCTTATTTCTTCCACCACTGGATCTACCCATCAAACCTCTAGTCGATTCATTGTGTTTTTTCCTCTCTAACACAAGTGATTCACAACATCACTATCCCACTAGGTGTATACACATGTTCCTTAAAAACTCACATACCAGCTAATAACAGGAACATTTATGTGTATACAACAACGATCATGGGTTGACTTCCTACACTTAAACAAAAAGCTATCACAACTATCCTAGTAAAACTACCCTTGCCAGGAATCACTGCTTTGATACCACACATGTAACCCCCCACCTCAAAAAGGTCGTACTTAGTGCTAAAACACGTATCATAAATAAATAAGAGATCAAGAATAACCAAAAAAATTTTACAAAAACCTATATAATATGATCTCCATTCATTTTTAAAAACCATTTGGCCTATTCGGTTCTGTTACATACCACAATATCGCAGTACTAGCAAAATTCATGACATTCACCCAGGATATATTCATTAACTAAAGGGTTTTACAGGACATCATTGCCCATCTAAGTTTCCCTTATTGGAGATTTACAGTACAAAGACTATTCTTATCAATATATACAATTGTCCACAATATGATAACCAAAAACCAACTACAGACTACCACCGGTAATCCTAGTTGCCATTATGTGCTTGCTTGTCCCTTGATCTGCTTGCCCTAGCTAAAAATTTGATAATTGGAAAGAGTGAGATTCAAAAGAATCTCAATACTAACATTTCACATATATGATGCATAATATAACAATTCAGCAACATAGTAGCATTCAATCAGTACAACATTTGTAGCAACATTCAATCATGACTTTGATCACAATTGTGAAAAGCAAGACAATCACTATCAGTAACATTTAAAGATGGGCCATCTGCCACGACTCAATCGTTCATTCAAAGCCGGGCTACCCGCCACAACTCAATCGTTCATTCAAAACCGTGTTACTCACCGTGACTCGACCATTCCTTCAATGATAAGTACAAACATACAATGCATTAAAGATGATATAGGAGAAAGTGTCACTACTTTGTTCTTTCCATTCTTGTTCAGGCACAGGCCTCCTACGTTCGGGGAAAATATCAAATCCTATATTATAGTTAAGGATGACAAGTTATCACTTATTCCAATTCTTAAATGAATATAAAACACATAAGTTTGGTTATCATTAAAGTCCCTTAGGTAGCTATGAAAGTCTCTAACAATAGCCCAAAAGGGTTAGTGTAACCCCCTGCCTTAATTACAGTAATTATAATTTGAGAGTGAGTAATTAAATGGTTTGGAAAGCGTCGGATAATTTAAAACTCATTTTAAACTCCCACCCTGTGGTAGGGTTTTCACAAATTTTTTTAAAACTTTATCCCTATCCTATCTCAAGTTCAAATATCAAATATAATTACCTGTACAGTTAAATAACATTTATATATATCATAGTGTATAGCCAAATTCCCGGCAACTCCCGGGTTTCATACATGTATAAACAAAGGGTTATAAGTTCCAACTAGGGGATTACATGATCAAAATCAAACATAATATTTACATTCCAAAAACAATTTACTGTAATCCCTTTCCAAAAGAGATAACCAACAATCCAAAATAACATCCCCACAAAGTCCTAACCGCTCCTGATCGTTCGCTTCTCCTTGGAGCCACTTGCCTTGTCTGGAATGTTAGTTAATGGAAAGAAAGAGATTCAAAAGAATCCCAGTAGTAACAAATCACTCATACAATATATAAACATATCGCATGTAGCAACCATTAACAGTAGCATCAACAACAACACAATGTCACATAGCTTTCATCACAACGACAGCACTCATAGCTGTATACATAATCATGACAGCTTTCGCTATATAACTCCAGCTTATGCTGGATAACGATAGCTCTAGCTGTATAACGCCAGCTCACGCTGGATAACAACAGCTATCACCAACTGTATAGGCAGCACCATCAGATATCATCACAAAACAATGATACACACATACACAATACATTTACACATAGCATAAGAGAAGAGTTACTACCTTGTTCTTTTCTGAAGTGTGCCGGCACAAGTTGCTTGCGATTAAGACAAATGTCGAACCTTATAAACCAATATTAAGGACGATAGGTTATTCTCTATTCCAAATTCTCACCTTCAGAACACTTAAAGTTGGTTATCACTTGGAATCTTTAGGTTGATACTAGAAGCCTAGATACATGCCTAAAGGGTTGGAAAGTACTATCTCAAAGACCACCTTTTAGTGTGCCTCGTAAAACGTGCCGTTTCCAGCTTCCGACTTGGTCCTAAAATATTAAATGTTCAGGAAATAGGTCATAACCTATCCAAGTATCATTTTAGACTCTTCCATAGTGTTTGTTGTGATTGTATTAGCCTATGGTGAAAATTTACCAAAATGCCCTGGACTTCGGCATGGCTCCGCCATACCGGTCTGGCTGTACTTTTCTCAAAATTTTGATATATGCTATTCTGACATATTTTCATCAAAGGAATCCATTTTTGGACTTAAAATTACCAAATTCATTGTCAAATTATGAAAATACCCTTGACAACCCGCTTTAAAGGTTTCAGGGGCATTTTCATAATTATGCCCTTTCGGCCTTTTCCGAAAAAGTGACCAACTGTAACCCTACCTAATTTTCGCTCTTGAACACAATGAAACTATCAAATCATTGAAAATCTAACTCTAAGACCCATTTCAAGAGCTGGCCAAAATTTTGGTTGCGTAAACACGTTCCTTTCTACTCCTAACCACTTATTGACTATTCCATTAGGTTACAACTAACATTTAGTACCAATTTGGGCAGCATAACAGCCCTCACTACCCATTTTCCATTTTTACACATAAAGACAATCCAGCAAAATTTCACCAATAAATTGTACACAGCAGCCAGAATAGTCAATATGCAAGAGTTTGGAAGTTACCTCAAGCTCCCACTAGCTTTCCCTTGACTTGGCTGAACCCTAGCTATTTCTAACACCAAAAGAGGAGCTTCCAAACCTTAAAGAACATAAAGGAGTAGCTTAGAATCGGAGTTATACTCGTTAGGAACTAGATCATCGGAGAAATCAGTTTACCTTCAAGTTCTCTTCTCCTTCTCTCTCTAAACTCTCTCAACTATTCTCTCTCTATTTCAGCTGTTATGTGCGTCTGACATAGTTGAAGGAAGGTGAAGGATAATTTTTTATATCATATATTATATGATATTTAATTATTAAATTAATTTCCAACAATTTCGGATTTTTCAGAAATTCTGGCAGATTTCTGCCAAACTTTGAAAAATCATAACTAATTCTAGAAAAATCGAAATGGAGTGATTCCAAAGTCTATAGAACCCTTATTGAGTTTGATATTAAGGAAAAATATATAATTTTGCTAGCTGGAATCACAAAATTCCCAGAATTTTAATCTTTGCCTGTTGTTTCTAAAAATAATCAATTTCGCCGGGCAAACTTTAAAAATTCATAACTCTTAGCTCATAAAGCCAAATAACACAAATTATATATCCATTTTGAAGCTTGACATGTGAAATTTAAGACTAGAATGTTTCAAAATTTTAGACACCATTTGCCCATTCAAAATGTCCATACAAACCAACTGCCCTGCACAGAATTACACTTAATAGTTTTTCAATTTTTCAACCAATGTGTCCAATGGCTTCAAAATCAACAATCAACCCTATTCCCACACAATTTTTTTACAAGGAAACCAATGGAATCACTAAAACCACCAAATTCCCTATACACATTCTCCAAAAGTGTTTATTCGACAATAATTACATCCACTTTTGAAGTCATTAACCCTTAATCACTTTTTGGGATATTACAGTTAGGGAGAACTAGACCAAAAATCACATTTCAGAAGTGTAAAATGCTGATTTTTGGGGGTTGGCCGCGGCCAAAAAAAGGTCAAAAACTTTTAGGCCACAAACAAGAAAAATCTTGTTTCTTGGCTGAACTTCAAAAAATCATAACTAATTCTAGAAAAATAGAAATGAGGTGATCCCAAGTCCTACTTGAAGCTTTTTAAGTCGTCTTTACAAGAAAAATATGAATCATTGATGTCTATAACCAAAAAAATACATAAGTCAACAATTATCCTTGCTATTCTAGAATTGATTCCACTTTCGACATCAAACTTTAGAAATCTATAACTCCAAGCACACATCAAAATGACCACCATAATACGTCAATTTAAAGCTTGGCATGTGCACTATTAAACTATAAAGTTTTAGGATTTTTAGACATTATTTACCCATTCAAAACGTCCATGCAAACTGACTGCCTGCATAGAATTTTTCACCAACAGCATTTTTTAGTTTTCAATAAATGTTTCCAAATGTTCCAAACTTCTCATCCAACACTACTCCCACACAATTTTCCACAAGGAATCCAATGGAAACATCAAGACAACCAAATTCTCATTTCTTTATCATGCTCTGTTTTAGGCAACAATTCAACACGAAACCCAAAAATTGCCAAACTTTACATTCAAAGTTCAATTCACTTCTATTTATCCAAGACTCAATGTAAAGCACCATTTCCATGACCACAACATACCAAACTCTCGAAGACCCTAATCCATGAAAAATAGGGCAAAAATTCCAGAAATTCAAGCCTCAATCAATGGCCATAATATTCGCATCAAAAGATTTCTCTTACTCACCTCTATCACTTCCTTTAACTTGTTCCTTACTTCACCAACCTCTAGATTTTTTGGAGTGCAGAAACCACCACTTCTTGACAATCTAAAACCATACAATTGAAGCCCTCAACTCCAGGGACAAGATTAAAGAAGAAAATTTTGGCATTCAAGATCATTTTAAAAGTTAAATGGCTGACCTTAACTAAAAGCTTCTTCCTCTTTATTCCTTAACCATGGCTACAGAATGAGAGAGCAATAGAGAGATAAAGATGATGAAAATGATGATATTTCCCTCCTTCCCATGCCTTTGATCGAAAACACCAAAAGAGAGGGAAGAGAAATTGATAAACAATTGATTATTTGACTTTTCCAACAACCACCCTTATCCAAACATGACAAGTGTCCAGATTCCATTTTTCCTCATAAAGTAATTCTCCACTTGATTACTCTAACTAGCTCCACTAACCATTTAGTTACCTCACTAGCTCTTGTAGTTAGTGATCCATTCCTTCTTCAGTTATTGACTAATTAGTCGGTAAGTTTTTCCATTCTTCTGATTTTTCCCCTGACTATAGCACATTCACTATAATTTCCACTTAACACTTGATTTACCTTCTTCATGCATAATTTCCCTCTCATTTAAGTTGAATAAAGACTTTGCCATATAATTAATCTTAAATACAGGGTGTAGGCATTTTCTACGGGTAATACAATAATAATCATACTTTATTTCCCAAAAGCATTCATTAAACATTCTTTACGATCTCATATGGGGTCATTAGCCCTTAATCAAAATTTGGAGCATTACACCTGATAGCCAAAATCTCCGATTTGAGCAAATGAGATGATACACAGTCCAACATGATCAATTGACAAGCCTCCATAGAATCTGTATACACACAAACTCCAAGAAAGCATAGCTACTTAGCAAGTGAACACCCTATCAGCAAGGCATGAACTTCAGCTAAAATGGGAGGTAAGATACCTAACTTCTTATGAAAACCCATATTCCATTTGCCTTAAAAATCCTTGATGACACTACTACAAGAAACAAACCTCTGTATATCCACGGATCCATCAACATCTAACCAGTAGTAGCCAGGCAAAGGGGCTTTCTATCTTGACTTTACATCTCCATCAAACTGAAAAATATGGTGATGAAACTTTCCTTGAGATGACATCTTTATCAACTGATACATACTGCAATGGGCAATTTCATAAGGCCTCCTTCTTGCCCCTTCTCTTCCTCATTGACACCTACTCTTCCATAAATTCCAGCAAACAATACTGAAAATTGTAGGCCAAATCAATTTATCCACCTTGGCTATACCAAAACCTCCTTCGCATATTCTCCTGAAGCCAAACCTACAAAGAAGATCTAACAAAATAGAATCTGTTGTTAGGAGAAATAAAAGTATGCCATACATCTCTCGTGATCTCACAATCTCTTAAAACATGTAAGATTGTTTCCTCACATTGGCACTTAAAAGGCACTCTGCACTCATGGCTATTCCTTTTCTCACACTAAGAAAATTTATGGGTAATCTCTCATAGGACACTTGCTACATAAAGTATTTGATTTTCACTAGAATGGGCAACTTCCACAACTGGTTCCATTGTCCCACTACAACATCCTATGATCCCTAAACAACCATCTAGTAAGCTGACCTTAACACTGAACCTTCCATCTACTACCGCACGCCAACAAAACCTATCACCCTGTATACTCTCAGGAATCTTTATAGTCAACACAATATTGACCACCCAGCATGGGAGGAACTATTCCCATGCCTGAGTATTCCATGATCCACCTGATTGCATAAAGGAACTAACTTTGGCCCTAAGATCAAGGTTCTAGTAATTCTTATCCATAAAAGGATTTAATGACTCCTTAAACGATGTCCATAAATCCTACCAAAAGTTTATAGTTCTCCCATCTCTGACTGTCAGAACAACTCCCTGATAAGACCTTTCCCAGATTGAGCTAATGCTGCTCCACATAATTGATGCATTCCTTTTCCTATATACCATGGGATACATACCATCTCCACACCCATATTTTCCTTTTAAACATTGCACCCACAAAGCATATGGGGAAGACAACAGACCCTAACATAATTTCATAATAAAAGCTACATTTTGGCTTCTTAGATCCCGTATACTGAGTCCTTCTTGACCCTTATCCTTTTTTACTTGGTCCTACCCAATGAAATGCAATTTATTTCCTTCTAGATTCTGATTCCATAAAAATTGCCTACTATGTTTCTTGACATCCTTTAGCACGTCTTTAGGCAATAACATGGTTTGCATTATATAACTTGGTAATGTAGAGATCACCGACTTAATGAGGATGGTTCTCCTTGCCATAAACAAGAACATGTACTTCCAAATAGCCTTATGTCTCACCTTCTACAAAATAAGGAAGAAGGTCGTTTTGGTGACCAGTTGTGCATTAGTGGTACCCCCAGGTACTTGCCCAAGTCTGTTGTAATGCCAATGCCCATCTGCTGGCTAAACTCTTATACCTTAGCAAAGTTGACATTTTTGGAGAAGAGAACTTTGGACTTTGATAAATTGATTATATATCTTAGGATATGGCAAAACATCTGCATCACTCTACTCATAACATCTACCTGCTTAGAAGATGCTTCGCCAAATAATAGTGAATCATCTTCAAAGAACAGTGTGTTAGAGTAGGCTCATGGGCACCTAACTTTTGTCCTTTCTACTTATGCCTATGAACCTCCCTTGTTATCATATGTCTCAACCGTTCTATACACAAAATAAATAAATATGGACTAAGAGGGTCCCCTTGCCAAACCCCCTAGTCAGACTGAAAGTTGTAGATTCTTTTCCATTCCAGAGAACCATAGCAAAGACAGTTAAAGTACAAGCCATGATGAGACTAATGAGCTCTTCTTTAAGACCAATACCTCTTAATGTTTGACATAGGAAACCCTAATTAAATTTCCATATCGACCTTAATAACCACATAACCTTTCTTCGTCATCCTACTTAATATGGTGTAAGTAGCCTCCTGTGCAATAATAATGTTGTCACTCCCTTGCCTTCATGAAATGAAGCTGCATTGTTGTGGTTAGATCAAATAATGCATAGCCCCCTTCAACCTATTAGCATTTATCTTTGTAATAATCTTAAAAACCACATTGCATAATGATATAGGCTTGAAATCTCGAAGCTTATTAGGATGATATAATTTTGGGATAAAAGAATCATAGTATGATTTATCCCCCTATACACTTTAGTTCTTACCAGGCCTGGAAAACCAGTTCACACACCTTAGTGCCAATATGAGACCACTGAGATTAGAACAAATGTGCTAAAAACCTATCTAGTCCAGGTACTTTAAATGCCCCAATTTTAAAAGCAACATTTTAAATTTTTTTCTCTATCACTTCTTTGTGCAATGCTAACATATCCCCCTTATTAAGCCTAGGAAAATTCATGGTGCTCTCATCAGCCTCCTCAAGTGTACCATCCCTCGTATATAGCCGTTGGAAGAAGTCACCTGCCATGTTCCTCAAAAGGGACTCATTAGTAATCCATTATCCTGTTTCATCTTAAAGAACTTCCACTCTCTATTTACGATGTTTGATCACTATAGAAGCATAAAAGAATCTTGTATTACAATCTCCCCAAGCAAACCATTTGCATCATGACTTCTGAAACTATATCAACTCTTCTTGTGTCATGAGTTTATAATACTCTTGCCAGAGTCTCTTTTCCAGCTTACTAAGGCCAGTAAATAATTTATTTCTCCTAACATGGTCAATGCCCTTGAGTCTTCACATCATTTCTTTCCTCTTTCGAGGGATACTGCCCACTTCCTCTTTATTCCATCTAGTGACTTCTTCTTTAAACCTCATACATCCACTATAGTAGTCCACACTATCCCAGGATCTCTATACCACCTCACTAAACCCTTCTCTAAGTTCCTAGCTACCTAGTATTTGAAATACGGTTTCCCTAGCCATCCATATTTCTAGCCTCTATCCTCCTCCACAACAATAACCCGATGATCATTCTGGAACTTTAACTTGTGATAAACTCAACCTTAAGGATGCTTTAGAAACCAGCTTAAATTGCCAACAACCCAGTCCAATCTTTCTTTGACATCCTATTTCTCCCAGGTAAATTTTCCCCCTACTATAGGGATTTCCATAAGCCCCGACTGAGATCTACAATTTGCAAAACTTTCCAACAATTAGGACATTGGCGGTGCTCCCCCAAGTTTATCTGATGGGTTTATAATTGCAATGAAGTCTCCAATGGCTAACCACAACCCTTCTATATTCTCTGCAATATCCAAAATAGAATGCCACAACAACTGACATGAAATAAAAGAAGGTTTACCATATATGAATGTAACTAGATTAGTCTCATGAGACCTTATATCAATTACCTCACAATGAATTAATTGGGTAGTGGAGAGAACATACTCAATATGGGCAATATTATCATTCCATAATACCCAAATACCCCCCATAAAACCATAAGCTTCCAAACGATACGAGTTAGAAAAGCCCAATTTCTGAACAACCTGTTCAACTTTAATTCCACTAACACATGTTTCTAATAGACATAAAACATCCACCTTATATTCCTTGACAACATTTTTAACAGTGATAAGAAACAAACGACTCCCACACCACAACAATTCCAAGAGGAGTATACCATTATTAAATGGAAAAAGAAAATAAAATAAAGGGAGCAACTTACTTCATAAAGAAAGCTTTATCCTCATATGTAACCCACTCCCTTGCATCGGTTTTACCCAAATCAAGTAGATTGTCAATTACAATTGTCGGCGTCCATTCCCTATCTTCAAAAGAATCCTTCAATGACTCTGACCTACAGGGCAGATTATTTTCCTCTCTTAATTTCACTTTAATTTCATTCCCTTGACTAAGTGAGTCTGAGATACCTCCCTCCAGTAATAAAAACCCAATACTATGGTCCTGTGAAACATTGCTACTTGACCCCATAAGTGAGGGGCCCACTTGTTAATAAACCCACTAACCACAACATTGAGTCTTTGTCCTTCGCCATGCTTACTTTTACTCACCACCCCTGGGCCTTTATCTTTTTGGGCTTCAGCGCCCCTAATATCCAAAATCACCTTTTGGGCCTTGTAACGGCCCAAATTTTGATTAAGAGCTAATGATAATTATTGAATTAAAGTGGAATAATTATAGGTTATGTGGCAATTTTTAACAATGTCATAATTAGTGAAAAATTGAAAGAATGGAATTATTTCTATGTTCTTAGATTATCCATTGGTGTTGGTTTGGACCCTCAAGGAAATCTAGAGGTTAGAAGATCAAGAAACCTCTTTAGGAAAGTTATAGAGGTGAGTAAGAGAAACACTTCTATATAAGTTTTGTGGCATTTGGTTAATCTTTGAATTTCAGGAATGTTTGGCATTAATTTTGAAGATAAAGGCCATTAGGTATTTGGTATGTTATTGTTATGGAAATGAGTGTTTTGGTATGTGTTTTGGATAGATAGATCGATTTGAGATGGAAATTGTGTGTTTAGTGATTTGGGAATTTAGTGATTAATGTTGCCCAAAACCAAAGCATGATAATGGAATAGGAAATTGGTAATTATGATGGTTCCAGTGGATTCCTTGGGTGTTTTTGTGTGGGAGTAGTCTTGGTTGAGAATTTGGGACCATTGGAATCAATTAGGCAAAAGTGGGGAAGTGTTATCATACCTTCTGTATTTTTTGGTTTTTGATAGCATCACTCGAGTGATCTGGGGTCCACTCGAGTGCGGGATGAACATCACTCGAGTGAGGATGGGTTCCACTCGAGTACGGTAGTGTATTTTCCCTTTCTGCCTTCAGCTTTCATGTTGCACTTCTGGGCGAAAGGCAAGAGTGTTGCCTAACTTGCAAGTGTTTTGGGTTCTCACTCAAGTGAGCCTCCTCTCACTTGAGTGCAAGTATATTTGACACCATGAACTCTCATATCAACCTGGCACTCATGTTCAATTTTCAAGAGTGTGTCTTAACACTCACGAGTGTTAAGCTATCACTCGAATGTTAGGGGTTTCACTCAAGTGCTCCTCTTCTTTGAAAGTTTCCATTGTTCTCGGGTTAACACTTTCTGTGCTTTACTTCCTAGAACTCGAGTGAGCATTTGGCTATCACTCGAGTGTTAAGCTTTGTGCTTGAGTGCAAAGTGCATCATCACTCGAGTGAGGCCATCTTCACTCGAGTGCAACAGTGATAATTTTGTACTTGAGCTTCCAAAAGGGTATCTTTGAGATAGTTCTTCCAACCCTTTAGGGCTTTTATTAGAGGTATTAGTAGCTTCCTAAAGAGCATAAATGATAACCAATTTAAGTAATATGAAGTCATTTAAGTATGGGAAAAGAGTATAACACTTTGTCCCTAATTGTGAATTATAGGATTTGATATTTGCCCTACTCAGGAGAAACTGATGCCAGAGTACGCCCGGAAGGACCAAGGTAGTGACTTTTCTCTTATGCTATGTGTAAATGTATTGTGTGTGTGTGTGTCATTATTTTGTGATGATATATGATGTTGCTGCCTATACATCTGGTGATAGCTGTCGTTATCTATAACCCCCTCCATAATTATATCCGAAATACGCGATTAAAATGAAATCGAGACCAATAATAATCAAAACTCATTTAAAATCCCATCCTTGAGATAGGGTTTTCAAAAACACCTTTTAAAATCTAATTAACTTGGTCTCATATTCACATTTAGAATACAATTACTACACGAAGATAAATCACATTCATATAAATATCAGAGTGCACAACATAATCATCCCGGCAATCCCGGGTACATACCTTCGCTAAAGATACACAGGGCACAATTGTCCATTACAATTCTTCAAATGGGGATTACACAATCTCATCTCAAATTCATAACCATATATTCAACCGAATCATATACAGTCTTCACAACTCCTTGGTAACCAACTACCAACTCTCATCTCGAAAGAGTCATAGCCCCTCCCTGCACGAGCCACTTGCCCTATCTAAATTGTTGGTAGGGGAGGGTGAGATTCGAGAGAATCTCAGTAGGGAAACATTATCAATATGTAGGCAAGATAAGTATTTAATGCATGACATGCTTGCATCACATAATTCATACACACATACAATGACAAATCTATAAGCTCAATGATTCGAATGATACACATATGGCCATAGCATATATTGAAACATAGCTTTAAATCATTCATACATGTTCCACATAATCAAGCAAAGAAATAACATGCATCAACATATTAATACAGTTATCAGAGCATGCAGGAGAGATAAGTTCCCTACCTCCAGTCTTTTCTCCTCGATTTGCGTCCAGCAACTCAGGGCTTCACATTCGATCCTACAATGTCAAATGTACTATTTAGACAATTCCATAGTGTTTCTGGGGGTTATATGAGGCTATATTGAAAATTTACTAAAATACCCTCGGGGACCCGGCCTGGCCCTGCCGTACCCGGTCCGGCTGTACTTTTCTTGAAATTTTGACATAGGCTATTCTGACATATTTTCGCCCAAGGAATCCATTTCTCAACTCAGAATTATCAAATTCAATGTCAATTTACAAATTTACCCTTGGCAGCCCCACTTTAAGGGTTTCAAGGGCGTTTTCATAATTATGCTTTTTCGGCCTTTTCTGAAAAAGTGACCAACTGTAACCCCACCTAATTTTTGCTCTGAACTCAATGGAATCATCAAATCATTGAAACTCTATCTCTAACCCCTCCAAACTAGCCTTGGCCGAAATTCTCAATTCCACAAGAAAAATTAGGGCTTTTCGATTTCGGCTCCGTAAACGTGTTCCTTTCTACTCTTAACCACTTTATTGACCATTACATTGGGTTAGAACTACCATTTAGTATCAATTTGGGTAGCATAACACCAAGGCCAACCCATTTTCCAAATTTACAGCCAAAGACAATCTGGTGAAATTTCACCGATGAAATCAACCACAACAGCTAGAACAATCAAAGATTGAAGTTCCGGAAGTTAACTCAAGCTCCCTCTGGCTTTTACTCAATATGGCTGAACCCTAGCCCCTTTTAAACCATGAAAATTGAGCTTCCAAAACCTTAAAGAACATGAAAGAGAACCTTAGAAGCAAGGTTATACACGTTAGGAGTTAAATCGTCGGAGAAATCGGCTTACCTTGTGAGATTTCTCCTCTTTCTCTCTCTAAGAGCTCTCAAACGTCTCTCTCTCTTTTCAGCTGAAACTCACGATAGAAATAAGAGAAAGAAGAAGATGGGAAATATTTTAATTCCATGATGATGTCATCTTTTATTTTGGTGATGTCATAATTCCCATTTTCGGATTTTCTGGCAGATTTTCTGCCCAAACTTTGAAAAATCATAACTAATTCTAGAAAAATCTAAATGAGGTGATTCTAAAGCCAAATGAAAGCTATTCAAGTCCTCTACACAGGAAAAATATTGGAACTAAAAATCACCACAAAATTCCAGAATTACATAAAACTCATCACTGCCCCAAAACAGAGTTTAGTTTCCATCCCAGACTTTGGACAGTCCTATCTCCTAGTTCACAAAACGAAATGGCACAAATTATATGTCCATTTTGAAGCTTGAGATGTGTGCTATAAAACTGGAAAGTTTCAGAATTTTTAGACACTATTTGGTCATTCAAAATGTTCACACAAACTGACTATCCAGAATAGAGTTTCACTGGACAGAATTTCAGATTTTACATCTTTGCTTCAATTGGTTCCATTTTCATACCAAACATCATTCCCACATAAATTTTCACAAGGAATCCATTGGAAACACCAAATCAATCAAATTCACATCTCATTGACATGTTTTTACAACAATCTCAACATGTCAGCACAATTCACATTTCAAAACCTAACATTGCAACATTTCCATTCCAAAGTTCCAAACCAATTTCAATGACATCAAAACACACTATGACACCATTTCCAACACAATACCCCATTCAATTCTTCCCTCTATTCTAAGTCAATTTGGATGTTAATCCACAATTGAACTCAAATATAGGGTCTCGGCGCTGCTCACAACACACACGAATCACATTCAAGTGCCAAGTCACATCATATTCTCCAAAAGGGTCCATTTATCACTAATCACATCCGCTTTTGGAGTCATCATCCCTTAAACACAATTTGGGATATTGCTAAACCAGGGCTTAGCAATCCACTTATTTCAGGCTTATTCTCTAGCCTCAAGTCTTAAAAATTCGGGGTATTACATTATCCACTGTGAGCTGGCGTTATACAGCGAAAGTTGTCATGGTTATGTATACAGCCATGAGTGTTGTTGTTGTGATGAAAGGCATGTGACATTGTGTTTCTGTTGATATTGCTGTTAATGGTTGCTTACATGCTATATGTTTATATATTGTATAAGTGATTTGTTACTACTGGAATTTTTTTGAATCTCATTCTTTCTATTGACTAACATTCCAGACAGGGCAAGTAGCTCCAAGGAGAAGCGAACGACCAGGAGCGGTTAGAACTTTGTAGGGATGTTATTTTGGATTGTTGGTTATCTCTTTTGGAAAGGGATTACAGTAAATTGTTTTTGGGATGTAAATATTATGTTTGATTTTGATCATGTAATCCCCTAGTTGGAACTTATAACCTTTAGTTTATACATGTATGAAACCCGAGAGTTGCCGGAAATTTGGCTATACACTCTGATATGTATAAATGTGATTTAATTGTATAGGTAATTACATTCGATATTTGAACTTGAGACCAGGATAAGGATGAAGTTTTGAAAAAAATTGTGAAAACCCCTACCACAGGGTGGGAGTTTAAAATGAGTTTAATTATTTATTGGTCTCTAATTCATTTTAATTATGCCTTTTCGAATCATAATTATGGTTTTCGAGGCAAGGGTTACAGGCCTTCGCCAAGTTCAGTCCATTTGGATTCCTTTTGTCTTGTTCTCACTGCTTTTCCATCCCGCGTGACATATTGTGTTTCCCTTTACCTTTATTTGCAAATCCTAACACAGCGGCACTGTGTAGCTTTGACTTTTTTGGCCATATAGCCATACCTTTCCCCCTTCAATCAGGACAACTCGCCACCACTTTTGTTCTTTCAAGACCAAACTTTGATCTTTCTGTAACCACATCCTGTGCTAATGACATTAGAATATCAAATCTCGACCTTAAAGCCTCTCCTTTTTCCTTACTGGTATACCTCTCACCCGTTCCCTGTTCAGCACCCTGAGTCTTTGAAAAGTCCTTACTTGACGACTGAGACCTCTAGTTATTACCCACTAGCATCCATGCACCAAATGGTTCCCTGGGGTTGACTAATGATTTCTTTGACGAATCTATTAGTTTTTCTTATACCAGCATCGATGACACTCCAATATTAGTTCCCTGAGCATGAGTCTTTGAATGATAACAGGATGGACAGCTCTCCCGTCGGAGCCTGTTTCGGCCACAATTGAAGCAGATCACATTAAGGCCCTCATGCAGCACATTACAAGCTGTATTAGCCACCAAAACTCTAGGTACTAGTCTCTTTCTTAAATACAACTCATCACAAATCCGTGCATATCTTCCCCTCTCAACCTTCAGAGGATCAGTATAGGACTCCATTAATGTTTTCAAATCTACTGTCAATGTTCGTCAGATTTGGTTACCCAGTCTAGTGACGAAGGCCTTATTATAGCACTGCAACGAAATATGAGGGATCCTAACCCATGAAACCACTCACCCCCACTGATTACTAAACGAATCAAAAATAGTTGTCCATTGCTGCAGCATTACTCAATGTTGCTGAACCACCCAAGGTCCTTCGTATAAGACCCATTTATACATATCAGTCCACCCCTGTTTGGCTATATACTTCACCACAAAATAGTTATTAGGAAGATCAATAAGATCAAAGTTAGCAAACCCCCATATTCACTATAAATGCTCCTTTAATATATATACATTAAATCTTTTCTCCAACACAGTGATTATGAGAGTTGTATTCCATGGCATACACTATTCCACATATTCCTCTGGTTCATTGGGCACTACCAGATAATAGTTCATCACCTCTTTATACTCCTCAGACCACTCTGGTAACTCCCACTCTTTGTTGAACACATCGGACAACAACTCATCTTCCTCCATCTGGCTCCCACTATTTTCCACTCCATTATATCCAAGTAACCAATCTATATAGGATACCTGTTGAGTAATAGGAGCGATGTCCATACTCCTTCCCCCATCGTCTTGCTCCATGGTATTCACCCTAGCAACTTGAGTAGACAATAGTGATTCCTCACCTAATTCCATTCCCTGAGTAGATTCAGTGTTTGTCTCATTTTTAGTTGTCTTGTTACTACCACATACCAAAGCGTCGAAAGGTTGATCGGTTGGAATTTTCTGGTAACTTTGATCATCCATTCCGGAGAAAACTCAAAGGCATAGTTCCCAAGAGAGAGAATTGAAGCCAAGCTTTTATTTTGATGTAATGATCCAACAAGTCTGTACACAAATCAATCCTTTAACCTCACAACTTATGCCAACACCTTACAGCCTCTTATTATTTTGAGAAATTTTAATTAAGGACCACTGGAGAAAAAAATTTCATTTCCCTTCAAAAAAATTTGAAACTTCATCACATCCTGCACCCAATTAAAATTAAATTAAATTTTGGGGGTAAAAAACTATTAATGCTCAATGTCATTCCACTCACAAAATATAATTTCATTTTAACCCAAGAAATGCAGTAAAATTTTAGAATTTTTGGGTCGTCAGTATAAACATTTTTGTTATAGTGGTCTTCAACTGAAATTTTTCCGATTATTTTCTTTAATGTTTTTGCTCAATCAAACTAAGACATATATTTTATACTTATATTTTTAAATTCAAAATTTATCCATTTCAATATCATTATATTTATATATATATTGATAATGTGTTCGATCTGACGTAGTCACATGGAAAAGACCCTCGCGATGCATGCCTTTCAATAAAAATATATTAAACAAATAATTTTTTTTTTTTTGGTCCAACAAACACAAAAGTTTAGATGCACAAGTTTTTTTTATTTGCCTTTTCTTTTATAAGAAGCATAACTTTTTTTCTTTTCTATAACTTGAATTTAATTTTTTTATAAAAAAAATTATTAAACAATCATCAAACCCAAAATGAAAAGTAAAATCAAACCGATCCCAATACGTTTTTGGGAAAAGTTTGAGAGTCTATCCAACAGCAACCTCTTATCTCACAGTCTCTCATGTGAGTCTGCGAGTTTCAGAGAAAAATGGGAAAGAAGATATTGGCATTTGTGGGAATGGTTGTGGCTATTCTGGTCCAAACAGGAGGCCAAGTGGTAAGCAAAATTGCTATGAATGGTGGCATTAACACATACATCTTGATTCTCTACTCCTACGCTCTCTCTTCTTTCCTCCTTCTCCCCTTCATCACCTTCCTTCTTTACAGGTTCCTCCCTCTCTCTCTCTCTCTCTCTACTTTAGGGTCTTAAAGTTTTAACAGTAATTACTGTTACTTATGGACTTCTTTTTTCTCAGATCTAAAGCTCCTCCTCTTCACTTCCCCTCCATTTGCAGATTCTTCTTGCTTTCCCTCATTGGGTTTGTGCTTAATTAACTCTGCATTTTTTCAATTGTTATAACACACTCACTCACACACACACACACACATATATTGATGATAGTAAATCAGTTAACTATATTGCAGAAGTGTAGGGACTGTATTGGCTTATGTTGGATTAGATTTAAGCTCACCCACACTGGCCGCTGCCTTATTGAACCTTATTCCTGGTTTCACTTTTGTGCTTGCCCTCATCTTCAGGTTCTTCTTCTTCTTATTGTTTTTCTTTTTTGCATTCATCACTACTGGTGATATTTCAAAATGGATAACTAGTAGGCAAGTGCTATAACTTCATTTTATTTTTAATTAAGTTTTTGTAGTTTTTTCTGGTGTTCTTGCCGGAGGTGGTTGTTCGTCCGGAGAGGAAGAGATTTTTTTTTTTTGTTGGAGGCTTTTTTTTGGTATTCTGTCTTTAATGGAATCGTTCACATCTCCACCTGCCCCGGTCAAACACCAAATGCCAGATTGAAGCCTGTGGGTCCCACAAAGGAGAAAATAGATGGACGTTAATGGAAGTGCAAAATGTGCTCCTCTCAAAATGTTTATCACTATTTTGAACAAAAAAAAAATGTTTATTACTATTTTTGTACCTAACAAAGGATAATTCTGCTAGTTGCTGTAAAAAACTCATTTACTAAATTTTCACCTTTACCCCAATCGTCAACACTTTTAATAACCAGCTTTGCAATTTTTTAGTTGTCATCTCGAATACTGTTTAAACTTATCTTCCATATTTCCAACCCTAATCATTAATTATTTTTAGCACTGAAAACATGGAAGACAAGTACTATCACTTAACAAACTTTTCACGATTTAATAATAAGGTTAAAATTGTTCATGAAAAAATATTCTAAGGATAAAATTATTCCTGAAAAATGGTTCAAGAGTAAAATTGAACTACAAAACACTATAAAATACTTGATACACCCAAAAAAATATTTCACCATGTTGTATGACACATAAAATATTTTAGGATACTAGTTACAATAGTTAAACAAAATACTTCAGGTGCTAGATCAACTTTAACCCTATATATTTATTTTTATAATTTGACACTTGTGTTAGTAAATGGTGCAATAATTTTTGTACCATATACCTAATGTTGTAATTGTAGCATGTAAATTGAACCGGTTCTATCTCAATTTTAATGGTTCAGGATGGAAGTAGTACACTTCAGAGAATATAGCAGCCAAGCCAAAGTGTTAGGAACTATAGTATCAATTAGTGGAGCATTTGTTGTCATATTATACAAGGGCCCACCAATATTCAAGAATCATTCTTCAGTATCTCCTTATAAGCAGTTTTTGTCATTAGCACAATCCAATTGGGTCCTTGGAGGCTTTTATTTAGCTACTGAATCCTTCTTCGCTGCCCTTTGGTACATTTATCAGGTTGTGTTCATTTTGTTTGAAGCTGCAAGTAAATAAGTATACTGTATATATATAGTGTATAAGTAGAGAAAGTTGATTTTTTTTGGGGTTCTCTTTTGCAAAATGTTTTCAGGCATCAGTTATGAAGAGCTACCCTTGTGTAATGGTGGTAGTCTTCTTCCAAATTCTCTTCTCCACAATTTTGACAGCGATATTTGCCTTAATTGTTGTTAAAGATCCATCAGCATGGGTCTTAAGACTTGATATGGGCTTGGTTTGCATTATCTATGAGGTAATCCTTTTGTTAAGGATATTCAAGATTTTTTTTTTCACTATAAAAGTTTACAATTAGAATCTGGAGATTATAGACGATACGAATAGTGTGATTCAAACTTACATATCATTGAGGGGTATGGGCTGAATTTTTGTGAACCAGACTAACATTCGTTTGCTTTCTTATAAGAATTCATTTATACTTGTTGAGTAATTAATGGAAAAGGGATACTGAAAGAAGGAAAAGTTTCTGAAAAATCCCCCATTACAAAATTTATTGCTTAAATGTATCTGAAATTTGTTTAAAGACCTAAGTGCAACGTATCTTCAATGAGTGAAACTCTTCTTTAGCTGCATGCTACCTATCTTCAGCTATAAGCAAAATAGAAGACATTGGCATATAGCTGAAGATATGTTACATACAGCCAAAGAAGAGTTGAGCCCGCTCAAAGATTTCATTTGATCCTTCGATGCCCTTGGGCATAAATTTTGTGGAGGAGGAAATTTCAATAATTTTCCCATAAAAGAAAATGAAAAATGTAAGAGAGAGTATTTTTCTTTAAGGTGTAATGTTGGGGTCTTGAGTTCAAATGCTTGTATGAAAAGAAGATGAGGAGAGAACATTCTCAAACTAGTAGAAAAAAAGTCTTTTAAACCGATAAAATGGGCCTTTAGACCGGACTTGGGACTACTGGTTTACAAATTCTTGCACTTTATAGACTAGATGTACAATTTCTAGATAGGTTGTTATTGTGACCGGTCTAAAAAGTTGACATGTATATTGATAATTACAAAAATGTCACCAATCACATTCTTTAAACTACTCCTGAAATGAACGGTTTAGATAGGGCGGTTTAAAATGCTTTTATTTCCTATCAGTGTCATTACACACCCTTATACTACTCTGTATTCTTTGATATGAGATATCAAATTTATTCAATAATATGCCTTCATTTAACTTTTGAGTTCATATGGTTGTTTGAAACTTTACTTGGTACAAAGTATGGTGGTGGAAATGAAACTACAATTATGAAGCAATCCAGAAAATAAAACTTGGGGTGGTCTTTAGTTATTCATATATAATGCTAACTTGTGGTTCATCACATAGGCAATGGCTGATACAGTGATTCGCCTCAGTCTATGTACCTGGTGTGTTGAGAAGGCTGGACCTCTATTTTGTTCAATGTTCAAGCCTATAGGAATCATTTTCACTGTTATCATGGGTGCAATCTTTCTGGGAGATGATTTTCACCTTGGAAGGTAACATTTCAACACCAGATACTCCCTCCTGATCATTTCATAAGATGCCTTCTAAAATATATTTTTTATGCTTTTTATAAAACGATTTGGAAGTTTTAACGAGTATTAAATATTTTTTTTCTATATATGCCCATATTTAATCAAACATTCCTAACGTTTTTTTACTCAAAAATACCCTTGTCTCTTTCACTCTTTCGTTTTCATCCTCCCTATTTCTCTTCCCCTAATAAACTATACCAATCAATGGATTGGTTTTTGAAAGTTTTTAAATATCTGACATTCAACTACTTTTAACTAATTTTCAACTACTTTTAACTAATTTTCTTAATCACATGAAAATTATTCATAGGGTCTTATAAAAAAGAGCCGGAGGTAGTATCAAGAGTTTTTTTCTTTTAAGTGGGACTATTTTTGAGGTGTTTACATATCTGTTGGTGATAAAATTTGACATTTGTTGTAATGAATTGAGTCTGCCAATGTTTTTCTCTTTGTGTCATTGATCACATTAAAAGATTTTTTGAATGAATGTATTGCAGTTTGGCGGGTTCAACTATAATTGTGCTGGGATTTTATTCTGTGATGTGGGCCAAAGCTAAAGAAGAGAGGAAAGTTGAAGCAAGCTTTGAAAACTTGGAGTCATCTTGCCATGCCGCTCCTCTGCTGCAAAACAAGACTTAGCAATTCACTACTCTACTCTCTCTCTCTCTCTCTCTATATATATATATGTGTGTGTGTGTGTGTGTATACATAAGCAATTTAATTTTGGAGGTCTACGTGGAAATGGCTTGCACAAAAGCTGAAATCTTGTTCAGGAGACATTTTGGAGGATCTGCAAGTTGCTCATAGTATGAAATTAAGTTTTCATTTCACCAAGCGCTTGATTGACTGGATGGGTCGTTCCAGCTTAACCAATAAATTGTGGGATTAAATCGACTGGTTGGGTCGTAATCCAACCAATTAGACCAGTAGTCAAACTAGTGGCGTAATAATTAAATAAAAATAAATATACGCATGTATAATAATATATAGGGTAAAGTAGTGTTCAACACTTTGATATTATTTCTCCCTAATCTTATATATAGTGCATCTAGTACCCTTTGGTGTTATTATCTAGTTACATCTAGCACCCAAATTTTATTTATGACTTGGGGTGCGGGATGCATTATAAATATAATTAGGATTTTGGAAGTATCAGACAAAATAATATCAGAATGTTGGATGCATCATAAATAAAATTAGGGTGTTGTATATAATTGGGAAATAATGTAAAGAAGTGTTGGATGTTTCTTTATCCTAATGTATAAGAAATAAATTGATAATAAGTCTAATAGTCAGCATAATAAGGCCATAATATATGAAGTTTTCATTGACATCATACAATATTGACCTTCTGAAAATTTTACTAGACAATTTGAGAGGGTCAATTTTTTTAGACTTTTTTTTTTTTCAGCATTTTTATGTCAAGCCCAAAAAATTGTTCCAATTTCTGGTCTAATTTCGGGGGATACAGGTGAATGGTATCTTAACCATTTTTCACCCCGCCAACTCAATCTTAAAAGCAGTTTTTGTCCCAATCCGAACTCAATGGATTCTTTTATCACTTGTTTGAATAGATGGATTGGGGGGGGGGGGATCATATTGAGAGTGCAGGTTCATCTGTGCTTATAAATAAATGAAATTGCGCAGATCCAATGGCAGCTATAGCCATTCACTTCATCGAGTAAAATTAATTACAATGGACACTTAAAATAAAGGGAAAAAAGCAAAAACAAATACCACTTGAACTTCAAAATTCTAAATCAGTGATTTTTCAAAAAAATTAAATTATCACTTGCTATAATCTTTTTGTTAATCCTATTACTCTTATAGTCAATGAAACTAATTTGAGATTTTAAAGTTCGAGTGGTATTTTTGTCTTTTTCTCTAAAATAAAACTTATTATTTGAGGACAAAATATCTCTTAGAGCAATGAATTTAGGCCTAAAGGTTAAAAAGAAAAATGGAAAAAATGAGGGCCACTATCTTGCATGGGCGCTCTGCCCACTCAATGAAAGGATAAGTGGTCCAACACAGTCTCTCATGTGAGCGTGAGTTTCAGAAGAAAATGGGGAAGACATTGGCATTTGTGGGAATGGTGTCTTGAAATTATTTAAAATGAAGTGACGTGTTTTTAGTAAAGTCGTGTTATTATAGATTAAAGAATTTCTGTGGAAAGTTGCTTAAGGAGTTATAAAACTAAAAGTCACCAAGGTTATATCTCTTTAAAAACTAGAGACATGTGAAAAGTTATAACCAAAGGTTTTTTGGTGAAGGTTGTGTTGATTTCTTTTTTTTTAAAAAAAAAACTCTATATACCATAAAAATGTAACTCTTCATATAAAATGTTATTTAAGTTATGTTGTTTCATGAGTATTTATGAATCTAACATATGATTATGACTTTTAATTGAACATGTGTTGCTTCAAGAGGCACCATTTCAAGGTATCACTTCATGGCTTATAAATACTCACCATGATCAGTCCAATGACACATCATACATCACACTACACAACAAGAGATCAAACTTATTGCCTTTATCTTTGAGTACACACAAAGATAGAGTCAAATTATCACTTTATAAAAGCTATTGTTATCTTGACTTGAGTGTTGGAAGTGCAATTCGTACTCAAGGGTCTTCATTATATCTTGCAGCAAATTTGCTTGTCAATCCAAATTGCACCTTATAAGATAGGTATAGGTGGAAGGTAAATTAAGCCTAAAGGAAAGTGTTGCCCACGTCTTGAAGATATTGTACACCACTTTCTTCTTCATATTTTCTTCTTGTACTCACTAGAGGTGCAAAGCCACTGTAACCCCTGTCGTCATCAAGGCCATAATTAGTATTTAAACACATTTAATAAATAAATAAGAGATCAAGGATAATTAAAAACTTTTTACATATCATATAACATAAGATCTCCATTCATTTTGAAATAAAAATCATTTGGCCTGTTCGGTTTGTCACATACACAATATCAGAGTGCTAGCAAAATTCTCGACATTCACCCGGGATAATATCATTAATCCAAGAGTTTTATAGGGCATCATTACCGATATTGATTTCCCATACCGAGGATTACAAAATAACCATAAATCTATGGTCAATCCAATATATACAATTGTCCAAAATGATAACCAAAAAGCTAAAACTACCACCGGCAATCCTAGTCGCCCTTATTCACTTGCTTGTTCCTCGATCCACTTGCCCTGGCTAAAATTGTTAATTAGAAAGAGTGAGATTCAAAAGAATCTCAGTAGTAACATTTCACATATATAATGCATAATTAAACAAAGCATGTAAGTATATATCACAATTCAGCAACATCAGCATCCAAAGCCAAGCTACCCGCCACAACTCAACCATTTATTTAAGGCCAGGCTAATCGCCATGTCCCAATCAGCTACATTCAAGGCCAGGCTAACTGCCACAGACCCAATCAGCAATATTTAAGGCCAGGCTAACTACTACAGACCCAATCAGAAACAGCAACATTCAAGGTCAGGCTTGTTAGAGCAAGCATTTCACCCAAGAGGAGGGGTGAATTGGGTGATACTAAAAATTTCGTTGCAAATACAAAAACTTGATGGTGAATATAATGCAGTAAAGACTAAGGAGAAATATCACCGAAGTGTACACCGAGAGTTATACTGGTTCGGCCACAACTACTTTGACCTATGTCCAGTCCTCAGAATATCTCTGAGAGTTTCACTATAACTTCCAAGATTCAGTGGGTTCTTGGCACCTCGGTACAAGCAAGTTCCTTTGTAACATCCCGATTTTCGATTAAGGGCTAATGGCATTGAGATTGATTATAAAATTGTGTAATTAAATATTTTGGGAGAAATATGATGTGAATTTGGTGTAAATGTGTGTGGTATTAGAGATCAAGGGATGAGATGTTGCCAAGTGGCATTATGGTGGACCATAGGATGAGGCATAAGAGACAAAAACCACTTTTTTCTCTCTCCTATGCGTTTTTGGAGGCATGGGCAAGGGAAAATTGTACTTCATTCATCATCATTCCCCATCCCTTCCATCTCTCACTTTCTTTCTCTCCCATCTCTCTCATTCTTGCTCTCTCTCTCTCGTCAGCCATGGAAGGTGAAAGGAGGAGGAAGAAAACTTGAAAAAGGTAAGGAAAATGATCTCTATTGCTCAAACTCCCTTCATTAAAGTTGATCCTTGAGTTAAGAGCTACATTTCTATGGTTGTAGCTTATCCATTGGTTATGGTTGGTGATCACACGAATTTTTGTAAAGTAGTGAATCAAGAACTCTCTTTGGAGAAGTTAATAAGGTGAGTGAGATCTATCTATCTATCTAAGTTTCATACCATTTGAAATAGTTGAATTTTCTGGAATTTTGGGCCTATTTTCAAAAATGAGGGCCATTGGGAGTTTGGTATGTGTTTGATATGGAATTTGTATGTTTGGAATGCATCTTGGATAGATAGAATTGATTGGGTTTGAAATTGTTAAGTTTGGAGATTTTGAGAGTTTGGTGTTTAATGTTACCCAAAACCAAAGCATGATAATGGAATAGGATTTTGGTGATTTTGACATTTCCATTGGATTCCTTAAGTGATTTTGTGTGGGAATAAGCTTGGTTGTTGATTTTGGATTCATTTGGATCACTTGGGAAAAGTTGGAAATCTGTCTTGTTTGAGCTCTGTTTTTCGCTGTCAGTTTGAACGAGCTTTTTGAATGACCAAATGGTGTTGGAAAATTATGAAACTTTCCAGTCTTAAAGTTCACATCCCAAGCTTCAAAATGGACATAATTTCGTTTAGTATTCTGTGAGATATAGAAGTCCAAAGTTTGGGATGGAAACATAACTCTGTTTTGGAGGAGTGTTTAGTTTTTGGTGATGCTGTATTTGTGTAGTGATTTCCAGTTATGGGTTATATTTTTCCTTGAAAGAGGACTTATATACCTTTCATTTGGCTTTAGAATCACTCCGTTTCAATTTTTCTACAATTAGTTATGGTTTTCTGAAGTTCAACCAAGAGTTAAGAAATTGCTTGGCCACGGCCCATGAGTGGCTAGCCGCGGCCCAAACCTTTCTGGCCTTGGCCAACGGCCTTCTGACCATATTTTGGCCACGGCCAACCCCTGTGTTCCAGCACTTTGTGTTTTCAAAAAGTGACCTCCAACCTATTGTTTCCCAACCTTTTAGGGCTTTTATTAGAGGCATTTGTGGCCTCTTAAAAGTCCTAAATGATAACCAACTTAGTGCATTATGGAAATAAGTAATTGGAAGAGAGATTGATCAATTGTCCCTAATTTGGTATAGGATTTGATATCTGCCGAACGCGTGAGCCCACTGTGCCAAAGATTGTCAGGAAAGATTCAGGTAGCGACTCCTCTCTTATACTTTGCGTAAATGTATTGTATGTTTGTCTGTCATTCATTGTGTGGATGCTATTGCTACTGCTTTGTGATACCTTGTGCATTGAGATACCTTGTGGAGTTTCATGATACATTATGCTTTGAGATGCTTTGTAGTGCGTTGTGCATCGTGTTGCTGCTACATAGTGTTCACTGTGAAAGCGGGCGTTGTGCATAATGATTACAGCGAAAGCTAGCATAGTGCATTGTGATTACAGCCGTAAGTGCTGTCGTATGTGGCGCGAGCCAGAGATTATTGTGAGGCTGCTGAACATGATGAACATACGTGCTTTATGTTTATATATTGTATGAGTGACTTGTTGCTACTGGGATTCTTTAGAATCTCACTCTTTCCATATGACTAACCTTTTCAGACAGGGCAAGTGGCTCGAAGGAGAAGTGACTAACCCGGAGTGGTTAGGATCTCTTAGGGACATTCAGGATTTTGGGATTGTTGGTTATCTATTGTAGATTCGGGATTACTGTATATAAATTGTTCATAGTGAATTTTTGATTTTTAATCCCCATTTGGAAAACAGTAAACCCATTTGATATATAGAGTAACCCGGGGTTTGCTGGGATTTTAGTTTCCGCACTCTGATATTTCTTATGTGATTTGATTCTCAAGTAGTTATATCCGCACGTGAATGTGAGACCCGGAATTATTACATTTTGAATTGATTTTGAAATACCTCATCCCAGTTGAGGGATTATAAATTTTTGATTTCATTTTATTGGTCTCTCTTTCACTTAAATTTTGAAATCCGGATGTGATTACCGTAAGGGGGTTACATCCTTCGCTTGGACAGTCGCTCCCCCTTTCCAGTTGTAATCCAATCCCAACTCAACGTTCCACAACCTTAAGTTACCTCAATAACAAATATTGAGTTTGAATGAAATATCTCTCTCACAGAGTGAATAAGAATCACTGAAGTACAGAATTACAAGTATATGTAAAACAGAGTATTGAACGTGAACTTGATAATGCGTTCGTGTGTGTGTTCTTGTTATTTTTCTCTCTTTGGATGTTCCCATACATAAAGATGTGTTGGTAATAACCGTTGGAACATTTTCTTCTCACCCGTTAGAGTGTGCACAGCCATTGTTGACTTTTCCAGTATTTGAAAAATATCCGTTTGCTGTAGGTGGAGGTAGGTAGCGTTTGAATGTTGCATTTGACTTTCCTTATTTGGTAAGATCTCTTCATTGTTTATCTGCGGATATGCTAAAAATACTAATACAATGAAGGGTTAATCACATAGGAAACAAATCAATGAAATGTTGGAATGATTTCTGAATTTCTGGACTTGCATACTCGAGTAGTTACTCAAGTATTCATTAAGTTTACTCGAGTACTTACTCGGGTATCATCATGAGAGTAATGATAGCAAGTTAATGAATGAACATCACATAACTCGAGTAGTGCATGAAGTAAACAAATTTACAAACCTTGGAAATACCTGTTTACTCGGGTACTTACTTGAGTATGGTACAATTTTCTTCATAGGTTACTCGAGTAGTTACTCGAGTAATCTCTCAAATAAACTTCAGGTTACTCGGTGCTTTACTCTAGTAATGTTGGCAAGATTTCAGGGCAGAGAGCACTTCAAGTTTACTTACCTTGTTACTCGAGTACTTACTCGAGTAAACATAAATTTTCTGCATAGCTTACTCGGGTAGATACTTCAAGTGCTTTGTAAATAACTCTACAGATTACTCGATTACTGACTTGAGTAAACTAGTTCAAATATTTGACAAAGAATAATTGAATACCTGTATACTTAAGTAGTGCCTCGAGTGAAGTGATAATAGCATTTCAAGTTATTCGAGTATTACCTTCAAGTTTTGTTTACCACATTGAGTTACTTGAGTAGCTCCTCAAGTAATATTGGCGGGATTGAAAATTCCGAGAGCAACATATTTCTTGAAGCAGGGGACTCGAGTACAGACTCGAGTAACGTTGGCAGGCCAAGAGCAACTGAAAGTCTTTTACCTAGTCATTCGAGTACTCGAGTAACATTGGTAGGCCGAGAGCAACTGCAAGTCTTTCTCTTGGTTACTCGAGTATTTACTCGAGTAACATTGGCAGGTTACTTGAAGGTCGACTCTGGTTACTTCAAGTTTTTGTCTCATTACTCGAGTACTTACTCGAGTAACCCTTTAGGAATTTTGCCAGTGATGAAGTTTCTCAGCTTTTTCTCTTAGCCTTTCTTCATTACTCCAGTGCTTACTTCAAGTGATTATTTGCGCTGTTATTACTTTGTTCAAACTTATTTGTTTATCAAATTTTTTTCATACCATTCTTTGTTATCATCAAAACATGTGAGATCTAACATTCTCCCCCTTTTTGATGATGACAAAACTTGGAGATTTTGAACAAACTTTTTGAAATTGTGTTCTCAAATAAACAGTTCTTGAAATAAATTGTAATTTTGAGAACCTTTTTGAAATAGCTTGTTAAGTGTCAATTCAAAGTGTTTTGGAAAATTTTGAAAATATAACATATTCACCTTGCATATATAATAAACTCATTAGTTCCACAATGTATTATAACTTAAAAACTTAAATGGACTAAAATTGAAATTAAAACTTAAAGAAGCTTGTATTGAATTTAAAAATTGCATTACAAGTATAAAAAGCTATATAAAAAGCTCCCTAAATCCCATGTACATCTATATTCCCAAAATGAGAGAAACTCAGTCAACCACAAAATCACTCAAGCTCTTCTCCCCCTTTTTGTCTTCATCAATCAAGTAGAGGACTAGAAGGCTTGACCATAGAAATAGGCTTCACAGGAAGAACCAAAGGACCATCTGAACTAGAAGAATCAAAAGAAGAGGAGCTGGAAGATTCTGGTTTAGGAAGATTTAGTGGAGGGATATGAATGTCATCTCTTGGAGGAACTGGAGGAAGTTGATAGACAACAACAGTGGTAGTCTCAACCTCTTATGTGGCATCTGCAGAATGATGACCAGAGGATGAGGGAGAGATTTCCTCTGTATGTGTAGGAGAAGGAATAGGTGTAGGTGTGGGTTCAGGCTGAGCTCTAGGTGGTGAATTCTCAATAGTGAGTGGATAGTTTCATTGGTTTCAGGATCATCCACTGAGCATAGGATGTCTCTAGGAAGAATGATAGGGAATTTAAGTGTAGAGGGTCTTGGTTCAAGTGGACTAGAAACTGGAAGTTTGGGAAAAGATATCTCAGGGATAGTTGGCTCAACCTCAGTATGATGATGCTCAGAGGGGATGTTCTCTGGAGGTGAGAATGCCTCAGGTGCAGATGATGGACCAACAGAAGGTCCAGGACCCATAGAGTCCAATCTTGCCAGAATCAACTTCAGGATCTCACCCTGGGCACGCTGCTCAGCTAACAACTCCTCGTGCCTCTTGTCCATCCTCTCAGCCAACTCAGCCATCTTATCATTCATGTGAGTTATCAACTCAGCATTGGTGTTGGCAATGTCTATATGAAATCCTCTTAGCATATTCTCCATAAAGTGTTGAAGTGTGCCATTGAGGAAAAAGGGTGAAGAAGTAGTGGCAGCAGGAGCAGAAGACTAAGTATCATCCATTTTACTTATCTCAGTCTCTGTCTTCTTCTTCTTGGGACTTGACTCTAGAGGACCCTTGAGAGGAATCGTAATATTAAGCTTCCCAATCTGGTTTCTTCCAATTGGAGTAATCCTCTCAATATGCTCTTTATTCTCCAAGTACCATATCTTATTTTTCTTCAGGATAAGTGAAATAATCTGAGGATATGGCATAGGAGTAGTTGCTTTCCCCTCTATTATGTACGTCTTCATCTCAGAAAAGATGTATTCTCCCAAGTCTTTTTGTTCCTTCAGGAGTAGAGAAGCAAACCACCTATAGTCCCAGTCAGAGAAATGGGTATAGTTATTGGCTTTGTTCACAAAGGATCTAGAGTAAATATACCAAAGAACCCTGTGATGGTCACACATGTCACTCGGGTTAAAATTAAGAGGACCCACTAGCTCACCAGGTCTAAGGACAGTGAAAATTTGGTTTGGTTCAAGTTTGGAGTAGATGTCATCTAGAGGATTTTCTATTCCTAACCAAACATTGATCCTAGAGGGTGAGATAAGGATTTTCTAGCCTCTAACAGTTGTGGTCATTTCTTCTTCTGCAGAAGTCCTATTGGGTTCATCTAGAATCTCTAGGTTGCAGTAAAAATGAGTGACTATTTTAGTGCAAAAAGGAAGTCTAATTGACAGCCAAGGCATAAAAGGTTCAAGGAAGGGACTTAGGTCATACTTCAATACCTCCTGAAGTACCTTGAGATCTACACTGTGATTTTTGCAGACTTTTCTTCTTGAGAATTGTGTGAGATACTTCTGAGATTCCTCCAATTTGTTGACATTAAACCCCTTTGGAGGTATAGTGATCTCCACTTCTGGCAATTCTGACTTTTTGAAGGATTGCCCCTTCTCTAGTTGATCAAGAATTCCAGCCATTGCTTTAGCCACATTCACATCATACTTGGGCTTTTTGGAGGGTTTTGAAGTGAAAGAGGGAGTGGAAGAATCAGAAGGTGGAGGAGAAGGAGACTTGGTGCTTTTGCCTCTCCCAGTAGTGGTGCTTTCTTTGATTGAGCCCTTGTGACCACTGGCTCTTTAATCACAACACCTTTCTCCTTTAGTTTCGGTTGAGGTTTTGGTTGGATTTTGGCTTTTGATCTAGGAGTTAGTTTTTGTCTCTTTCTGGGAGGAGAAAAAAGAGGATCAGAGAGTTGTGGAGATCCAGAAGAGTTGTAGGAGTAAGATTTCTGGTTCTAACCATTTTGATTCAGAGAAACTTGAAATCTCAGAAAAACAGAGTGAGAAGTCGCGAGTTAGGGCAAGGTGAATCTGAACAAAATAGGAAGTTTTTGGAGCTAAGATTTGATGAGTTTTGACGGAAATCAAGTAAGGAAGAGATTGTGAAAACATTTTGTGAGAGGACTGGGTGATTTACTTGAGGATATTTTGTGGAAATGACCGAGTTTACGACAAATAAAGACTTAGAACCCGACATTACTCAAGGCCTTACTTGAGTAAGTATCAAGTTTACTCGAGTCCCTACTCGAGTGAACATTTAGAAAATTTCTAAAATAATTCATTTAAATTGCGTACCTGGCATGAATAATATTGTAATTATCCATGTATGTTCCCTTGATCATTTAATAGCCATTTTAAAACAGATTTGAGTTGATTCTCATCAAATTTGTGATCTGGACCTGCAGTCACTCGAGGCCTTACTCGAAGAAACTTCAAGTTTACTCGAGGCTTCCCTTGGGTAACCTGTCTTTTCTACTTTTGACTTTTCATTTCTCACCAAATGAACCGTTTAATTTAAATTTTAGGTGACTTGAGACTTTACTGCCAGTTTTGGAAGACCATTACTTGAGTACTCACTCGAGTAATGTGCTCTTTTACTTCAAGTTGTCCCTCGGGTAATGCTGCACTGTTAGATATTACTTGAAGTTGGCACTCCAGTAATGGTGTCCTCTGATAACCTCTGTTTTTATTTCTCAAAACAGAGTTTCAATCTTCCTGTAAAACAAGTTTCTACATACTCCAATTCTTAAACATTATCAAATAACTTTATCTAACATTATGAGAAACTGAAATAACTTACAATTCATTGGGATTTACCATTCCCAATTCTCTTCTAATGTATAGAAATTGATCTTTTGCAAGAGGTTTGGTGAAGATATCAGCTAGTTGAAGATGAGTAGGAATGAATATCACTTTTACATCTTTCTTTTGGACATAATCTCTGATGAAGTAATGTCTGACATCGATATGCTTGGTTCTAGAATGTTGAACTGGATTCTTTGCCAAACTTATCGTACTGGTATTGTCAAAAGAGATTGGTATTTCTTTAAGATAAATACCAAGATCTTGTAGTTGTTGTTTTAACCATATCACTTGTGCACAACAACTTGAGACTGCAACATATTCAGCTTCCGTTGACGAAAGAGACACTGTATTTTGTTTCTTGCTGAACCATGATACAAGAGATCCTCCAAGAAATTGACCTTGTCCGCTGGTGCTCTTTCTGTCTGTCTTGTATCCTCCATGATCAGAATCTGAATATGCTACTAGATATTCATTTCTTCATTTGGGATACCACAGACCCAATTCTGGTGTGTCAGCAGGGTATCTAAAGATTCGTTTGATAGTTTCAGCATGTGATTCCTTTGGTGCTGATTGATATCTTGCACATATGCCAACACTGAATTGGATGTCCAGTCTGCTTGCCGTGAGATAGAGTAATGATCCAATCATTCCTCTGTATTTTGTGATGTTGTAGTATTTCCCTTTGACATCAGCATCAAGCAACATAGTTGAGCTCATAGGTGTGTCTGTTCCATTTGCTTCATCTATTCCATACTTCTTCAATAACTCTTTCAAGTACTTTGTTTGAGATATGAAGATTCCATTCTTTCTTTTTTTGATTTGGAAACCGAGAAAGAAATTCAATTCTCCAATCATTGACATCTCAAACTCTCCCTGCATTGTCTCAGAAAATTCCTTACACAGAGATTCATTAGTAGCACCGAAAACAATATCATCAACATATATTTGAATAATTAAAATATCATCGCGTTTTCGTTTTGTAAAAAGTGTCGTATCAACTTTTCCTCGTACCAAACCTTGATCAATAAGAAATTTACTGAGTCTTTCGTACCATGCTCTAGGAGCTTGTTTTAAATCATATAAAGCCTTTTTGAGTTTGAAAACATGGTCAGGTTTGGTTATATCTTCAAAACCTGGAGGTTGCTCTATATATACTTCTTCCATAATGTAGCCATTTAGAAATGCACTCTGTACATCCATTTGATAGAGTTTGAATCCTTTGATGCATGCAAAGGCTAAGAGTATGTGTATAGCTTCCAATCTAGCCACTGGAGCATACGTTTCCTCATAATCAATCCCTTCTTCCTGATTATAGCCTTTGGCCACCAATCTTGCCTTGTTTCTGACAATAATTGCGGATTCATCGAGTTTGTTCTTGAATACCCATTTTGTGCCAATGATCAGATGATCCTTGGGTCAGGGTACCAAATCCCAAAATTGATTTCTTTCAAATTGATTTAGTTCTTCTTGCATTGCTATAACCCAATCATTGTCTGATAGGGCTTCATCAATGTTAGAAGGTTCAATCTCAGAAATGAATGTAGAAAAACTTACTTCATTGAAAAGTCTATTTCTAGTTTTGATCCCTTCATTCACATCTCCTATGACTTGATTTAAGGGATGACTTTTATTGTATTTCCAGGCTCTAGGATGTCCTAGTGATTGCTCTTCTTCCTTGGTTTCATCAACTTCTGGAATAAGAGATTTAGAAATAAATTGACCATTTTCTTGATTTAAAACAACTTCTTGCTCTTCATCAATGGTTTTGTTAGAGGATTCAAATTCATCAAATACAATATGAATTGATTCTTCAACAACACATGTTCTTTTATTGAAAACTCTGTATGCTTTACTTCAGTTAGAATATCCTAGGAAAATTCCTTCATCAATTTTAGAATCAAATTTTCCTAAGTTATCTTTACCATTATTATGAATGAAATACTTACAACAGAAGATGTGTAGATGAGCAATGTTTGGCTTCCTTCCTTTGTACAGCTCGTATGGTGTCTTTCCAAGTTTTGTTCTAATATAGGCTCTATTTGAAATATAGCATGCTGTACTCATAGTATCAGCCCAGAAAACTTGAGACACGTTCTTTTCATTTAACATTGCTCTAGCCATTTCAGTGAGCACTCTATTCTTACGTTCCACGACTCCATTTTGTTGAGGTGTTCTTGGAGCAGAGAATTGTGATCAACCCATTAGTATCACAATATTCTTCAAAGGCTTGATTTTCAAATTCTCCACCATGATCGGTCCTAATACCTGCAATGGACATACCTTTCTCATTTTGCACTTTCTTGGCAAAAACAATAAATTCTTCAAAGGTTTCATCCTTCGACGATAGAAAAATAGCCCATGTAAATCTGGAGAAGTCATCAACAATGACTAATGAATATAAGTTGCCACCAAAACTCTTTACTCTTGCTGGGCCAACTAAATCCATATGCAATAATTGTAGTGGTCTATTTGTTGAAATCTCATTTTTCAATTTGAAAGATGATTTAGTTTGTTTACCCTTTTGACATGCGTCACAAATTAAATCATTTTTGAAATTTACTTTAGGTAATCCAAGAACTAAATCCTTTTTTAGTAGTTTGCCTAGTTGATGCATATTGACATGAGCCAATCTCTTATGCAATAGCCAACTTTCATTGGCATTACTCAGAAAATAGTTTTCCAATTCATTTCTGCTAATATCTAGAGTATAACAATTACCTCCCCTTTTTGCTCTGAGCTTAGCCTTGATATTCTTCTTATCAAGTAGTAAGTCATTCTTGTTGATAATTAGACATTTCTCTGAGTCAAATATTACCTAGTTGTTTTTTTCTGCACTTTGACTCACACTCAGCAAGTTGTGGCACAATCCTTCGACATAGTATACGTCTTTGCCTTGTATGCCTTTGTCATTTTTTATTTCACCAATTCCTACTATCCTTCCGGTTTGATTTCCTCCAAATTTTACCTTTCCACCTTCTTTAGGTTGCAATTTGGTAAAACTTTCGAAATCACCGGTCATATGTCTAGAGCATCTATTGTCTATATACCACTTGTTAGTTTTGGATGCTTTGAGACATATCTACAATTAAAAATGATTAAGTCTTAGGTACCCACTTCTTTTTGGGTCTTTTTGGGTTAGTGCAGGAAATTTTCGAAACATATGTTCCTTTAGGTACCCATTTGTAGGTTCCTATTGTTCCTTTCTTCTTATGAATGCATGAAAAGGTATAATGACCTTTTCTATTACAGTAATTACAAAACGCAAACGGATTTGATGTATGCACAGAGTGCTGGAAATAATTCAAATATGACTTACCTCCTGCTTTCTTTCTACCTTTCCTTCTATCTGATTTTGGATCATATCCAATACCAGATCGGTCATTTACAAATCGTTGAGCTTTTAAAATCACATTTAGCATCTCACTTCCTTGAGTAAATTTTTCAAGAGTTTTTGTGAGATAAATGTTTTTCTTTTTCAAAGAAGAACAATTTTCACAATCCTTTTCTGAACTTTCTTTAAGTTTACTTTCAAGAACTTTGTTTTTCTTTTTGAAAACAACTAATTCTTTAACTACTTTGATGAATTCAGAATGTAAAGCATTATATTTAGAAAGAAATTCATCATAGGTAGGATCAGATTCATTTACCTCTTCTTCTGTTTCTTCTTAAGCAACGAGACATATATTGGCTACTTCTTCTTCATCACTTTCTTCGTCAGAGGAACTATCACCCCATATAGCATATACAAAGGCCTTCTTTTTGTTGAAGAATTTACCTTTTCTCTTTTCTTTGCTCTTTTGATTCAGCTCCGGACATTTTGATTTGATATGTCCTGGTTTTCCACATTCGTAGCAAATGATATGATCTTTGCTGCTAGTTCCTCCTTTTTGAAAGTGTTTGAATCCTTGACCTTTCTTGTAGAACTTTCTAAATCGTTTTATGATTAGGCCCATTTCATCATCGTCAAACTCCTCATCCTCATCTTGATTTTCTTCTTTTGGTTTTAGTGCTAGGCCTCTCTTCTTCTTGTCACCGATGTCATCTAGTTCCCGTTTGAACTTTAGTTTACTTTTATATTCAGAAAGACTTCCAAATAGAGAAGCAACTGATCTCTTTGATTCTCCTTTTGCTTCTTCTATCGCAGTGACTTTAGCCTCCCATTCTTTAGAAAGAATATTCAAAATCTTTCGTACTTAGGTATGTTGATCATAAACTTTCCCAAGTACTGCAAGTTGATTAACAAGATGAGTATATCTAAGTTCGAATTCAGATATTGATTCACCTGATTTCATTTGAAGTAGATCGAATTCAGTAACCAAGGTGTTGATCCGATTCTCCTTTATTCCCGAAATTCCTTCATGAGCTATTTCCAGAGCTTCCCATATTTGCTTTGCTATTAGAAGTGTGCAAATTCTGAAGTATTCACTTTGACTCAAAGCACTTTGTATCATTAGAATTGCCTTGCTGTTGAGAGTGATAAGTTTCATGTCATTCTCATCATATTCCGCTAGCATCTTGGGAATTTTCTGAGAATCTACAATCTTTGTAGGTTAATAGTCTCTACTCTCAATCATATCCCATAGCCCATATTCGGTAGCCATCATGAATACTCTGAACTTTGCTTTCCAGAAAGAAAAATGTTCGCCACTAAAACCTGGAGGTCTAGTGATGGATGCTCCGTCGGGAAGAATTCCTTTACCCATGCTTGCCATTGGATCCTTCTTAGGTTATTATACCTTAACAAGAAGACCGACGCTCTGATACTAAATGTTAGAGCAAGCGTTTCACCCAAGAGGGGGGTGAATTGGGTGATACTAAAAATTTCGTTGCAAATACGAAAACTTAACGGTGAATATAATGCAGTAAAGAGTAAGGAGAAAAATCACCGAAGTGTACACCGAGAGTTATACTAGTTCGGCCACAACCACTTTGACCTACGTCCAGTCCTCAGAATATCTCTGAGAGTTTCACTATAACTTCCAAGATTCAGTGGGTTCTTGGCATCTGGGTACAAGCAAGTTCCTTCGCCTGGACACTCGCTCCCCCTTACAAGTTGTAATCCAATCCCAACTCAAGGTTCCCCAACCTTAAGTTACCTACATAACAAATATTGAGTTTAAATGAAATATCTCTCTCACAGAGTGAATAAGAATCACTGAAGTACAGAATTACAAGTATATGTAAAACAGAGTATTGAACGTGAACTTGATAATGCATTCGTGTGTGTGTTCTTATTAGTTTTCTCTGTTTGGATGTTCTCATATATAAAGATGTGTCGGTAATGACCGTTGGAACATTTTCTTCTCACCCGTTAGATTGTGCGCAGCCATTGTTGACTTTTCCAGTATTTGAAAAATATCCGTTTGCGGTAGGTGACGGTAGGTAGCGTTTGAACGTTGCATTTGACTTTCCTTATTTGGTAAGATATCTTCATTGTTTATCTGCGGATATGCTAAGAATACTAATACAATGAAGGGTTAAACACATAGGAAACAAATCATTGAACGTTAAAATGATTTCTGAATTTCTGGACTTGCATACTCGAGTAGTCATTAAGTTTACTCGAGTACTTACTCGAGTATCATCGTGAGAGTAATGATAGCAAGTTAATGAATGAACATCACATAACTCGAGTAGTGCATGAAGTAAACAAATTTACAAACCATGGAAATACCTGTTTACTCGGGTACTTACTCTAGTATAGTACAATTTTCTTCATGGGTTACTCGAGTAGTTACTCGAGTAATCTCTCAAATAAACTTTAGGTTACTCGATGCTTTACTCCAGTAGTGTTGGTAGGATTTCAGGGCCGAGAGCACTTCAAGTTTGCTTACCTAGTTACTCAAGTACTTAATCGAGTAAACATAAATTTTCTGCATAGCTTACTCGGGTAGATACTTCAAGTGCTTTGTAAATAACTCTGCAGATTACTCGATTACTGACTCGAGTAAACTAGTTCAAATATTTGACAAAGAATAATTGAATACCTATATACTTGAGTAGTACCTCGAGTGAAGTGATAATATCATTTCAAGTTATTCGAGTATTACCTTTAAGTTTTGCTTACAACAGTGAGTTACTCGAGTAGCTCCTCAAGTAACATTGGCGGGATTGAAAATGCCGAGAGCAACATATTTCTTGAAGCAGGGGACTCGAGTAACATTGGCAGGCCAAGAGCAACTGGAAGTCTTTTACCTAGTTATTCAAGTACTCACTCGAGTAACATTGGCAGGCCGAGAGCAACTGCAAGTCTTTCTCTTGGTTACTCGAGTAACATTGGCAGGTTACTTGAAGGTCGACTCTGGTTACTTCAAGTTTTTGTCTCATTACTCGAGTACTTACTGGAGTAACCCTTTAGGAATTTTGCCAGTGATGAAGTTTCTCTGCTTTTTCTCTTGGCCTTTCTTCATTACTCCAGTGCTTACTTCAAGTGATTATTTTCCCTGTTATTACTTTGTTCAAACTTATTTGTTTATCAAATCTTTTTCATACCATTCTTTGTTATCATCAAAACATGTGAGATCTAACAAGGCTTCGCGCCACGACCCAATCGATCATTCAATGATAAATACAAACAAGAAATGCATTAAACATGATATAGGAGAAAGTGTCACTACCTTATTCTTTCTGTTCTTGTTCAGGCATAAGCCTTTTACTTTCCAAGCAAATATCAAATCCTATAATCATAATTAAGGACGACAGTTATCACTTATCCCAGTACTCAAATGACTTCAAAACACTTATATTTGGTTATCATTAAAGTTCCTTAGGTGGTTACTAGAAGCCCAAACAAATGCCTAAAGGGATGGGAAGTATTATCTTAAAGACCACCTTACATTAGAGAAAAATTTTGATTTTGGTTGTTGGCCGTGGCCAAGAGTTTTTGGATGCGGCCAAAAATAGATCAAATAATTTTGGGCTACGGCCAATAACTTTTGGCTGTGGCCAAAATTAGGTCAGAGAGTTTTTGTCTGCATCTAAAAGCAAGTCAAAAACTCTTGGCCTGCGGCCAAGAAAATTTTAGTTTCTTGGCTGAAAATCCAAAAATCATAACTAATTCTAGAAAAATCGAAATGAGATGATTTCAAAGTTAATTGAAAGCTATTTTTAAGTTCTCTTTATAGTAAAAATATGAATCATTGCTGTCTATAACCAAAAAAATACATGATTCAACAATTCTCCTTGTTGTTCCAGAATTAATCCCAGTTTTGACATCAAACTTTGGAAATTCATAACTCCCAGCACACACATTGAAATGACCTCCATAATATATCACATTTCTTGGCATGTCTATTATTAGACTGGAAATTTTTAGAATCTTTCGTCACCATTTACCCATTCAAAACGTCCATGCAAGCTGACTGCCTGTATAGGGTTTTCACTAACCAAAACTTGCAACTTTTAAACCTAGGTTTCCAATGGTTCAAAATTCACATCTAACACTACTCCCACACAAGTTTCCACAAGGAATCCAATAGAAACATCAGAAAACCCAATTCTCATTCCTTTAACATATTCTATTTTTGGCACATATTCAACACAAAACCAAAAATTGTCAAACTTTACATTTAAGCTTCAATTCAATTCTATCAATTCAAAACACTAAACAATGCACCATTTCCATGACAACAATATACCATACTCTCCATGACCCTATATCACGAAAATTAGGGCAAAATTTCCAAAAATTCAAGGCTCAACCAAAAGGCCACAAAACTTATATGAAAGTGTTCATCTTACTCACCTTTACAACTTTCTCAAAGGTATTTCTTGCTTCTCCAATCGCTAGATTTCCTTGTGTGCTCAAAACACCACCAATAGAAAAAATCTAAAACAATAGAAATGAAGCCCTCAACCCAAGGAACAAGATTAAAGAAGAGAGCTTTTGCATAGGAGTTCATTTGAAGGGTCAAATACTCACCTTTATCACACAAGCTTATTTCTCTTTCTTGTCTTCAATGGCTGCCGACTTGTGAGAGAAAAATAAGAGAGATGAGTGTATAAGGAAGATGAAATGATGGACCTCCCTTGCCCATACTCATGCTCAGTCGAAATGTAGGAGGAGAGAGGGAGAAAATATGATTTTTAAATCCTAATCTGACTTTTCTCACTACTTTATCATCATTTCAACTTGCCACTTGTCCAACTCTCATTGGTTCTCATAAAGTAAGTAACTATTTAGTTACTCTAACCACTCCATTATCCATTTAGTTACCCTTCTCATTTCTCTTAGTTAGTAATTAATTTTTCCATTAATCACTGCCTAATTAGCCGATAATTTTCCATTCTTTCAATTTTTCCCTGATTATGGTATATTAACTTGAATTGCCACATAACACATATTTTAATTCTTTGCCATTCCCTCTAATTTTAGCCCAAAAATTACTTTATCAAATAATTATGCTAAAATGCAGGGTGCTGGGCATTTATAATAATTAATTCAGGTCTCAAATAAACTTTAATTCACAAAATCATTCTCTAAATATTCATTACAACCTCTTAAAAGGTCATTAGCCCTTAATCAAAATTTGGGGCATTACAGTCGCCAACAATCTTTAGGCTTAATTCATGAATTCATATGGCATCTTTGAAGGAGTTGACCACAAAATTTGTAAAGTTGGAAAAATTTAAAGGTGGCAATATTTTGAGATGGCACCAGTTTTGCTTGCTATAAGAAATAGATGGTTTGATTCAGGGACTTTGCAAAGGAGTCATCTAGAATTCACTTGGTTAATGGCAAAAGAGATACATAGGTATCTATTTGAATCTCTTTATTATAGGTTATAGATTCATAAGGTTTATTCATGATTTGGTATGATGCAATTATTTTGCCTTAAATTATATTAGCTTTGTGGAATCATGGAATATTTTAAACATGATTAGAAAGTGATAAAGAAGAATAGTAGATTTTGAATTTACTAAATTGATAATTATCATGAGATATTCTATTGTCATTTAGATAAGTTGATAATTGTCATGTTGTGTTTTAATTTTAATTCGTATGATTAATGAAAATTTATTTTGAAAGAGATGCATGAATTGAGAATGTTTTGAATAATTTCAAACAAAGAAAACACATGTGGATGAATAAATTATTGTCTCATCAATTATAAGTAAACCTTCTCCTTAATGGAAAGACATGAAAAATAATCTTAATTAAACATAAAAAGTAAATCTCTCTTAATCAATTGGGGGATTATCTTTTCTTATAAGACTAAAAGAGGAGTGTAGCAAAAGATCCATGATATAAAAGACACCAATGCTCATGAGAAACCAATGTTCATGAGAAAGTATCATTAGAAGTTACATGTAGTGGAGGAAGGACGGCCTTATAAGACCTTAGAAAAAAGAGGGAAGGATAGAATTACAAATTCTATTTACATGTTTGGCTATGGTAATTTTAATAATAGAAAATGAGTCATGATTTGTTGGAGATATGCCAATAATTTTGATTGTTTTTATGATCCTTCATTGTTTGACTCTAGTAAATCTATCCATTGTGATAATCTATACTAGCAAAGGCTTATAGCCAAATTTATAATAGAAAGTCATAATATATTGGCTTAAGACATAGCTATATGAAAGATTTGATTTTGCATAGAGTAATTTTCCTTAGTTATATAAGATTTGTCCTTTAATGAAAGGTCTAACAAGTTATATGGTGTTAAAAACATTAAGAGGGATGGGATTGAAGCCCTATAAATCTTGATCATTAATAGTGGAAACCCAACTCACACTTGACCATCATATCAAGTCTTGAGTTCAATGGTGATAGTGCATTATGAGAATGATTGCAAATACTTTGCTTTTTAATACATCCCAGGTTGGAAAGTACTTGGTAACAATGAGAATAAAAGGAGAGTAGATTGAACTCTAATTGGCTCATAATGGACCTGTTAATATATATTTATTGGAGCATTTACCGTGGTAGTGCTCTTAACGGCGTCTGTATATATGAAAGTGAAGAAGGGCTGCTTCTAAGAGTCCAAGAACTTGATTGTAAAAAGCCCTCATGAAAAGGTTATAGACATAAGGCCATGAACAAACATGTCATTTAAAGTGGCATACAATGATCCTATAATTCATGCACACCAATTTATATGGGATATTTGGTTCAAAGCTTAGTTTATCATATTATTTCGGATAGGCAAAACCATATCTTACTTAGGTAAAGGTTCACATCTTCAAGATACCTTTACTGACAATGTGAGATTTCAAAGTGATAAGAGTTTGTGGCCATTTTAAAATGGTGGGGGTGTAACCGCCTCACTGTAATTACATCTGGTTTATAAAATTAAAGTGAAATATAAACCAATAACACAAAATCAACATTTAAAATCCCTCACCTTCAAGATAAGGTGTTCAGAAAACAGTTCAAAATATATTCAGCTTGGTCTCACATTCACGCTTTGAATATAATTACTTGAGAAATCAAATCACATTGGTAAATATCAGAGTGCGCAACTAAAATCCCGGCATACCCCGGATTACATGTATATATAAAATGGGTGTATAGTTTCCCAAAAAAGGGGATTACATATCCAAAAATAATATTTACAACCCAAAATATATACAGTAATCCTAAATCGAAAATAGATAACCAACAACCAAATAAAATGTCTCTAAGAGATCCTAACCGCTCTGGGTTGTCCGCTTACCTTTTGAGCCACTAGCTCTGTCTGAAATGTTAGTCATTGGAAAGAATGAGATTCAAGAGAATTCCAATAGTAACAAATCACTCATACAATGAATAAACTTATAGCATATATGATCATGTTTAGCAGCATCTCAATAATTCATGGCTCATGCCTCGAACAACAGCACTCATGACTGTAATCACAATACAACAGATTTCGTTGTAATCTCAATGCTCGCTTTCATGGTAAATACTATGCCAGCTTTTGCTGTAGTCACTATGCCTACTTTCACAGTAAATACTATGCAGCAACATCACAAGGCACAAAACATCACAAAGCTCCATCAGGCGTCACAAGGTATCGCAAAGCAGCAGCAACAACACAATGCATGATAACATACATACAATACATTTACACAAAGTATAAGAGAAGAGTTACTACCTTACTCTTTCCTGACGTTCTTTGGCACAGTGGGCTCACGCGTCTGACAAATGTCAAATCCTATAACCAAATCAGGGACAACAGATCAATCTCTTTTCCAAATACTTATTTCGATAATACTCTAAGTTTGTTATCATTTAAACTCTTTAGGATGCTCATAAGAGGCCTAAACACATGGTAAAAGGGTTAGAAGAAAGTATCCTGAAGACCCCTTTTCAGAAGCACAACACTGATTTTCAGCTGGCTCACTCGAGTGAAGATGACCTCACTCGAGTGATGGAAGGCTTGCACTTGAGTGAAAGTGGCTCTCACTCGCGAGTGTTTGACAGTGAACAACTATGGCACGAAGGTGCTCACAATACTCGAGCATGTGGTTTTGCACTCGAGTAATGACTCCAAATTCACTCGAGTCCTAGAAAGTGAAACACAGAAAGTACTTGCCCTAGAGTACAGACAACTTCAGAGGAAAAAGCTCACTCGAGCACAACCCTTAGCACTCGGGTGAGAAGACTGCACTTGCGAGTGTCAAAACACACTCTGGATAAATGGCCTGCGAGTGCTTGGTCGAGAGCAACTCTTAACATAGCATTACACTTGCACTCAAGTAAACCCATGCTCACTCGAGTGATGGTTTGTATCACTCGCGAATCAAGAAGTGCACTGGCGCTTTAGCCATAGAAGTAAAACAAGAAGTGAAAGAACTTAGGTGAAAATATGCACAAAACTTGAGTGAGACTCATCCTCACTCGAGTGAGGCTTATCAGATTGCCAGATCGCAGCAAAAGATAGAAATTCCCAGATTGGCCAAAACTGATCCCAATGGTTCCCAAACTCAATACAAAGCTCATTCCTACTTAAAATTTCATAAGGAACCTATTGGTAACCTAAAATTACACAAAATCCCATTCTAACCACAATCTTACTCTTGGGTCTCTAACACACACACAATACCCAATTTCATTCAACTCACTTCTAAAATTCAAAACCATATCTAACACTTAAATAACTTCACAACAAACCAGTTCCAACATCGTTCACCATGTAATTCATGCATTTAAAAATTGGCATAAAACCAAGGAAAATTCTAGAATTCATCAAGCTCAACCAAAAATCACAATAAATATACCAAAAAACACTAAATCCTTACCTCTTCAAATTGCTAGAACCAAACCTTGATTCTCCAACTTTCAAATATGCTCTAACACTCAAACTACTACCTTTCAAAATTCTGAAATCATCAAGATGAAGCTCTTAACACTATCAACAAGATTAGTGAAGAGTGTTTGAGTATAGGAAGACCATTACCTACCTAAAATTCAAGCTTTCCCTTTCTCTTTCCTTGCTTCAAGTTGCCGAAAATAGAGAAGGAGGAGAGAAAGACGATGAGATGATAATGATGAAGAAGATCACTTCCCTTCCTTATGCTCACCACCTACCGATTTGAGTAAGAGAAGAGAGAGAAAAGTGATTTTGATATGTTGACTCAAATCCATGGTCCACATTGAGCTACTTGGCATAATCTTGCTTACTCTTCCATGAATTCACATAGATGCAAAGCATATGATTGTGACCCATAAACAATAAATCTCAACCATTGATTCTCAATCACTAATGAGTTTCCTCATTATTAACTAACCAATTGGTCGGTAAACTTCCAATTTTACCATTTTGCCCCTGATTTTCACTATGCTCAATAAATTATCACCAAGTATATGTATACTAAATTCATATCATATTTCTCCAAAAGTGTTTAATTACACTAATCACAATCAATCTTGAAATCATTAGCCCTTAATCTCAAATTGGGTATCTACAAGGGGATTGTTGGAATATTTTAAAATGAAGTGATGCGTTTTTGGTAAAGTTACGTCCTTATAAATTAAGGAATTTGTGTGAAGAGTAATGTGGGAGTTATACCACTAAAATTCACCAAGGCCATATCTTTTTCATCCCTAAAGACATATGTGAAGGGTTATAACCAAAGGTTCATGGTGAAAGGTTGTGTTAGTTTTTTAAGAAAACCCTACATACCATGAAAGTATAACTCTTCATAGAAAAGGTTATTTAAGTTATGTTAGTTCATGAGAGTTCATGAAACTCATTGCCTTTGTCTTTGAGTGCATATAAAGATAGAGTCAAATTATGACTTTATAAAAGTCGTTCTTGACTTGGCTTGGGTGTTGGAAGTGCAATCTATACTCAAGGGTACGGTCTTCATTGTATCTTGCAAAAAAATTGATCATCAATCCAAATTGCACCCTAAAAGATAGAAATAAGTGGGGGTGAATTAAGCCTAAAGGAAAGTGCTATCTATACTTGAAATATTGTGCATCACTTTCTTCTTCATATTTCTTCTTCTATATATTTCCACCAACAAAGTGGTGGCTATTATGATTCAAATAGTAGGCCAAGGTGTAAGCAAAATTGCCATGAATTGTGCATTAACACATATGTCTTGATTTTCTACTCCACCACTCTCTCCACCTTCCTCCTCCTTCCTTTCATCACCTTCCTTTTTCACAGGTTCTTCTCTCTCTCTCTCTCTCTCTTTGTAACGCCCCAAATTTTGATTAAGGGCTAATGTTGATTATTGAGAATGTAATTATTGATTAAAGCTGATTTAATGTGTATTTGTGATAATATTATTTAATATGTCATAATTGACGGAAAATTAAAAGAATGGAATTATTGGTCATAAGTTAGTGATTAATGGGAAATTAATTACTAACTAAGAAGAAATTAGATGTATGATTAAATGGCTAATGGATGGGTTAGAGAAGCTGATTGGTGACTTAGTGTGTGAGAACCAATAGGAAAATGGCATATGGCAACTTGGTGTGATGGGTGGAGTGAAGAAAAGTCAAATGCATATTTAAAATAATTTCTCTCTCCTCTCTTCCCTCACTTGGCGCTGAAATGGTAGGAAGGGAGTAGGGTGATCATTCTTTATTCATCTCTTCATACTTCCTCATCTTATCCCTCTCATTCTCTCTTCTTTCTCTCTCTCTCTCTTTAGCCATTAAAGACAAAAGGGAAGGAAGAAAAACTTGAAAAGGTAAGGGAAAATGATCCCTATTGCTCAAACATAGTTCATTAAAGTTGTTCCTTGAGTAATGAGCTTCATTTTGATGGTTATAGCTTGTCCATTGATATTGATTTGTGATCTCAAGGAATTTTGAAAGTTAGAGAATTAAAAAGTCCCTTTGAGAAGTTGTCGAGGTGAGTTAAAGAAACATATCTATCTAAGTTTTGTGCCATTTGGATTAGCTTTGAATTTCTGGGATTTATTGGCCATTTTCAAAAAATAATGATCATTGGACATTTGGAATATTATTAGTATGGAAATTGTATATTTTGAATGTGTATGGATAGATAGGATTGATTTAGAGTTAATGATTGAGTTAGGAAATGTTGGAAATATAGTATTGAATGTTGCCCAAAACCAAAGCATGATAATGGAATAGGATTTTGGTGGTTTTGACATGTCCATTGGATTCCTTGAGTGTTTTTATGAGGGAGTGGCTTTGGTTAAGATGTTGAGTCCATTGGTAGCCTTTGGTAAAAATTCTGGAAAACTGTCATTTTATCTGCGTTTTTTGGGTTCTGATATGGTCACTCGAGTGATCCCGGGCTCACTCGAGTGAGGGATGAACATCACTCAGGTGTGGTTAAGTTCCACTAGAGTGATTCAGTAAGATTCTTCATTTTTCCTTCAATTTCGGTGTTTCACTTCTGCAAAAGTGCAAGAGCGTGTCTCAACACTCGCAAGTATTCCATCTCACTCGAGTGAAAGGCCAATACTCGAGTGCTTCTCTTCTTTAAAATTTCTATTTGCTCTCAGGTTATCACTTCCTGGACTTCACTCTCTAATGCTCGAGTGAAGTAATTGGCTATCACTCGAGTGTGGTCCAGTGTGCTCGAGTGTCACTGTCTCTGAAAAGTTCTTATGCTCTTGGGTGCTCACTCGCTATCCTCCACTCTATGGTACCCGAGTGCAGATCGTACCACCACTCGAGTGAGGCCGTCTTCACTCGAGTGTCAGTGCCCTATCACTCGAGTGAGGCTATCTTCACTTGAGTGGAATAGTGACAAATGTCAGTGTTTAGGCTTCCCAAAGGGGATCCCTGGGGTAATTCTTCCAATCCGTTAGGGCTTTTATTAAAGGCATATATGAGTATTAAAGAGACAGTAATGATAACCAATTTAAGTATTATGAAGATATTAAGTATTGAACTAAGTGTAACGCATCATCCTTCATCATGACTTGGAGCAAAGAAGGCCTGTGCCTGCTCAAGAACGGAAAGACAAAGGTAGTGACACTTTATCCTATATCATGTATATTGCATTGCTTGTTTGCATTAATTATTGAATATAGTGAAGGGAACGTGGCGTAAGCCCTATCTCGAATACAGATACAGTTGATAGAATGTGGTGAAAGCCCGGCCTTGAATACAGATACAGTGAGGGGATGTGGTAAAAGCCTGATCTTGTATACAGTGAAGGGGACGTGGCAGTATGCCCGGCCTCGAATATTGATTGCTGCATTGTGATATATGTTTACTTGCTTTGTATATATGCATCATATTCGTAAACTATTACTACTAGGATTCTTTTGAATCTCACCCTTTCCAAACAACATTTTTAGATAGGGCAAGTGGATCGAGGAACAATCAAGTGGATAAAGGTGATTAGGACTACTGGCGGTAGTTAGTTAGATATTTTGGTTTTATACTGGACTGGTTATCATTTTGGATAAATGTACATATTGAATAGATAATAGAATTACAGTTTTGTATAATCCCCGGTATGGATACTGAGATGGGTAATGATGCCTTGTATAATATTTTGGATTAATGTTATTATCCCGGGTAAACATCGGGAATTGTGCTTACTCTGATATTTTACATGTGACAAACTGAATAGGCCTATTGATTTATGAATGAAATGAATGGAGATCTATTTGTAAGGATGTTTTAAAAGTTTTAATTATTTCAGATCTCTTATTGAATTATTAAATGTGTTTAAACGCTTAATCTCGGCCTTGATCGTAATGGGGGTTACATTTGTAGTATTAGAGCAGTTTTCCTGGCATTTATAAGAATTGCTAGGATAGTTGCCCTAGTGTAGAGTTGGAGTGATTGATGATTGATATAGCTGGTTGTATGCACATGTACGTTCCTGATATTGATTGGTATATAAGAGTTTACGGAATATGTGTATACCTTTGAATGATTTTTGACTGGGTGAATCTTTATAAATTGAAGAGAACAATGGCTCCTACTAGAGTCAGAAGACTGGATCCAAAGGTGGAAGAGCTTAATGATAATCCTCCTGACCTGATACAAGAGATGATGACTCTGATAAGAGAATAAAGAGACATGATCCATGAGCTAAGAGAAGAGCTCAGGGAGGAAAGGGCTAAGAGAAATGAAGAAAGGGGCCAGTTTACTCATAAGGAGACCCTATCGGAAGAGGTAGCTGAGGGGTCAAATGGATCCTATGAGTCTCTACCTCATACTGAGCATAACCAAGGGTCATACGAGGTGCTGGCTCGAAATGATAGAGAATTAATACTTGGGTTTTTAAATTTTGTAAGCATATGCATCCTGTGTGCAAAGGAAGATTCGACCCTTAAGTGGTGGAGGATTGGATTATGAGATTAGAGAAGATCTTTGAGGTGCTTGGGTACCCATTGGAGGTGAAAGCAAAACTAGCTATCTACAAGCTAGAAGGAGATACAGATAGATGGTGGCAAAACATTACCATGACTATGCAGGCCCAGAATGTGCTAGTGACTTGGGAAGTGTTCCAAAGGGAATTCAATGACAAGTACTTCCCTAAGTCTGTGAGAATAGAGAAAGAGTCAGAGTTCCTGGCTTTTAAGTAAGGGGACGATAAGACATTTGATGATTACCCGTCCCGGTTCGTTCGCCTATCCCGGTACTCCTCCTATCTCAGGCGAATAGATGACGAGGAATGGAGTTCTGACATGTTGATTAGAGGCTTGAGGAGAGAATTTAAGAAAAGGTTGGCCACCCGGTAATTTGATAAGTTCAACAAAGCGGTGGAAGAGTGCCGCATCACTGAGAATAACTTGAGAGACATTAACCCAAGTAAGGGTGGTGGTTGCGGTGACACTGGTAAAAGGAGCTTATCCCAAAAGTATAAGAGCCAATGATTCTCATCCAAGGGCGGTGGTAAGAAGCCTTACCAAGCTAGAGATCACGGGAATCAAGGACAGTCACCATAGTGGGTATGCCCCCGGTGTAACAATGAACATGCTGGTAGAAATTGTGGGGGGCAATGGGTATGCTACAATTGCAAGCAGCCCAGACATCTTGCCAAGGATTGCAAAGGGTGATTGGCAGAGTCAAGGGAGAGTGTTTGCTATGACCCACAAAGAGGCAAGGAAATCTCTCGAATTGATCCAAGGTAACATCCTTTTAAATGGTAGTGTATTGCAAACTCTATTTGATTCAGGTGCAAGTCATTCGTTTATAGCCTATGCCTGTGTAAAGCGTCTAGGACTACATGTTCATAGATTGCCATTTGATATTGTTGTGTCAACACCTATAGGTGCTAAGAATGTGGCTGCGGAAGCTTGTCTGAATTGTGTTATTAATATCGAAGGGTTTAAGTTTACCATTGATTTGATTTGTCTACCACTTCATCAACTATAAGTTATTCTGGGTATTGATTGGTTGACAGCGAATAATGTCATGTTGGATTATGGGAATAGAAAAATAGTTTATCCTACTCCTCGGAGGGATGTGAATATAAACAGTAGTATGAATTTCCTCTCGACAGTTAAGGCTGAAGAATGTCTAAAAAAGGGATGCCAAAGGTATATGGTATTCTTCTCTTTTCAGGAAGAGTTAAATGAAGCCATTAAGAGTATTTTCGGTAGTGAGAGAATTTCCTAAAGATCATGGCAGATTGCCTCCGGAAAGAGAAGTAGAATTTCTAATTGAAATTATGCCAGAGCTGGTTTGATATCTAAAGCCCCGTATAAAATGGCCCCTAATAAAATGGCAGAATTGAAGAAGTAGATTGAAGACTTGCTTGAGAAAGGGTTTATTTGACCCAGTGTGTCACCATGGGGAGCTCCGGTGTGTTTGTGAAAATGAAAGATGGGAGTTTGTGGTTGTGTATTAATTACAGAGATCTTAACAAGGTAACTGTTAAGAAAAAATACCCTCTCCTGAGAATTCATGACCTATTAGATCAATTATCTGGCTCATGTGTATTCTCCAAGATTGATTTAAGGTTGGGATATCATCAATTGCGTGTGAAGGCAGCGGATATTCTGAAGACTGCTTTAGAACAAGGTATGGGCACTATAGGTTCCTTGTGAAGCCCTACGGATTGATGAATGCACCGGTAGTATTCATGGATTTATGAATCGTATCTTCTGACCGTATCTCGACCAGTTTGTGGTCATGTTCATTGGCGACATATTGATTTACTCTAAGAGTAATAAAAAGCATGAACAACATTTGAAATTTGTATTGAGAATATTGAGAGAAAAGCAACTTTACGCCAAGCTGAGTAAATGTGAGTTCTGGCTTACGGAGGTGAAATTCCTTGGCCATAGTATCTCATGTAAAGGGGTCTCAGTAGATCCCGAAAAAGTGGAAGTAGTACTTGACTGGAAGAGGCTAAAAACTGTTTCTGAGATCCGCAATTTTTTAGGTCTTACTGGTTATTATCAGAGGTTCATTCAGAACTTCTCAAGTATTACATTGCCAATGACCAAGCTCACGATGAAGGATCAACCATTTTTATGGGATGACAGATGTGAACAGAGTTTCACGGAGCTGAAGGAGAGATTGACTATGGCACCAGTATTGATTATACCTGATCCTTGTGAGGCTTACATCGTGTACAGTATTGCGAGTAAGCGGGGGTTAGGGTATGTCCTGATGAAGCAAGAGCGTGTGGTGGCCTATACTTCTCGTCAGCTTAAACCGCATGAAATGAATTACCCCACTCATGATCTGGAGCTTGTGGCGGTAGTATTTGTATTAAAGATTTGGCGTCATTATCTATATGGCGTGATAGTGGAATTGTACTGCGACCATAAGAGCCTTCAATATCTGTATGATCAGAAGGAATTGAATATGAGATAGCAGCGGTGGATAGAGTTGCTAAAGGATTATAACCTGGAGATTAAATATCATCCAGGTAAAGTTAATGTCATCGCAGATGCTTTGAGTCGAAAGACGGTGCTAGTGGCAACGATGATGATCCAGGAAATAAGATTGATAGAGGATTTTCTGGATTTCAATCTCTCGAATAATATCCTGTGAGCTAGTTAAGGTGTTGTCTAAGGGGAAAATAACCTAAGGATGGAAATTGAAGAGGCTCATATGCATGATGAAAGAGCCCAGTTCATCCGAGCTATGATTGAGCAAGGAGGGACTCGAGATTATGATTTGTCACCTAGTGGACTGGAGCGATACCAGAAGAGAATATATGTTCCACTGAAGGTGAATTTGAGACAGAGAATTCTTGATGAGGCTTATAAGAGTCAGTATACTATTCACCTCGGTATGAGCAAGATGTATCACAACTTGAAATCTATATACTGGTGGCCAGGGTTAAAGAGTGATGTGACAAAGTATGTGGCGCGGTGCATTACCTGTCAAAAGGTGAAGATTAAACACTAGAGACTGCCAGGATTGCTTCAGAGTCCAAAAATTCCAGAATGAAAGTGGGAGAGTGTGACTATAGATTTAGTGGTAGGTCTGCCTAGGATTAGGAACTATAATGTGATCTGGGTGATTGTTGATCGACTCACGAAGTCAACACACTTCATACTGATTAATGCTAGCTATTCTCCGGATAAGCTAGCGGAAATCTACATCAAAGAGATAGTGAGACTCCATGGTACACTAAACAACATTATCTCCTAAAGAGATCCTCAGCTTACTTCAAGATTCTGGAGGGCTCTCCATGAAGCTATGGGTACACAGTTGAGGTTTAATACGGCCTACCATCCTCAGACAGATGGACAGTCAGAAAGGACCATTCAAACGTTAGAAGATATGCTGAGAGGGTGTCTCCTAAACTTCAAAGGAAAATGGGATTATTACCTTCCACTTGCCGAATTTGCTTATAACAACAGTTATCATGCGAGCATTTATATGGCTCTGTATGAGGCATTGTATGGAAGGAAGTTCCAATCACCATTGTGCTGGATAGAGTTATCTGAGAGGAAGTTGTATGGCCCAAACCTCATTGATCAAACTTCAGAAAAGATTAAAATTATTAAAATTATTACCGTACAAAGTCGATAGAAGAGCTATGCTGATAAAGGGATAAGACCTCTATAGTTTGAAGTGGGGGATCATATTTTCCTCAGAGTATCTTTGGTCACAGGCATCGGAAGGGCGATCAAGCGATGGAAATTGAGTCTGAGGTACATTGGGCCATTTGAGATTCTGGTACGAATCAGACTTGTAGCATACCGGATAGCCCTACCCCCTAATTTGAGTAGATTGCACAATGTGTTCCATGTCTCGTAACTCAAGAAGTACCAACCAGACCCTGAGCATATTATTGAATATGAAGATGTAAAGTTATAGGATAACTTCACTTATGCGGTTGAGCCAGAAAGAATCATTGATCGAGAATAGCGGCAGCTCAGACAATGAAGCTTACTGTTTGTAAAGGTGGTCTGGAAGGGAATGTCTCCAAGAGAAGAAACTTGGTAAGCAGAAGCGGACATGAAGAAAAGATTTCCTGAGTTTATGCCTAATTATGTGTAATCAATTTTATGGGAAAAATTTATTGAACGAGGGGAGAATTATAATGCCCCAAATTTTGATTAAGGGCTAATGTCGATTATTGAGAATGTAATTGTGGATTAAAGCTGAATTAATGTGTATTTGTGACAACATTATTTAATATGTCATAATTTATGGAAAATTGAAAGAATGGAATTATTGGTCATAAGTTGGTGATTAACGGGAAATTAATTACTAACTAAGAAGAAATGAGATGTATGATTAAATGGCTAATGGATGGGTTAGAGAAGCTAATTGGTTACTTAGTGTGTGAGAACTAATAGGAAAATGACATGTGGCAACTTGGTGTGATGGGTGGAGTGAAGAAAAGTCAAATGCATATTTAAAATAATTTCTCTATCATCTCTTCCCTTACTTGGCGCTGAAATGGTAGGGAGGGAGTAGGGTGATCATTCTTTCTTCATCTCTTCACACTTCCTCATCTCATCCCTCTCGTTCTCTCTCTTCTCTATCTCTCTCTCTCTAGTCAGCCATTAAAGACAAAAAGGAAGGAAGAAAAGCTTGAAAAGGTAAGAGAAAATTATGTCTATTGCTCAAACATCATTCATTAAAGTTGTTCCTTGAGTAATGAGCTTCATTTTGATGGTTATAGCTTGTCTATTGGTATTGATTTGTGATCTCAAGGAATTTTGAAACTTGGAGAATCAAAAAGTCCCTTTAAGAAAGTTGTTAAGGTGAGTTAAAGAAACCTATCTATCTAAGTTTTATGCCATTTGGATTAGCTTTGAATTTCTGGGATTTATTGTCCATTTTTGAAAAATGATGATCATTGGACATTTGGAATATTATTGGTATGGAAATGGTATATTTCGAATGTTGCAGGCATGTGTTCTTGACTTTAAAGGAAGTTGGGATCGTTTTCTTCCACTTGCTGAGTTTGCTTACAACAATAGCTATCATGCGAGCATCCAGATGGCTACGTATGAAGCGTTGTACGAAAGGAGGTTCCAATCACCTTTGTACTTGAATGAGTTATCAGAAAGGAAGCTGTATAGACCGGATCTTGTTGATCAAACCTCAACACAAATTCAGATTATTCGAAAGAGGTTGCTTACAGCGCAGAGTCGACAGAAAAGCTACGCTGATAAGAGAAGAAGACCTCTAGAGTTAGAAGTTGGCGACCACATGTTTCTGAGGGTATCTCCTGTCACCGGTGTTGGGAGAGCAATCAAGCGAAAGAAGTTAAGCCCGAGATATATTGGTCCTTTTGAGATTCTTACAAGAATTAGGTCTGTTGCGTATCGAGTAGCCCTACCCCCAAACTTGATCAGACTCCATGATGTATTTCATATTTCTCAACTGAAGAAGTACCAACCAGATCCCTCTCACATCATTGAATATAAAGAAGTCAAGCTACAAGACAATTTCACATATGCGATGGAGCCAGAGCAAATCATTGATCGAGAGGAGTGATTGCTCAGGCATCGCAGTATTTCGTATGTGAAGGTGATCTGGAAGGGAATGACTCAGAGAGAGGCAACTTGGGAGGCGGAGGAAGATATGCGAAGACGATATCCGGAGTTTATGGCTCTAGTTGTGTGACAATTTTGAGGATGAAATTTAACTTTCGGGGGGAGAATTGTAATATCCTAAATTGTGATCAAGGATTAATAACTTCAAAGTGATGTAATTAATGATAATTAAGCACTTTTGAAGTATATAATGTGCAACGTGATATAAAATGTGCTTAGTGATGGTTTAGTAAGCATTGTGATAATCAGGGGTAAAATGGTAAATTTACCGACCGATTAGTCAGTTACCGCAGAGGAAATTCCTTGGTAATTGAGATCAATGGCTAGGATTAAGTGATTGAAAAGGTAGAATTATGTATGAATGAGTTCATGTGTATGGATGAAAGGAGAGCCTAGGATCATGACAAGTGGCATCTTGAGGACTATGGATGAAGTAAACATTTTCAAACTCATTTTCTCTTCCCTCTCTCCTCTTAGTCAGTTGTTGTATGGGAAAAAGAAAAGAATGTGATCATCAATATCATTATCTCATCTCTCTCCTCCTTCTCCATTTCCGGTGAGCTTGGACAAGAAAAAGAAAGGAAGGGTTTGAAATTTAGGTAGGTACATGACTTCACATGCTCAAACACTCTTCATTGATATTGTTCAAGAGGTTGAGAACTTGACTTCTATGTTTTCAGAATTTTTAAAAGTGGTGATTTAGTGTTTACTCAAATCTAAAAGTTGGAGAAACGAAGATTTGATCTTACCAAGTGAAAGAGGTAATGATTTGATGTATTTTGATGGTTGTGTTTTGAATGTTGGTTAAGTTTTGTAAATTCTAGAATTTTGCCTTGAATATTGGTATTGAATGAAAGTGAGAATTAGAGGGAGTGTCACTGTTCAATTGGTAACTTGTGGTATTTTGAGTTGGTTGGGATTGATTTAGAAGTAAGAAATGAAAGTGTTAATGATTGAGTTATTGAGTGGAATATGGAGATTTAAGGACAAATTGTATTTGGGTTGTGATTTTGGATATTTTGAGGTTACCAATAGGTTCCTTATGGAACCTTAGGTGAGAATAAGCTTGGGTGCAAGTGTAGAACCTATTGAGATCAGTTTAGGTCAATTTGGAAAACCATACCAGTTGCTGCGTTGCTGGCTTCTGATGCGTGTCACTCGAGTGAAGGATGAGCTCACTGGAGTGCATCAGTAGATTTCTGTTTTCTTCGGTTCCTCAGTGGTGTTTTCAAGTGGAAGGGTGATAGTACACTTCCTAACTTGCGAGTGAGATATGATCCTACTCGAGTGAGTATGGGCATGCCCGAGTGAGGGAGTAAGTTTAAGACCTGGGAGTTTATGGTTGCTCTCGAGTAGCCACTCGTTGGGCCTCACTCCTTAGTGATCGAGTGCAGTTGTAGTTATTGCTCGAGTGCAGCATCTTGTGCTCGAGTGAGTGTAAGAAATATTTTGAGGTTTGCTCTCGAGCAAACACTTTCTGTGTCGCACTCTCTAGGACTCAAGCATGGGTGAAGGCAACACTCAAGTGAGACCTTATTCACTCAAGTGAGACCTTATTCACTCGAGTGAGGCAGCCCAAAATTAGTGTGCTTGACCTGAAAAAGGTATTTTTAGGGTAGTTTCTTTCAACCCTTTGGAGATATGTTTAGACCTAAAATAGCCACCTAAAGATTCTAAATGATAACCAACATAAAGTACTATGAGATTGGAAAAACTTGGGAAAAGAGATTGACAGGTTGTCCCTGATTTGGTTTATAGGATTTGATATTTGCCGCCCTCGAGAGCCCACGGTGCAGAAGTACGTCAGGAGGGAACAAGGTAGTGACTCTTTCCCTTATACTGTGTGTGAAACATTGTATGTATGTTTGTCATGCATTGAGAATACATTGTGATACATTGTGAATACATAGAGATCACAGCGAAAGCTGAAGCATAGTGATACATTGTGATACTTTGTGAATACGTAGAGATCGCAGCGAAAGCTGACGCATAGAGTTTACAGCCGTGAGTGCTGTCATTTGTGGCGTGAGCCATGATATGTTGTGCTACTGATACGTTGTGTTGCTGCTTAACATGATCATATATGCTATATGTTTGTGCACTGTATGAGTGATTTGTTACTATTGGGATTCTCTTGAATCTCATTATTTCGCATGACTAACATTTCAGACAGGGCTGGTGGCGCTAAAGAGAAGCGGGCAACCCGGAGCAATTAGGACCTTACGGGGTATATTTGGTTTGGGAGTTAGTTATCTACTTTTGAACTCGGGATTACTGTATATTTTGATATGTAAATATTATAGTCAATTTTGGTTATGTAATCCCCTAGTGGAGACCTTTAAACCCTCAAATTATATATGTATAGAACTCGGGAGTTGCCGGGGATTTGGTTATACACTCTGATATATGTAAATGTAAATTAACTGCACAGGTAATTATATTCGAGCTTTGAAAATTGAGACTAGGATAGGAATGAATTTTCGATAAACTTTGTGAAAACCCTACTGTAAAGTAGGAAGAGGAATAAGTTTAAATCATCTGATGGTCTCTAACCCAACTTAAATATGTAATATCGAATTATAATTACACTAATCAAGGCAGGGGGTTACAGTGCCAGGCCTCGAATATTGATTGCTGCATTATGATATATGTTTACTTTCTTTGTATATATGCATCATATTCATAAACTATTGCTACTAGGATTCTTTTGAATTTGACTCTTTGCAAAAAACATTTTTAGACAGGCCAAGTGGATCGAGGAACAAGCAAGTGGATAAGGGCGATTAGGACTGCCGGCGGTAGTCTTAGTTAGATATTTTGGTTTTACACTGGACTGGTTATCATTTTGGATAAATGTACATATTGAATAGATCATAGAATTATAGTTTTGTGTAATCCTCAGTATAGATACTGAGATGGGCAATGATGCCTTGTATAATATTTTGGATTAATGTTATTATCCTGAGTGAACATCGAGAATTGTGCTTACTCTGATATTTTACATGTGACAAACCAAACAGGCCTATTGATTTATGAATGAAATGAATGGAGATATATTTGTAAGGATGTTTTAAAAAGTTTTAATTATTCCGGATCTCTTATTCAATTATTAAACTTGTTTAAACGCTTAATCTCGGCCTTGATCGTGACGGGGGTTACACTCTCTCTCTCTATACCATTAGGGTTTTAAAGTTTTAACATTACTGTTATTTATTGTCTTCTTCTTTCTCAGGTCTCAAGCTCCTTGTATTTACTTCTCTATTTGCATATTCTTTTTCCTTGTTCTCTTTGGGTTTGTGCCTAATTAACTCTGTATTTTTTCAATTATTATATATATGTTATATATATGTGATAGTAAAATCAGTTAACTATATTGCAGAAGCTCACGGGCTGTAATGGCTTTTGTTGGCCGCTGCCTTATTGAACCTCATTCTTGCTTCCACTTTTGTGCTTGCCTTCATCTTCAGTTCTTCTTCTTGTATTTTCCTTTTGCATTCATCACTGCTTGTGATTTTTTAGAACGGAAAATTAATATGGGGTTTAAGGGCATTTTTGTCCTAGAAATTTTAGCAAAAGAGTGTTGGGTACTAAGAATTTTTTTTAGATTAATGTTGCCACGAAAAATCTTCCCCACTTGATTTGTTTTTTTCCCTTTAGGTGATGGACCACCTAAATTCCAATAGAATGACAATTTAGTGGTGACTTTCGCTCCCAAAAAAATACAGGAATATTAAAATAAAGGACTCGGAGCAAATAATATTTTTTATAAAGAACCATAAAAATTATAATTACTTAGAAGGACCGAACATCCAATTATAAATTCAAAAACACTAAATTGTCCCTAATCAAACCTCTTATATTATCTCTTGTATTCATAATTAAAAAAATATTAAATTTAGAACTAAAACCACCTATCATGATATAATATATTCTTATATCATCAAGTTACTCGATTTATATTATCAATGTTATTATCAATTAAGATATTTTTATAAAAATAAAAGTTAGACTCATTTCATATTGTTTAGGATATATAAACTTTCTTGCATAAATGCTAAATTATAAAAGATTGTGAGTTTTATTAAAATAATATAATTCTAGTTTTAATTAAAAATTTTGTTGATTTCAAAATTTATAATTTTTACAAAATTGAAGAATGTGTAATTTTTTTCCTAAGATATATGTGCAAGTTGTGAAAAATGAAAATTGAGAAAACTGATATTTAGTTTAGTGAAACTTAGAATTTTGTATTAGTTTTAAAAATAGAATGTAGGAGAAAATGTAAGAGAGAATGGAGAATATTTTGTTAGATGCATTTTAGTATTTTTTTCTTCTGGTCCTTTTAAATAATTACAATTTTTTATCGTCCTTCCCCATAAATATCTTTTCTCCTAGGTCCTTCATTCTAATTTTCCCAAAAAATAATTGGGAACAGAAAAGTTGTGCAATTAAAATCACTTCTAATAACCTTGTGAATGTTTGTATTGGTGGTGGTAGAAATAATTTTTTTATCAATTTGACTTTAAAAAAACTTAAGATAGGATAAAACATAGATTGTACAATATGATTTATATTTGGATTGGTGGTGACAGAAGTAGTTTTTTTTCTCAATTTGAATTTTGAAAACTTGTTTGGATGGTTATTTTGAAAAGTAACTTTATATGGAAAATGACTTAAAATGATGTGAATCTTATTAAATATTACATATATATTATAATTAGATATTGTAATAAATTTGAGAGAAATATTAAAACTAAAATTAGTAAAAATAAAATAGTTAATTTATTATTTAGAAACTACTAAAATATTTAAATTTTAGAGAAAATTGTGGAAAAGTCCTTCGTTGAAAATTTTGATGATAAGAACCTCAATCAGAGTACTCTATATATGCCAAATTTCTAAGTAATTTGTGTATAAATTTACCAAGTCTTCCTCTTCAATTAAATTTTTCATATTTTTTTCCAGCAAAAAAAAATATAATATCATAATTATAATCTAAAGGAAGAACTTTATAATATTTAATCAGGGTCTCTATGCCACATATATGTTGTCTATCCTCTCTCTCTCTCTCACTTGCAATAGTACACTAGTACAAAATTCCCTTTTTAGTCCGTCACATTTAGATCGGTTATGGTGGAGGTCTAAAAAATTTGACCGGTGGTAGTTTCATAATTATATAAAACTTCTAAAACTGGTTCTACAAAAAATTGATCTTAAAAAAAATTATTTAGACCGGTTATAAATAAAACTGGTCTAAAAATATCAAAATAAATTAAAAATTAAAAATGTGAAACATTTAAGACCGGTTTTAATAAAAATCGGTCTTAAATGTTAAAAATTAAAAAATACTTTTTTTTCACCCTTTTAAGACCGATTTTTATCAAAAACCGGTCTAAAATGTGAGCTTTTATTAAAAAGAGTTACCTTTATACAAATCATGACACAAAGTTTGACATATGATTTAATGGAAGGGAAAGATATACTAAGGACGAATATTCATTTAAAGGAAATGATCTTCCAATATTCAAGTGGATGCATAATAATGAGCACATATTGGTGTAGATATTATGCTATTAGGAGGCCCTTTGCTTTCAGTTCCGTGTAGTCCCCCTGATGGTGTTAGGATCGGCAGACACAGCAGAATAATTTTAACTTTTTTTTACCGATCCTAATCGATGATCTATCAACGGCGTTTAAATCGAGTTAAAAGGATTTGTACTTTGTTATATTCAGGTTTTTGATCTCTAGGAGCCAACACCTCAGGTCCTCTCCCTCTACCGATATCTACACGAATGCTCTCCAACACAAAATGCATGCTAGAGCCTCAAATGTCTTATAGGGTTTCCCTTGCAGGTTACAATTCTCATACATGTATGAGTATATCTGCTCTATCAAGTTTATAACCTATGAGGGCTATATTCGAATTTCAAAATTAATCTTTACTAATTTCAAAATTAATTAACAATTAATTATCTTGATAAACTAATTAAATAAATTCAGTTTAAATTAAATCTGTCCAACAGTTTTAATTTAACCTATTTATTTAATTCAAATAAAGAGCCATTAGATTTATATTATCTTCATAAATTAAATCTGAGATACTATATCTCCCTTATGTTAGTTATTAAATTTAATTTATCTTAATAAATTAAATTTAAAACTAACACAATATAATAATAGCATATAATACACACACACACACATATATAATATTTATTTCGAAAATACATATATATATATAATATTATTAATGAATTATATATATATATATATATATAAATATAAAATTCGTCCACCCTAAATTAAACATTATCTAGTGTTGGACCATTTTTGTGTGAGATCCTGTAGACCCATAAGAAGTTGGAAGTGGGCCAATAATTATACTAACCCACAAGTCGCAAGCAGCCTCTAGCAAAATATTACGACAACCCAATTCATATAAGGATCGTTAACACGATGCAACCTGTCATACAACCATGTCATGTGCCTTTTGTCACACGATATATTGGTCAAGGATGAGGCATGGATAATGTCATCCTCTTGTTCTTGACCATTACTTTTTTTATTCTTGACTAGTCTGACAATAGAAATGGAAACTTCTTTCCATCATAGTATGGCCATACATTTCTCAGACTCACTCATCGAGGGGCCCAGTAATATCTTTCTACTAATGTTAGGGATCAATTCCATGTTGATCATTCATATTCCTCTACATGAAAAACCACCAAGCCCAATTATAGCCTTTATCATCACCCGGTCAAAAGTGACTTTTGACAAGTTCAAAGCTTAGCAACTCTCATGTAGGAATCCATGATGGCCTCAAGTCAAAGGGCATTGTGATGTGGTTGTACATGAGAAAAGCTTATGACTTGATCAATGTAACTTTCTCATAGTGGGTCAGTCCAGCACCTTGTACTCTTACAAGTGCCTAAGACTTTGATTCGTATCTCCATATCTTATCAAAGTCATACTGGTCTTGTTTCATCTCTGCTCCTACATAAATGACCGACCAGGGACATTTTAGGACATTCTTTATGAATTATCCAAGGATACAATTATCATAGTTAACATGAAAATAATATGATAACAGAATGGAGAAATTTCATTAAATTAATAATGTTCAAAGTACAATGATTGGCCCTTAGGGCACAATTTCCAACAGATGGTGTCTTGCTTAATTGCCAAAGATATGCACTTTTCGATGAGTAATTATGGAGTCTTCCAAATAAACAATGGAAAGAGAGTCATGGGACTAGGACTGATAACCTTCTTCGATATTTTTTTAACCCACCCTTTCGAGTTTTTGACTCAACAACTTCCCAATTTTGTGCTCTAATTTTTGCCTAAGCCATCCTTTCGAGTTTTCAACTTAGCAAGCTTTATTTTTTCTTTTTTTAATCTGTTTTTTTTTTCTCTAACTTTTGCCTAAGCCGCCTTTTCGGGCTTTCAACATAGCGAGCCTTTTTTTCCTTTTTTGCTCTAATTTTTGAGTAAGCCGCCCTTTCGGGTTTTCAACTTAGCGAGCTTTCTTTATTTTTTTTCTTTTGCTCTAATTTCTACCTACGCCACCCTTTTGGGTTTTCAACTTAGCGAGCCATTTTTTTTCTTGTTTTGCTCTAACTTTTGCCTAAGCCTCCCTTTTAGGTTTTCAACTTAGCGAGCTATATTATTTTTTTGCATAGTATTTCTTTACAGCATATGAATTGATTGGTCTTAGTAAATCTTGGCCATGTATGTTTGTCAATATCAATGCCCCTCCAAAGAAAGCTTGCTTAACAACATATAGGCCTTCATAATTCGGAGCCCATTTACCTTTGTCATCTTGATTTGGCAGGATCTTCTTGAGGACTAGGTTTCCTACTTTAAACCCCCAAGGTCTTAGTTTCTTATTACAAGCCCTTGCCACCCGTGACTGATATAACTGCCCATGACATATTGCTGTGAGTCTCTTTGCTTCAATCATATTTAATTGTTCAAACTTAGAGTGTATCAATTCACTTTCATCTAGGTCAGATTCAGCCAAGATTCTTAGGGATGGTATTTCCACTTTAATTGGAGTGACAACCTCCATGCCATAAACTAAAGAGTAAGGGGTTGCACCAATTGAAGTACGCAGTATGGTACGGTATCCACGTAATGCATATGGAAGCATTTCATGCTAGTCCTTACAGGTCACTGTCATTTTGTCAATAATCTTCTTAATGTTTTATTAGCTACCTCAACTGCACCATTCATCTGTGGCCTATATGGTGCAAAATTGTGATGTTTGATCTTGAACTGATCGCTTAATTCTTTAACTGCTGCCTCATTGAGGTTTGGTCCATTATCAATTATGATCCTCTCCAGTAACCTATATCTATAGATGATATTAGCCTTTAACTATTTGATGAAGGCCTTCGGAGTAATACTAATAAAGGAATTGGCTTTCACCCACTTAGTGAAATAGTCAATAGTAACAAGGATAAAACGATGACCATTCAAAGTTTTTGGGTTAATCGGCCTGATGACTTCGATTCCCCATATGGAAAATGGCCATGGAGATATAAGACTATGCATTACAGTCAAAGGAGCATTAGCTTTGTTGGCATACATCTGGCACTTATGACACTTTCTAACATCATTAATACAATCCTTCTCCATAATTATCCAGTAGTAACCAGATCTTTGAGCTTATTTAGTTAATGAGAGGCCATTTACATGTGTACCACATATGCCTTCATGGATCTCTGCCATAATCTTGTGTGCCTCCCTCATGTCTACATAGTGAAGCAATGTCCCATCAAAGCTCCTCTTATACAGGACATTATTACTAATAAAAAATCCCATGGCCATTCGCTGGATGGTCTTCTTTCCATTGTGTGTTGCATTTGGAGGGTAAGTACCATGTTTCATATACATCTTAATACTATGGTACCAAGGTTGCTCGTCGTACTCTCTTCCAATATTGAAGCAAAATGCTGGCAATCTTCTAGTCTCAATCTGTATTAGCTGAACTTGGACCCCACAATCAAGTTGGATCATAGCTACTAAAGTAGCTAAAGCATCAGCGAAGCGATTCTTTTCTCTGGCTATGTGATGGAAATTGATTACTTCAAAATTTTTTATCAACCCTATCAAATACTCTTGATAAGGGATCAACTTTAGGTCTTTAGTATGCCATTCACCAGTCGCCTGATAAATTATGAGAGCTGAGTCACCATAGACTTTTAGGTTTTTTATTCCAAGATATATGGTAGCTTGGTGACCATTAATACAACCTTCATATTCTGCCATGTTATTAGTACAGTCAAACCGTAACTTGATAGCAATCAAAAATTGCTTTCCATTTGGGGATATGATTACTTCCCCTAAATCATTGCCATGTATGTTTGCAGCCTCATCAAAATACATCTCCCACTCCTTTGATTTGCTTTCCTCAATTGGATCCTCTGTATCACATATGTCTTCATCTGGGAATTTGAAATCTAGTGGCTGGCATTCATCTATGGGGTTTTCCGCTAAGTGATCAGCTATCGTACCATCCTTGACAAATTTTTGAGTGACGTATCTTATATCATATTCAAAGAATATCACTATAAAAAAAATGGTATTCTGTAGCGGTGGTATTGTAGTGGTTATATCAAACCGCTACAAATTATAGTATTTGTAGCGGTTTTAATCTAAACCGCTACAAAATTGTAGCGGCAAGCTACGCACCAAGTGGCGCGATAGATTAGCAGTGTTTTTTATAGGGGTTAGGTAGAACAAACCGCTACAAAAATGGCGTGAAATTCCCACCAAAACTTGTAGCGGTTCCGTTGTAGCAGTTAATAAATAAAAACAGCTACAATATTCTCGCCACTTGGCGCAACCAAGACCCGCCAACAGTGTAGCTGTTATAGCAACAAAACCGCTACAAAATGCCAAATGTCAGGTATTTGTAGAGGTTATAGGGATATAACCGCTACAGAATTTCAGGAGTCTCCAAGTTTATAGCGGTTCTGGGCCATAACCGCTACAAAATTTCAAAGGTTCTTGTAATTTGTAGCAGTTATTATAAAACCGCTACAAATTTTAGGCGCCCTGGGTGCTTTGTAGCGGTTATGGTAGCGGTTATTGGAATAACCGCTACAAATGTCTGGCCTATTTAAGAAGGCGCCTCCCTTATTTTTCCGTTTGCTCATTTTGTTTTCTGGGGTTTCTCTGAGTGGTTTCTTCAAGATTTGAGCGTTGAGACGTCTGTGAAGCAGTTTTTGCTACAGTATTTCTCAGTATTTGCACTTGAGGTACGTATATAACACGTATTTTATTTGTATTTGTATTTTTATTAGATTTTTGCATAATAATGTGACTAAATTTTTTTTTGATTTTTACAGTTGATAAGGCTTCAAGAGAGGATAAGGAGAAGGCCCTTGAGGTCCCCAGACCGATTTTGCGGGGTGGCAGCAGCCGAGCAGGAGGCAGAGGAAGGGGCAGCACAGAGGCAGGGCGACCGCGGCATTTCAGCCCATCCCCCACAGGAGTCGGCCCTACCACAGGCAACGCAGATGATCCCATAGGAGATGACCGCACCAGAGGTGCTTGAGTTTGGGGGGCAGATATCAGCGTCGAGGACTACGATGAGGAGGACTTTGAGATCCCAATTGGAATCAGGGAGATGGAGCAGTTCCTCGATGAGGAGGTGGCTTGGGAGCAGAACAACCTATGAGGGTCGTCTTCACGGTCCACTGGGTTTGAGGTGCAGGTCCAAGGTAAATAAATTTTTTAATTTAATAAATTATTTATTTAAATTCAAAATGTTAACTTTGAATTACAATTTATCTAACGTGCGGTAAACTGTGCAGATGAGCAGGGGAACGTTTCGACGAGGAGGCTGGACGTGGCCGGTGTGAATAGCATGGATCGGACCCTACGAGTTATAGTGCCATGGAATGAGGGCACTAACCAGCCCATCAACAATGGGGGTCTTCTGTTCAACCGCTTCCTGAACGACCTGGATGCGGTTCCCCCTTCACTTCAGGATGTGGAGGCACGTTCCGAAGGGACCGAAGGACCAGGCTTGGGAGGAGGTGGTTCAGGTAATTAATAGTATTTAATTAATATTTTTTGTAATGAATTCTATTTAATTAATATTTTTTAATAGGATTTTTGTAATTAATGATATTTAAATGATTTTTTTTGTAGCTGCGGTTTGCCGTCCTAGCCAACCGGAAGAGGTACACCCTCGTGAAGATGGGTCACGACTGGAGGAACAGGAGGAACCGTCTCTTCGACAGGGAAGATAAGGACGAGACGATGCCTCTGGAGCAGCTGATCGAGAGCGTCCCGGACGGCATGCCGCCGAACGACTGGGCGGGTTTCGTCCCGGACGGCATGCCGCCGAACGACTGTGGGGAGTTGTATGCCATCACACACAGACACCGTGACGGGACTGTGACCTCTTAACAGGCAGAGACGGCCATTGTAAGTAATTTTATTATTATAATTTTTATAAAACCAACTTAATAATGAAAAATGCTAATTAGTAATTGTTTCATAAAATGGCAGGAGCGGATGCAGCAGTCGCAAGCTGAACTGCGACAGACCCAGGCCGAGGAGTCACAGGGGTCAGTGGACCCGACGGCTCCTTTGAAGGTGGGTCTGGCTCAAGCTGAGCACCTCGAACATGTGCGGGGGATGGGGATAGGCGCCAGACCTAGTATGGTCTACGGCAGGACCGCCGCCTCTAAGGCGGCAGCTCTAGAGGGGTCAGACATCCGAGGGACGAGTCTATTGACCAGCTGCGGTCATATTTGGAGCAGCAACAGCAACAGCAGCAGCAGTAGCAGATGCACTAGCTGCATCTACAGCAGATGCAGCAATACAGCTGCAGGCTGATATGATCTACGCTCAGCAGACGCAGTGGCGTGATATCGCGAACAACATGCTCGAGCGGTCATGGAGTCGCCTGTTCCCGGACGAGCCACATCCACAGGTTTTCCCTGTCTCTCGGTACGTCGTCGCGACTACTACTCCTGCTCCTGCTCCTGCTGATGATGATGGTGCGGCTCACTCAGCGCAGCGGCCCGATCCAGCAGCACCTGAGGGAGCACCATATGATCAGCTTAGGACATCTCTTTTTTTTTTATTTGTTGTTGAAATATTTGTAAATATATATATATATGAGTTTGTATTTCATAACTTAAATTCTTATTGTGTTTAAAATAATTATATTTATATTATTAGACCGCGTTGTTGATTTTATGAATTAATTGCAACAATATTATTTATTTTTCTAAATTAAAAAAAAATAAAGCATATATATATATTTGTAGCGGTTTTAAATAAAAACCGCTACAAATATATATAGTTGTTGCGGTTCTACAAGAAAAACCGCTACAATAATATATATTTTTGTAGCGGTTCTACAATAGAAACCGCTACAACAATATATATTTTTGTAGCAGTTTTACAATAACGACCGCACAATCATATAACTATGGCATGATGTATGAAGGATAATGTTCCTATCTCAAAGCTTTATAAACCCCTTTTTAGATGTACCTCTTAAAACGTGTCGTGTCCGGCCTCCGACTCGGTCCTAAAATATTAAATGTACAAGAAATAGGTCATAACCTATCAGAGTATCATTTTAGACTCTTTCATAATATTTCTTGTGGTTATATTAGTCTATGGTAAAAATTCACCAAAATGCCCCGGGACCCCGGCCTAATAGCACGTTTCCCAAAATTTTAACTAAAGCTATCATGACATATTTTCGCCCCAGGAAGCCATTTTTCGGGCTTGAAATCACTAAATTCACTGTCAAATTATGAAAAATACCCTTGATAGCCCTGATTTAGGGATTTTATAGGTGTTTTCGTAATTATGCTTTTTCGGTCTTTTCCGAAAAAGTGACCAACTATAACCCTACCTATTTTTGCCCATTGAATCCAATGGAACCATTTTTTTCTTGAAAATCCAGCTCCTACCCCATGAAACAGTACTGGCCCAAAGGTTCAAAAAAAAATGAAAATTTTGGAGTTTTGTGTTTTAGCTTCCAAAACTTGTACTTTTCTACTTCTAATCCCTTACTAACTTATTGAAACACATCTTAACCATGATTTAAAGAAATTTGGGCAGCATAACCCCTTAAGGTTATAGCTTTTCCAATTTTTCAACTCAACCAAAAATCACCAAACTAACAACAAACTTCAAAACCAACTTCATGCAAGTATAGATTTGAGTTTGGTGTAGTTACCTCTTAGGATTCTGGGTTCCTCTCTCCCTATGCGTCCTCTCTCTCTTCTCCTTGAGCCAACAATGAGTCTTCAAGATCATGGATTCATGAAGAATCAAGGTTTAGAGAAGGATCTAGGAAAATGCTTCAAGAAAACTAAACAAACCAACACTTACCTTAGATTCTTCTTCTTCCTTCTCTCTAACTCTTCAAAGTTTCTCCTAGGCACTTTCTCTCTCTCCTTCTCTTGTGTTTAGGCATGAAGTTTATGAAGGGAAGGGAAGAGAAATACTTCATAAACCTCCTCCCTTAATTCTACACCATGGATTTAATCAAGGGACCAATATGTGACACTAGTCACCAACCATGCCTCCATCCATGCTTACTCCCATACCTCCTTCATAATTGCTCCCTTTGACTTCCCTTAATATTGAACTAGCCTTCTCCCTTGGTTAGCTTTTTAAAAAAAACGTGCTCCCTCTTCCTCTTGCTCCAACTACACCATTACTCTTCCAATTAGACCAATTCTTGCACTCAAGGTAGCATATCATTTCATCATTATTTGTTCATGTAGCATTATTTTAATACAATTTGACATGTGCTCATACAAATCCATTATAATTTAATCACCTCCCTATATGATCATGAAACTTGGAATTTTAATTCCATTAATCAATTTCTAACACATTTTATTTTCAATTTTTGGAATAATGCCAATTCTGGCAGATTTTCTGCCCTAACTTTGAAAAATCATAACTAAATTTGTAAACATCATTTTGGAGTCATTCCAAAGGCTATGGAACCTTTACTGAGTCTAGTTCCAAGGAAAAATATGGAAGTTTACTAGCTGGGATTATATCATTCCCAGATTTTCAATCTTTGACCGCTAATCCAAAAACTTTCCAGATTTTCTGGGCTAACTTCAAAAATTCATATATTTTTGTACACATCATCAATTGATTCATATCACCTATCAAATTAAAGCTTAGGATGTCTATTTTCACCTTGTAAAATTTCATAATCTTTTATCATTATTTGGTCTTTTAAAACCACATGTCAAACTTACTGCCTAACAGGCGATTTCACTGAAAATACCATTCAACTTTCAATTTTCAATATTTAATTCCTTTAGCCTTAAATATTCACCATTTTATCGAATATATAAAATAATCACAATATACTCTTGGTGAATAAAATTTGGGGTTTTACACAATATCGGTAGAGAATGCATACTGTTGTTATACCATGATATGCATGGGAGGCATGTATGTGCAAGGGGTTTGAATCTAGCTTGATTAGGTCTGCACTGAGGTGGTTCACCAACCTACTAACCAATTCCATAGGTTTGTTCACATACTTAAATAACCTATTTGTCTAACAATTCTCTAGTAGCCAAAAGCTCTAAAAGTAGTCAAACAACCTTTACTAAGTCATCTAGGGTAAATGGGAGTCATTATGAGACTTTGATGGCAAGTTCAACAAAAGAAAGATCAACATACCTAACTGTGACGCACAAACTGGCGTAGTTGTGTTCCATAATGGTTGCTTCCCAACTATGACCTATAACACGAACTAATTAAGTATACATGCCATGCCATTGATCACATGCTAGCTAGAGCATGGACCCAAGTCAAATAGGAGGAAGATTAAGTAAATGCTAGTCACTCTTACAACGGTGTTGATCAACCATCAGACAAAAGGAGTAGGAACCCAAGATGGACCATTGGAGAAATCATGCTATTAACATATGAAGTGGGTTTGAACCTACTATTCAAGCATCAGATAATGGATTGTCCGCCAGCTTATAAAGCCTTGCTAAGAAGGTCTTGGATCCATAGTATGAATGTTATACCATCTACCCTTTACCAAGTGATAAAGCTCTAGGCCTCTAAGGTGTAAGAGAAATCAAAGGAGAATAGAGAATAGCTAGAGAATGTTATCAATCAACTTTAAAACCAGCTGATAAACAACCCGCCTAGCAATTATTGGACATATCCCTTATGGGACTACTAGACTAACCACAAGTAGAGGAAATGGAAGGGGTATGTGTCGACCCCAACCATCCAAAAAGAAAGGAGTATATAGGGACAAAACTCATACCAAGCATATGAGGTAAGTTAATATCATTTATGACTAACAACATATACTTCTTTGCTATGTCCCATGTAGGCATGAGTAATCACTCATAACCTCAATGTGAACCCAACATATAAACTAGGCAAGCGAATAATACACAAGTTTGCACCAGAATGAAACAAGACCATAAACAAGGAAGTACAAAAACTCCTAAACATTAGGTCAGTAAGGGAGGTCCAATACCCTGACTGGATTGCTAAATTGGTAGTCATACTAAAGAAGAATGGTAAGTACTGGGTATGTATAGACTTACTAATCTAAATAGAGCTTGTCCAAAAGATTGCTTTCCTTTGCCACATATTGATTCCCTAGTAGATGCTACATCCGAACATGAATTACTAAGTTTTGTGGACGCTTTGTCTAGTTATGACCAAATTCTGATGCACCCTGATAACCAAGAAAAGATAGCCTTGATAACCAAACTAGGCATATACTGCTACAAAGTCATGTCTCTAGGCAGAAGAATGCAAGAGCAACATATCAAAGGTTAGTCAACCATATGTTTACATAACAGATAGGTAAGACAATAGAGGTCTATGTTGACGATATGCTGATCAAGTCTATCAAAGCAAGATAACATATAGAACACCTAGAATAAGCCTTCAACCTACTCTATAAGTATAAGATGAAGCTTGACCTAAAAAAATGTTTGTTTGGAGTTACCTCTGGTAAGTTCCTTGGATACTTAGTCTCATACAGAGGGATTAAAGGCAACCCTAACTAGATAAAGGCTATGCTCAACATATCTTCCTCAAGGTGCATCAGGGACGTACAGAAACTGACTAGTTGAGTAGCTGCTCTAAACATATTCACCCCAAGTTGTGAGAGAAATGCCACTAGTTCTTTGATGCACTAAGAAAGAACAAGAGCTTTGAATAGAGTAGTGATTATGAAAACGCACTACAACACTTGAAGTAGTACCCGACCAGTGCACCATTGCTATCCAAGCCCAAGGATGGTGAGACACTTTACATATACCTAGTAGTTTCTCACTGAGTAGTCATCTTAGTTCTAGTCAGAAAGGAGAAAGGTAAGCAACGACCTGTGTATTACACCAGTAAGGCACTCTTAGATATTGAAACCAAGACTTTCTACTTGAAAATCTAACTCTATCTCTTGTATCCGCTTTCAAGAAGTTACGTCCTTACTTCTAAATTCATCTTGTCCAGGTAGTTACCTCATATCCGTTGAAAAATATATTACATAAACCAGACTTGTTTAGTAGTTTAATTAAGTGAGCGATCAAACTAAGTGAATTTGACATAACCTACGTATGACGAACATCTATAAAATCACTATTGTTAGTAGAATTTTTAGCCAACTTTAGCCCTGATATGCAATTGGATGCTGAAAAGGAACTATTATGTGTAAACACCAAATGCCAAAACATTAGGTGGACATTGTTTGTGGATGGTTCGTCTAACATTAAAGGAACATGACTAGGTATAGTGTTAGGTATGTTGTGGGTTTAAAGCTACTAACAATAAAGTGCAGTATGAAGTTCTGATTGCAAGTTTGCAACTGGCCAAAGAATTAGGTATCTAAAAACTTGAAGTCAAAAGTGACTCACAACTAGTTTCCAGGCAGTTGGATGGTTCGTACCAAGCCAAAGACATACTTATGTAGACGTACCACAAGTTAGCCATATCTTTAGTGAAGGAGTTCCAAGAATTTAAAATAACACAGATTGGTAGATATGACAATTAGTAAGCAGATGCACTAGCAAATCTAGGTTCGTCCACCCAGACTGACAAGCAAAAGTTGGTACCAATAGTGTATCTACAATTCGCGACGATCCATCCAAGTACATGTACTATATCATCAAATAACTTGACATAGGATTAGAGATCCCCTATTTTGTGATATTTATAGGACAATGTACTCCCAAATGACAAAAAGGAACATAGACATGTCCAAGTTTAGGCTAGATGATTTTGTGTCCTAAACAGGAAACTGTACAAATGATCCTACGCTGGACCACTCTTATGATGTATCAGACCATGAGAGGCAAATTAGGTACCTTGGGAAATACAAGAAAGGGAATGCAGTGACCATACCAGCAGTATGATCTTGATATGTAAAGCTGCACGAATTGGATACTACTGGCCATACCTTATACAAGGATGCTAAGGAACTACCCAAGATGTGTGATAGATGCCAACAATTTGCAAACTTGATGCACCAACTAGTAGAAATGTTACATTACATCACTCTTGTCAGGCCATTTATAAAGTAGGGGAATGGACATAGTGGGAAAGTTGCCTACTGCACCTAGACGATTTGTTTACATGTTGGTACTAACTGACTACTTAACCAAATAGGTCAAGCCAGGAGCATATGTGAAAAGACTCTTTCTTACAAACAACAATTATCCATAATGGTTTTACAAAGCCTAATTAACCAGTTATAATTGAAAAACTATTTCTTCCATCAAAACACATCGAGGTTCAGGGCACAAGACCCATCCACAAACCTACTATAGAGAATCCATTACTCTGGGCACAGATAACAAATTGGAGAAATCATAGCCTATGAGTGTTACAATACTGAACCCTACAACAAGGATCTATACAAACTAATTTCCAACGTAGATCTAATTATGGATCCACCAAAATATCAGAGTACACAAAATAAAGCCTCAGGACTAACAAGGGTTAAACAGTCATCCTAAAACAATTATCCAAATAGTAAATATAGTATTTCAAACACATGAGGCTCTATAATGGCAATATAGAAATCACTACAACACCAATACCAAATGAGGCCAACAAGGCTCTCAGTGCCCATGCCTTTGGTTGCTTCCCTTGGCCCCTATCCAAATTAGAGGTCTTGCCTGAAAAATTATTTACAATGATGGGGTGAGACATAACGTCCTAATAACCAAAATCAATTTACAAGTTATGCAGGAAAGGATTACAAGTCAAAGAAGTAGGTTTAACTAACATAACAATAATATTCTCAATAATTAAATATTACATAATACTTTCAATATTTGGAACCATTCCCACTTATCCATCCTGCTTCCCCTTATATCTTTTGGATGTGGTACAGCCTATGAGTGCTAGTATTCCTGGCTAAAGATTAGCTAGTCACTTCAAGAATATTTCCCCCCTCCTATGCCACCACTGATATACAATAATAGGGAGGTGTCGTCCAAAATACTCAACTCCAGATCCGGGCTAGGAATGAGAGAGCCAATAGGCACAATTTCACCATATCTCTTCCATACAACTTAACATAACCCATAACAAAAAACAATATATCAATATAGTTATCAAAAACATTTAAAGCATTATTATTCCATATACAACATCCCACCATAAACATCATAACTAGCACAATAGTAACAATCTTAATATAAGTCCTACTCATGTATACAAGTTGGAAATTACATTGCTTCACTGAACTAAGTTCATATTCGAACATACGCATAATTTTTCAAATCAAATACAAGTAGGATAGATGAAAGTAATGTTTAAAAATCATCTTATAGCCTAAAACATGCATATAGAATAAATTAACCCTGGTTACCACAACTTCAAACTTTATCTTAACTTGAGGAGTAAGGCACAAGAAATCACTAATCTCAAAAAAGCTCTACATTATCAATGTAGACACCAATCAACCCCAAGTTACAATAAAATAAATATTTTACACAATTCAATTCTCAAAAACATAATTTCCTCTACAACCATTATCCTCAAATATTTCAATTTTCTTAACAATTCAAAGTCATAGATCACTTCTCATGAGCCCAATTTGCTCATTAAAATCCTTAGATAACATCCATACCATCCTCTCACATCAATCATTCAATTTATAAGTTAAAGTTTCACTTCCAACACATCAATAGTCATAAAATCTTCAATATCAACATCCTAGACCAATTAAATCTCTTTTCTAACTTATACGAGTATAACCCAATTATTATACCACTCTTCATATCTCTACATAATCAAAATTCATATCAAAACCTAACTCAAATATCAAGTCCTAACTCATATTTTCATATAATTCAAAATTTAACAAAGTAAACCGATTAAAATTCCAATAATACCTCCAATAAGCAAAATAAATTATTTAAATCATATTTAATCGGCCAAAACACCCTATACAAGCTAATTTATGATATGTTAATAAAAGAAATTGATTATAAAATCATAAAACAACCACATAGTAAATCTAAACCAATTAAAATTAATTATCAATTATTTTCTACATATCTATAGTCCGCTATTGGCAAAACTCAAAATTCTCCCAAAATTTTAACCCCAAAATGTTCACCATTCAGTAAAATATTACTCTCATTAGAAAGAGAAAAATACGTAGAATAAATTTTATAAAGGGAATTTGTTGAAAAGAAGTGATTTTGATTACCTAAATTATCTCAAAAGGTTGTGCCTTGTACTGAAAATATGAATGGCACCCATTGAAACTCCAACCTCTGTCAACCTCTCTCTTTCTCTCTCTGCACGATGCTGAACGGCGGCTATGTGCCCCTTAATATTTATGAGCCTCCAAATTAGTTAAGGGGCCACGTGCCCCTTAACAATTATATATACATATTTTTTAAGGGAAAATTTTAGAAAAATACATCAGAAATAGGGAAATCCCTAATCAGTGCTGTGAATTCCAAAATTATGGATTAGTCCGCTATCAATATGGATAAAGAGTGCGGGAGGCGCCAAAAGACGATTTTGCCCTTCAGTCCTCATTCTCACCACTTCAGAATAACAACACGCTGCTTTTAATTAACAACTCTTGTTTCTTGATTAACAACTCTCGTTTCATCTTTTTACTTTCACAATAACAATACCAGTTTTATTATTAACAACTCTGGATTCTTGATTAACAACTCCGCTTTATTCTTCCACATATTCGCGTCTCAAAAATATAGTGTTGTTAATGTAAAATACGGTGTTGTTAATAAAGAAAGAGGTCTTGTTATTGGCCCTGAAAATAAAATTACGAAGTTGTGAAACAAGAAATGAGAGTTGTTAATGTAGAATATGGAGTTATTAATAACAAGACTGGTGTTGTTATTGGAAAAGTAAAAAGATGAAATTGGAGTTGTTAATCAAGAATACGGAGTTGTTAATTAAGAATCGCGTGTTGTTAATAAAGAAAGAGGTATTGTTATTAGCCCTGAAACTTAAATTACAAAGTTGTGAAACAAGAAATGGGAGTTGTTAATCAAGAAACTAGAGTTGTTAATTAAGAGCAACGTATTGTTATTCTGAAGTGGCGAGAATGAGGACTGAAGGATAAAATCGTCTTTTGGTGCCCCTGCACTGTTCATCAGTACTGACAGCGTACTGATCCGGAATTTTGAAATTCGCAGCACTGATTAAGGATTTCCCTATTTCAGATGTATTTTTCTGAAATTTTCCCTTTTTTAATCCCCTTTTCTTCTTCCTTAACTGTTCCCTTTCACATATTTTTAAAATCCTTTTTCCTTCTTCCTTAACCGTTTCTTTCATTTTTTTTATATAAAAATTACACTAATATAAAGTATTATTATTTCTACATTTTCATCCACTAATTTCTTAATTATAATCAAATCTTAAAAATAAAAATAAGAATGTTACAATACATGCAGGTAAAAGGGCATGATGTCTTTATTGACTTTGTATGGAAAAACATAATTTGTAGATTCAAACTACCCAAAAAGGTAGGATGTGACTATGGATCAAAGTTCATAGGGCGAAAATTCCAAAAGTTTTCTGAAAAGTGGAAGATACAACTCAACTTCTCTACTCCTCAAAACCTACAATCCAACGGATAAGCTAAATCAAGCAACAAGACCATCATTAACTCATTAAAGAAGAGACTGGACAAAGCCAAATGAAGATGGGTCGAGGAACTCCTAGCCGCCCTACTGGCTTACAAGACCACTTCTCACACATCAACGAGTGAAACCCCCTTTGCCCTAGTATACAGTGTTAGAGCAAGCGTTTCACCCAAGAGGGGGGTGAATTGGGTGATACTAAAAATTTCGTTGCACATATAAAATTTGACAGTGAAATTAAAACAGTAAGGAGTAAGGAGAAATATCACTGAAGTGTACACCGGGAGTTATACTGGTTCGGTCATAACCACTTTGACCTACATCCAGTCCTCAGAGCATCTCTGAGAGTTTCACTATAACTTCCAAGATTCAGTGGGTTCTTGGCACCTCAGTACAAGCAAGTTCCTTCACCTGGACACTCGCTCCCCCTTACAAGTGGTAATCCAATCCCAACTCAGGGTTCCACAACCTTAAGTTATCTCAATAACAAATATTGAGTTTGAATGAAATATCTCTCTCACAGAGTAAATAAGAATCACTGAAGCATAGAAATACAATTACAACGTAAAACAGAGTAATAAACTTGATGATACATTTGTGTGTGTTCTTGTTGTTATATTCTCTGTATGGATGTTCCCATATATATAGATATGTTGGTGAAGACCGTTGGAACATTTTCCTTTCGTCATTTGGAGAGTGCGCAACCACTATTGACTTTTCCATTTTTTGAAAAATATCCGTTGGCGGTAGGTGGCATTTGAACTTCTTATTTGACTTTCTTTACTTGATATGATTTATTCATTGTTCATCTGTAAATAAGCTAAGAATACTAATACAATGAAAGATTAATCATATAGGAAGTAAAATAATGAACGTTGGAATGATTTCTGAATTTCTGGGTTTGCTTACTCGAGTAGCTACTCGAGTATCCCTTGAAGTTTACTCGAGTACTTACTTGAGTATCATCGGGAAAACTTTGATTAATTTCAAGTCAACACACAGGTACAAGATTACTCGGATAGTGCATGGAATAAACTAAATTTCAAACCTTTGGAAATAGTTGTTTACTCGGGTACCTACTCGAGTAATACACTCAAAACTTCATAGGTTACTCAGGTACCAACTCGAGTAAACTTTCAAATAAACTTTTGGTTACTCGATGCTTTACTCCAGTAATGTTGGCAGGATTTCAAGGCCGAGAGCACCTCAAGTTTGATTACCTTGTTACTCAAGTACAAACTCGAGTAAACTTACTTTTTGTGCATAACTTACTCGGGTAATGACTTGAGGTTTTCCTTCAAACATAACACTGCATACTCGAGTACATACTCAAGTAATCTACTTAGAATAAAATATTACATACTTGCATACTAGAGTAATGACTCGAGGAAAATGGAATAAAATTAGATCAAGTTATTCAAGTACTACCTTCAGGTTTTTTGCTTACCTTAGTGAGTTACTCGAGTAGCTATTCGAGTAACATTGGCAGTAGCACAAAATGCCGAGAGCTACACATATTCTGAAACAGAGTAACTCGAGTACATACTCGAGTATCATTGGCAGGCCGAGAGCAACTTGAAAACTTTTACATGGTTACTCGAGTACGTACTCGAGTAACGTTGGCAGGCCGAGAGCAACTTCAAGTATTTACCTGGTTACTCGAGTGGCTACTCGAGTAATATTGGCAGGCCGATAGCAACTTGAAAACATTTACACTATTACTCGAGTACTTACAGGAGTAACGTTGCCAGGTTACTGGAAGGTGCCTCTGGTTACTTCAAGTTTTGTCTCATTACTCGAGTACGTACTCGAGTAATGCCTTAGAAAAATTGCTTCTGATTAGGTTTATCAGCTTTTTCTCTTGGCCTATCTTCATTACTCCAATGCTAACTTCAAGTGATGCTTTTCCCTGTTTATACTTTGTTCAATCTTATTTATTAATCAAATCTTTTCCATAATTTTCTTTGTTATCATCAAAACATGAGATCTAACATTCTCCCCCTTTTTGATGATGACAAAAACTTGGTGATTTTGAATAGAGTTTTTCAAATTGAGTTCTCAATTAAATACTTCTTGTATTCAAAGATTATTTTGAAAAACCTATTAAATTTAGATTCCAAGTATATTATATACCTTGCATACACAACAACTTCATTAGTCCAACAATATAACATAATTTAAAACTTGAATGGACTTGAAATGAAATCATAACATAAATAAACTTGCATTAACCTTAAAAATTGTATTACAGGATAACAAGATAAAAGCTTAACAAGTTCAAAAGACAAAAGACTCCCTAAAACCCATATACACCCAAATACCGCTAAATTAAGCACTAACACTTCCACAAAATCACTTCAAGTTCTTCTCCCCCTTTTTGTCTTCATCAATCAAGTGGAGGGCTAGAAGGCTTGACCATGGAAATGGGCTTTATCGGAAGAACCACAGAGTCATCTGAACCGGAAGAGTCAAATGAGCTAGAGGGGACTGGTTTAGGCAGATTCACTGGAGGGATATGGATGTCATCTCTGAGAGGAATAAAAGAAGGTTGGAAGACAACCATAGTAGTGGTCTAAACCTCAGGAATATGATGTTCAGAGGAGGAGGAGGGAGATATTTCCTCAGTGTGGGTAGGAGATAGAATAGGTTTAGGAGTGGTTTCAGGCTGAGGTTTAGGAGGTGAATCATCAATGATGATATGTATGGTCTCATTGGTGTCTGGGTTATCCACTGAATAAAGGATGTCTTTGGCTTGAAGCTCAGGTGGACTAGAGACTGGAGGAATAGAGGGTTCATCCTCAGTGAGAGGAGTATCAGAGGAAGGGTTCTCTGGAGGTGGAGGTGCAGAAGAAGATGGACCGGCAGAAGGTCCGGGACCCAATGAATCCAATCGTGCCAGAATCAATCTCAATATCTCACCCTGGGCACGTTGCTCAGCTAGCAACTCCTGTGCCTCTTATCCATTTTCTCAACCAACTCTGCCATTTTGTAGTTCATGTTGGTTATCAGTTCAGTATTTGTGTTGGCGATATCCACATGGAATCCTCTGAGCATGTTCTCCATGAAATACTGAAGTGTGGCATTGAAGAAGGATGGTGATGATGTGGTGGCAGCTGGAGCCGATGACTGAGTGTCGTCTATCTTGCTAGTCTCAGCCTCAGTCTTCTTCTTCTTTGACCCAGACTCCAGAGGGCCTTTGAGAGGGATGTCAATATTGAGCTTTCCAATCTAATTTCTCCCAACCGGAGTCATCCTCTCAATAGGCTCCTTGCTATCCAAATACCATATCTTATTCTCCTTCAGAATAAGCGATACTATCTGAGGATATGGCATTAGTGTGGTAGCCTTCCCATCCACTCTATATCTTTTCATCTCAGAATAGATATACTCCCCCAAATCCTTCTGTTCCTTCAGGAGAAGTGAAGTAAACCACCTAAAGTCCCTATCAAAAAAGTGGGTGTAGTTTGTTGGCCTTGTTCACAAGGGATCTAGAGTAGATATACCATAGAACCCTGTGATGATCACACATATCACTCGGTTTGAAATTTAAAGGGCCAACTAACTCACCGGGTTTAAGGATAGGAAATATTTGGTTTGGTTCAAGTTGGGAGTAAATATCATCTTGGGGGTTCTCTATCCCTAACCACATGTTTATCCTAGAGGGTGATATGAGGATCTTTTGGCCTCTCACTATGGTGGTCATCTCTTCCTCAGCTGAGGTTCTGTTTGGCTCATCTAGGATCTCAAGATTACAGTAAAATTGTGTGATCACTTTTGTACAGAAAGGTAATCTAATGGATAACCAAGGCATAAAAGGATCTAAATATGGACTAAGGTCATGTTTCAATACCTCCTGAAGTAACTTGAGGTCCACATAATGTGTCTTGCACACCTTCCTTCTGGAAAACTGAGATAGATACTTTAGAGACTCCACCAACTTGGTGACATTGAACCCCTTTGGAGGGTTGGTGATCTCCTCTTCTGGCAATTTGGATTTCTTGGAAGACTTCCCCTCTTCCATCTGATCAAGTATGCTTGCCATAGCCTTAGCCACATTCTTGTCATACTTGGGCTTTTTAGAAGGCTTCAGTGTGAAAGAGGGGGTAGAGGAATCAGAGGGAGTAGGAGAGGGAGACTTAGCACTTTTTCCTCTCCCAGTTGAGGTACTCTTTTTGGATTAAGCCCTTGTAACAATAGGCTCTTTGATCACAACCCCTTTTGGTTTTGGTTGAACTTGAGGTTGGAGTTGGATTTTGGCTTTTGATATGAAGGTAAGTTTTCTTCTCTTAGTGGGAGGAGAAGAAAGAGGATCAGGATATTGTTGGGATTCAGAGGAATCTGTGGGAGTGAGATTTTTGGTCCTAACCATATTGAATCAGAGAAATATGAAAATTTCAGAAAAACAGTGCCAAGAGTCACGAGTTAGGGCACTGAGAATCTGAGCAAAATAGGAGGTTTTTGGTGATGAAATCTGTTGGGTTTTGACGGAAATGAAGCAAGGAATCGATTGTGAATAGTTTTTGTAAGAGAGTATAGTGATTTACTCGAAGAGATTTTATAGAAATGACCGAGTTTGCGACAGTTAAAGACCTAAAACCCGACGTTACTCGAGGCCTTACTCGAGTAATCTTCAAGTTTACTCGAGGCCTTACTCGAGTGATCATAGAGAAAATCTCTAAAATAATTCATTTAAATTGCGTACCTGGCATGAATAATATTGTAATTATCCATGTATGTTCCCTCGATCATTTGCAACCAATTTTGGAGCAGATTTGAGTCGTTTTTCATCAATTTGGAAATATGGACTTGTAGTTACTCGAGTCCTTACTCGAGTAAGCTTCAAGTTTACTAGAGGCTCGCCTCGGGTAACCTGTCTTTTCAACTTCTGACTCTTCATTTCTTTGTAACTAAACCGTTAGATTTAAATTCCAAGTAACTTGATCCGTTACTTCTAGTTTTAAAGTCCATTACTCAAGTACATACTCGAGTAAAGTGCTTCTTTACTTCAAGTTGTTCCTCGGGTAATGCTTCTCTATTAGTCATAACTTCAAGTTGGTACTCCAGTAAATGTATCCTCTGATAACCTCTATTTTTGTTTCTCAAAATAGAATTTCTACCTTCCTGCAAAACAATTTTCTATACACTCTGATGCTTAAATTGATAATCATCAAAACATTATCAAATGACTTCATCTAATTTTATGAGAAACTTAAATAACTTACAACTCATTGGGATTTACCATTCCCAATTCTCTTCTAATGTATAGAAATTGATCTTTTGCAAGGGGTTTTGTGAAAAATCAGCTAGTTGAAGATGAGTAGGGATGAATATCACTTTCACATCTTTCTTTTGAACATGATCTCTGATGAAGTGATGTCTGACATCGATATGCTTGGTTCTAGAGTATTGAACTGGATTCTTTGCCAAGCTTATCGTACTGGTATTGTCATAATAGATTGGTATTTCTTTGAGATAAATACCAAGATCTTGTAGTTGTTGTTTTAACCATATCACTTGTGCACAACAACTTGAGACTGCAACATATTCGGCTTCAGTTGATGAAAGAGACACTGTATTTTGTTTCTTGCTAAACCATGATACAAGAGATCCTCCAAGAAATTGTCCTTGTCCGCTGGTGATCTTTCTGTCTGTCTTGTATCCTCCATGATCTGAATCTGAATATGCAACAAGATATTCACCTCTTCCTTTGGGATACCACAGACCCAATTTGGGTGTGTCAGCAAGGTATCTAAAGATTCGTTTGACAGTTTCAGCATGTGATTCCTTTGGTGCCGATTGATATCTTGCACATATGGCAACACTAAATTGGATGTTTGGTCTGCTTGCCGTGAGATAGAGTAATGATCCAATCATTCCTCTATATTTTGTGATGTTGTAGTTTTTTCCTTTAACATCAGCATCAAGCAACGTTGTTGAGCTCATAGGCGTGTCCGTGCCATTTGCTTCATCCATTCCATACTTCTTCAATAGCTCTTTTAAGTACTTTGTTTGAGATATGAAGATTCCATTCTTTCTTTGTTTGATTTGCAAACCAAGAAAGAAATTCAATTCTCCCATCATTGACATCTCAAATTCTCCCTGTATTATCTCAGAAAATTCCTTACACAGAGTTTCATTAGTAGCACCGAAAACAAAGTCATCAACATATATTTGAACAATTAAAATATCATTGTGTTTTCGTTTTATGAAGAGTGTTGTGTCAACTTTTCCCCGTACAAAACCTTGATCAATAAGAAACTTACTGAGCCTTTCATACCATGCTCTAGGAGCTTGTTTTAAACCATATAAGGCCTTTTTGAGTTTGAAAACATGGTCAGGTTTAGTAATATCCTCAAAACCTGGAGGTTGTTCTACATACACTTCTTCCATGATGTAACCATTTAGAAATGCACTCTTTACATCCATTTGATAGAGTTTGAATCCTTTGATGCATGCAAAGGCTAAGAGTACACGTATAGCTTCCAATCTAGCCATTGGAGTATACATTTCCTCATAATCAATCCCTTCTTCCTAATTATAGCCTTTGGCCACCAACCTTGCCTTGTTTCTGACAATAATTGCAGATTCATCGAGTTTGTTCTTGAATACCCATTTAGTTCCAATAATCAAATGATCCTTGGATCGGGGTACCAAATCCCAAACTTGATTTCTCTCAAATTGATTTAATTCTTCTTGCATTGCTATAACCCAATCATTGTCTGACAGGGCTTCATCAATGTTAGAAGGTTCAATCTCAGAAATGAATGTAGAAAAGCTCACTTCATTGAAAATTTTATTTCTAGTTTTGATCCCTTCATTCATATCTCCTATGACTTGATCTAAGGGATGACTTCTATTGTATTTCCAGGCTTTAAGTTGACCTAGAGATTGCTCTTCTTCCTTAGTCTCATCAACTTCTGGAATAAGAGACTTAGAATCAGATTGACCATTTTCTTGATTTAAAACAACTTCCTGTTCTTCATCAATGGTTTTGTCAGAGGATTCAAATTCATCAAATACAATATGAATTGATTCTTCAACAACACATGTTCTTTTATTGAAAACTCTATATGCTTTACTTCGGTTAGAATATCCTAGGAAAATTCCTTCATCAGTTTTAGAATCAAATTTTCCTAAGTTATCTTTACCATTATTATGAATGAAACACTTACAACCGAAGATGTGTAGATGAGCAATGTTTGGCTTTCTTCCTTTGTATAGCTCGTATGGTGTCTTTCCAAGTTTTGTTCTGATGTATGCTCTATTTGAAATGTAGCATGCTATACTCATAGCATCATCCCAAAACACTTGAGACAAGTTCTTTTCATTCAACATTGCTCTAGCCATTTCAGTAAGCACTCTATTCTTGCGTTCCACGACTCTATTTTGTTAAGGCATCCTTGGAGCAGAGAAATTGTGATCAATGCCATTAGTATCACAATATTCTTCAAGAGCTTGATTTTCAAATTCTCCACCATGATCGGTCATAATACCTGCAATAGTCATACCTTTCTCATTTTGCAATTTCTTGGCAAAAACAATAAATTCTTCAAAGGTTTCATCTTTTAATGATAGAAAAATAACCCATGTAAATCTGGAGAAATCATCAACAATGACCAATGAATATAAATTGCCACCAAGACTCTTTACTCTTGCTGGGCCAACTAAATCCATATACAATAATTGTAGTGGTCTATTTGTTGAAATTTCATTTTTCAATTTGAAAGATGATTTAGTTTGTTTACCCTTTTTGACATGCGTCACAAATCAAGTCATTTTTGAAAGATACTTTGGGTAATCCAAGAACTAAATCCTTTTTGAGTAATTTGCTTAATTGATGCATATTGACATAAGCCAATCTCTTATGCCATAGCCAACTTTCATCAGCATTACTCAGAAAACAGTTTTCAGATTCATTTCTACTAATATCTAGAGTATAGCAGTTACCTTCCCTTTTTGCTATGAGCTTAGCCTTGATATTCTTCTTATCAAGCTGTAAGTCATTCTTGTTGATAATTAAGCATTCTTCTGAATCAAATATTACCCAGTTGTCTATATCTGCACTTTGACTTACGCTCAGCAAATTGTGACACAAGCCTTCAACGTAATATACGTCTTTGACTTGTATTCCTTTGTCATTTTTGATTTCACCAATTCCTGCTATCCTTCCGGTTTGATTTCCTCCAAATTTTACCTTTCCTCCTTCCTTAGGTTGCAATATGGTAAAACTTTTGAAATCTCTGGTCATATGTCTAGAGCATCCACTATCTATGTACCACTTGCTATTTTTGGATGCTTTGAGAGATACCTGCAATCAAATGACTAAGTCTTAAGTACCCACATCTTTTTGGGTCCTTTTGGGTTAGTACAAATAATTTTATGAACATATGAGCCTTTAGGTACCCATTTGTAGGTTCCTATTGTTCCTTTCTTCTTATGGATGCATGAAGAAGTATAATGTCCTTTTCTATTACAATAGTTACAAAATGCAAAAGGATTTGATGTATGAACAGAATGCTGGAAATAATTCAGACAAGACTTACCTCCTGCTTTCTTTCTACCTTTCCTTCTATCTGATTTCGGATCATATCCAATTCCAGATCGGTCATTTACAAATCGTTGAGCTTTTAAAATAACATTTAGCATCTCACTTCCTTGTGTAAATTTTTCAAGAGTTTTTGTGAGATCAATGTTTTTATTTTTCAAAGAAGAACAATTTTCACAATCCTTTTCTGAACATTCTTTAATCTCAATTTCAAGAGCTTTGTTTTTCTTTTTGAAAACAACCAAGTCTTTAACTACTTTGATGAATTCAGAATGTAAAGCATTATATTCAGATAATAATTCATCATAGGTAGGTTCAGAATCATTTACCTCTTCTTCTGTTTCTTCTTGAGCAACAAGACATATATTTGCTACTTCTTCTTTATCACTTTCTTCGTCAGAGGAACTATCACCCCATATAGCAGATACAAAGGCCTTCTTTTTATTGAAGAATTTGCCTTTTCTCTTTTCTTTGCTCTTTTGGTTCAGTTCTGGACATTCTGACTTGATATGTCCTGGTTTTCCACATTCATAACAAATGATATGATCTTTGCTGTTGTTTCCTCCTTTTCTGAAAGTGTTTGAATCCTTGACCTTTCTTGCAGAACTTTCTGAATCGTTTTATGATTAGTCCCATTTCGTCATTGTCAAACTCTTCATCCTCATCTTGATTCTCTTCTTTTTCTTTTAGTGCTAGACCTTTCTTTTTCTTGTCACCAATGTCATCTAGTTCCCATTTGAACTTTAGTTTGCTTTCATATTCAGAAAGGCTTCCAAATAGAGAAGCAACTGATTTTATTGATTCTCCTTTGGCTTCTTCTATCGCAGTGACTTTGGCCTCCCACTCTTTAGAAAGAATATTCAAAATCTTTCGTACTTAAGTATGCTGATCATAAGCTTTCCCAAGCACTGCAAGTTGGTTAACAAGATGAGTATATCTAAGTTTGAATTCAGATATTGATTCACCTGATTTCATTCTAAGTAGATCAAATTTAGTGACCAAGGTGTTGATTCGATTCTCCTTTATTCCCGAAGTTCCTTCATGAGCTATTTCTAGGGCTTCCCACATTTCCTTTGCTCTCATAAACTGTAAGTCTTAGTTGTAAATCTTATTGTCAACCTTGATGGCAATGAGAACTGTAAGAATTTTGGGCGTACCTGGAATCTAATTGACTCGTTGAAGTGCCCATACCAAACCGGAGCACCGATGCAGACCCCGATCAAGTTACACAGCAAATACACCAAAGAAAAGAAGAGAAGAGAATATTTTTATGAGAATCTTTTAGAGAGAGAGTAGTAATATTTGGTATGTTATATCTTCATTAGTCTTCTCCCTTAATTCCACACATTATATATATAGTGTATGTACGGTTACATAAGAATAGATGAAACTCTTAAATGTACGGTTACATAGGAATAGATGTAACCCTTAAGCGTATGGTTACATAAGAATAGATGTAACATTAAACCACAAAGGGTATCACTCTTTATAACCCATGTCTCTCCATAAAGCCCCTCTTGAATTAGGCTTGGGCCTTAATCCACCAAGGGTGGACTAGTATATTCCAACATCTCCCACTCATACTTGGTGGATTAGATGTTATGGGTCAAGTCTCTTTCTCTTACTTCTTTCATACTAGGTGTTTTGCCGTGACCGCGTGGGCATGACGTCTCCATTTGGGTGCTTTGTACTAGAAACCCCTTTTTACAGAGATTAGCACAAGACAACCCTATAGTGCATGTTGATATTGATATAATGCCTGAATGTCCTAGATTTACCAATATACACTTCACTCATGGAAAATCTAATTCCTCTTGAGTTAGTATAAAACTCAGATTGCCTTTCTCATATGCAGTGTCTACACTTATGAAACCACAAAATAATATTATAAGGGACCGTTCTTAAACACCAACATAGGTGTGTATATTTAGGTAATAATCTTTCTTTCGCCCATATATCACTTTGATATGTATCAACCGCTTTCCTAACGTAATGCCTTTAGATCACATCAATCATGATCATAGGACAAAATGCTAAAGTAGCAGACGTTGAAACATATTTCCACTATAATGTCAAAGTCAAAGGACATCAATGAAGGGTTAACCTTTCTGGGACTCACACAGCAATGAAGCAGGGATCTATTCACTTGCTTCCTATTGGCGGTTCTTTAGCACATGTGGTATGAATCACATGTTACGGTGTTACTCTTATACTTTAAGAGTGTATGTCGTTTGATTTTATCATTAACACCGTACAGACTTAAGTTTAGACACTCCCAGTATCTAAACCCAAATTCCTTAACTCCACTCATATTACATGATGTCAATTTTGAAAAATTTGTTGTCTGGCAACAGGTATCATGGATGTGGGTTTCCATGATCCGATCTATATTTTACAATCAAGGATTTCATCTCGAATTACTGCACTTCAAGTCAAGGCGACATAGTTTGTGTTTCTTCTCTACCATATTAGCACTCTTGCTATTTTACTGGTGAACACAATTGTCTCATCTTTACGCACTCCTCCTGAATGTCAAAGGCGGTCGCTTGTGTGAGAAACCTGACCTTACCAACCTATACGACATATTAGACATTGTATACTTACACACACACATCAAAAGCCAAAATGAAGTATCATTACTTCATACCATATGCATGCCAAAGGACTTAATATATTTCTCATGCATGTCCATGGTCATTAGGCTTAGTTAGGGGATTTTGCATATGAATACGTTGCTCAACAACAACTTTATGTCCTATAACATCTCTTATTTAGCTATACATTTGCATTTAGTCTATCTATTATACTTAGAGTCCTTTTTTTTAACAGTGTCTATGTGCACTCACAATACTTTGACACTAGATTTGAATTCTCTGTTTCAAATCTCACATGTTCTATGAACATTACTAGCCATATAGCCTCTTGTACTACTACAACACATGTTTTGAACGTGCATAATCAAGGTACTCCACAAGTATCTCAAGACTCTTCTATGAAACCATCTAATGTCTCTCACAATGGTTAAACTAGTACCGAATTATAAGTCCTACCATTAGTATATATCCGGTCTTGTATATATCATTGCAAACATCACACTGCTAAAAGTATCTATATGGACATTCTTTTCCATTATCTTCTTGGTTGGTTCAATCAGAGAAATTTATCAAGACTCAAACTCACTCCTAAAGTCACTGGGGTATCCATGGGATTGCATTCACTTATTTTGAACAACTTAAGAATCTTCTGAATGTAATTCTCTTGTCAAAGAAAGGAGTCTTCTTAAGCTATTTTTTTAGATCTTAAATCCAACTACTTTACCCATGAACTTCTTTTTCAAAATTTACTAGCACCATTCTTTAACAGACACTACTAAATTCAAACTATATATGGCCAATAGTATATCATCACAAATTATTTACCAATGGTTTTCTTCAACCATTTGACAAATTCATTTGGTTACCTCTCTTTCAAAAAAATAAGCATTTGGGCTAAGTAGTGTTTTGGACTATACTTTAAAAACAAAAACAAATTATGCTCTTAGGCTTGGACAAGTATAGGCCTAAACTATGAGATCAATAGATTTTCTGGCCTAAAACTATTGGATAATGTTAAAAAAAAAGGGTCATGGCAAACTGGGCTGCTAACTTTGGTTGGGCTGTTTAAAAAAAAAGTTTTCTTTCTGGCCCAACTTTATATTTTGGGCCTACAGCATATTTTTTCGAATTTTCCCATTTTTCTCATTCTAGGGCCATGTGAAGGGGCATTTGAGCTCCAATTGAGACGCGGTTTATCTCTAAAAATCCCTAAATTCATTATCTATATTTTGACATAGAATATGTCAACTTTGACATATATTTGGATCTATTTTGAACACTTTCAGTGCTATTATAAGTTTTTTTAAAAATTCTTAAAATATTTGTAATGATTTATTCCATTTTACTTGAGATAAATATGAGTCAAAAGATATTTTTTTTAAAAAAAGCACTGATATAAATTTTATTTTAGTCTTTTAAATAATTTTTTTATTGAAAAACATATATTTAAACTTGAACTTGATGGCTTTAGAAAATAAACAAGTTTTTCACATTAAAAGCCATTGAATGTTGATTAAAATATAAATTACTTAGAGAAATGTGAGCCTTTGAGTAACGGATGAGATTGTTAGATCCCATATGTTTTGATGATAACAAAGAATGGATCAATGATATAAAAGAATTTGATAACAAACAAATGAATTTGAACAAAATGGCAAAGCATTACTTGAAGTAAGCACTGGAGTAATAAGCAAATTCTGTGATGGATTACTCGAGTGACTACTCGAGTAAATGAAGCTGTTACTCGAGTAACTGCGGAAAATTTCAACTAGAGAAGCACTGCCAAAATTTGGAAGAAGTTACTCGAGGGACCTCTCGAGTAATCTGCAAAGTTATATAGACTATTACTTGAGTAGCCACTCGAGTAACATCATTTGCAAAGACATCACTCGAGTAGCCACTCGAGTAAACAGGTAAAAAATCTTCCAGTAGCTCTCGGTCAAGAAATACAACACTTTACTCGAGTAGGCACTCGAGTAACTAGGTGAGAAAAACGCATAACTTGAGGGAGCACTCCAGTAATATGTAGAGTTATTTAAAGCATTACTCGAGGGGTCACTCGAGTAATCAGTAAGCAAACTCTCGGCCAAGATTTGAATGACATTACTTGAGGGAATAATTGAGTAATCTGCAAACTTATTTCAAATCTACTCGAGGGAGCACTCGAGTAACATCTGAAGAAAACACATGGCCACTCGAGTAATCAGATTACCAGAGTCAGCACCCGAGTAACTTGTGAAGACAAGACATGACCACTCGAGTAGCCACTCAAGTAATCAGGTATTTCTAAGGTTTGTGATGTATCTCACTCCATGTCTTACCCGAGTAATATCTTATGAAAAATATTGAATTAGGCACTGTCATATTTTTAATAGGTTTACTTGAGGGACCACTCGAGTAACTAACATGATCACTCAAGTAAAGCAGTCTAGAAATTATGTTTTTAATCAAATGTTTATTGAATTATTTTCTATATGATTAACTCTTCATTGCACTAGTATCCTAAGTACATTTGTAGAGAAACAATGAAGAGATCATGCAAGAAGAGCAAAGTCAAATAAAGTGTTCGAGATCTCACCTACCGCTACCTACCACAAACGGATAGTTTTCAAATTTGAAGAATGGTCAACCGTTGCTGCGCGACTTTAACGGACATGTTTGAATTGCTTCCAACGGACACTACAAATTATCTATATATATGGAGCATTCAAAGAGAAGAAAACACAAGAACTGAGAACACACGAACATACACTACACACTCTTAGTACTTTGTTTTCTTATACTCATTCATTGTACTTCAGTGATTATATATTTACTCTGTAAGAGAGTTTTTCATTACAAACTCAATAATTGTTATTGAGACAACTTAAGGTTGTGGAACCTTGAGTTAGGGATTTGATTGCAACGTGTAAGGGGGAGCGAGTGTCCAGGTGAAGGAACTTGTTGTGTACTGAGGTGTCAAGAACCCACTGAATCTTGGAGAATATAGTGAAACTCTCAGAGACGCTCTGAGGACTGGACGTAGGTCAAAGTAGTTGTGGCCAAACCAGTATAACTCCCGGTGTACACTTCGGTGATATTTCTCTTTGCTCTCAACTATTTTAATATTCTATCAATTTTCTTATACACAATGAAATTTCTGGTATCACCCAATTCACCCACCTCTTGGGTGAAACGCTTGCACTAACGGAGATAAGGATTTTTCTATTGAAATATGAAATTTTGAGTGACAACCTAGAAGGAGAATATCTTGATAGAAGATCAAGATGAAAGAATCCAGAGTAAGGTTATAATTGATCCTAAAATGGAATAAGGGGAGTAACCGGAAGAGAACTAAGAAAATGATGCCTAAGTAAGACTTGAATTTCTTGGATCTTAAGAAATTCGATGTTGAGAATTTAATGTCGAGAATCTCAAGGAGATAAAAGTAAATGATCTAAGATTGAAGAAGCGGTGTCAGATCAAAAGTGAAAGAAAATCTGAAATGGAGAGATTTTCTAATATCCAAACTCTAAATCATGGTGTGAAAGCTCTTATCAGAGGAAAAAAAATCGTATGCCCAGTCTAAACCCTAGTACTTAAAATTATAAAAGGGTTTAAAGCAAATAATAAGATAGAGGACATAAAATTCTTATAACTTTTAAAAAAAATAGTAGTTGAGAACCTATCAGACTAGGTTTGAGGAGCATAGAGACTTAACCCTTTAGAGAATTTGTTTTGGTTAAAAATTTGTGTTGAATAGAAAACTTAGAAAAAAAACTATTAAGTTTTCCCAACTCCCAGATAAGATGTTAATAAAACATTATGAATATAATGTGATGAAAGCATGAAAAAGTAAAAGTCAAAATACTCTTTATGAGTAGGAGCTCTTGGAAAATAAGTCTTTCAAGAGCATCATATGCTCTATCTAAGTGGGAGCTCTTAGAGAATGAGTCTTTTAAGAGTGATAATTGAGCATGTTATTTAAGGTACTTGTTTGAAATTCTTGATAGACAATAATGGTATAGTTGGAATCTGTGTTATGGGAGGTACAAACGTATTCTCCTGATCATAGACTCAATCACGTTGTTATTTTTCTAGTCAAAGAATAATACAAATATATGACATTGTATACTTCAATGTGTTATATTATTGATAAGTTCTTAGTTTAAATAAATTATGAATAACCCTATGTGTGGGATAATTTGAGTGGCTAAGCTAAGAGAGGCTATCAAGAACATAATTTGTAAACTAAATGGGGACAATCAAAATATCTAGTATTTATAAAAATAATCCGTTGTCAAGCCATTGACAAACTATCAAGGTAATATTGAAGTTGAGATGTTATCTTAGTACAGAAAAGATTACGAGACCTATATGGCTTAACAAGGGAAACAAAATAGTATGAATTTCCCTATAAAATTATATAGTTGTGATTCAATCTTTCTTTCAATAAATTTCTTTGGTTGGTAAATTCTTTGTACATAATTGCATTGTCATTTCTTCTAATTTAAGTACTGACTTAAATATATGTCTTACTAATATCAAAGACATAGAATTTAGTTCTAGAAATAGCCAAATGAAAATTTTTTAGTATGATACTAGAATTGAGTTTACATTGCAATTATTCTATTTCGTTGCATATGGTCCTATAAGTTTGAGGGTAAGACACAGAGCTGGGTAAATTATTATCTTTGTTGATAATTTCTCATGTTATTACTTAAGTTCACACAAGTTTGAAGATTGTTGCTTTAAACAATATGTGAATGAAGTTCGAGAATCAATTGAATAGAAATTTTAAAAGTCCCATGAACTGATCAAAGGAGTGAGCATCTATTTGACCAGTGCAGTTAGCTTTGTGGAAATAAAAGGATAAATAAATAGATAACTATTCGAGGAACTCTATTGTCAAAAGGAGTTTAAAAATGCATGATGGAATACTCTTAGACATGGTTAAACATATTATGACTCATGCTAACCCCCCAAATGTGAGTGGGAGAGTATTATCTAGTTCACTTTTGGTGGATTAGTACACATGCACACATACTTGGTTTCATCAAGTTATGTGGACTTGGGTTTAACCATGTACCCTTTAAAGGAGTCACTATCATACCCTATAAATAAAAGTTAAATATGAGTTTTCATAGACCATAAGGGTCGGTTGCAAATTCCTATAGTGGTTGTAAGTGGGAGCTCATAAGGGTTAAGTTTTTAAGAGTGAAATGATGATAGAGTTATGACCAAAAAGAATTGAAAGGTACCACATTTGTTGTGAATTAGTTTTCAATTAAGGGTGAAACTAATCACATTGCATCTTTTTGCAAGACGCAAAGACAAGGCAGTACAGAACATGCCAATAATCCTCAATTGTTTTTGAGAGTGGGAGCTTAGAATGGTCAATAAAGAGACCAAACAAAATAAATATGAAATGCAAAAACCTCATGAGAAAAGGGATAACTGAGAAACATGTTCATGGTTATTCTAAAAGAGGATGATGAGTCACATTCTGTACAAAAGGCCATGTCAAGGGAGAGTGGAAGAAAGCAATGGAAAGGGAAGTGAATTCTTTAAGAAAGAATCAAGTTGAGAAACAGTTGATCTACTGCCAAGTCAAAAGAGCTATTGAGAACTAGTGAGTTCTATAAGTTTAGGAGAAAAGTGAGTAAATCAATTGACATGCAAAAGACTTGTTACAGAGGGGTATGCATAACAGGAAGGCATTTTTTTCTCACCTGTTGTGCATTTAAATTAGTTTTAATATAACAATAGTTAACTATTTGAATTTAAATTTACATTATATGAATGTAAAACAAACACTTTGAGTGATGATCTGGATGAAGAAATCTATATGCAGTGACTATTAGATTTCACTAAAAGTAGTATTTGAAGTTTCACATAGTGTGACTTCATGTGTTTTTGTAGAAGTCCTTTTATGGATTGATACAATCATTTAGATAGTGATTTTTAATGTTTTGAAAGAGTTTTTTAATTATGTGAGGCATCGTTTCACTTTACTCATTGGAGGTGCCTGTCTTTTTGATAAAACGACCCATCATTTTTTTGCTGAGATAAAATTAAACACCGTTTTTTTTTGTGTGATCCATTCACCAAAAAAAAAACGAACGCCGGTGGGTTCCTGGTTGCTGTTCTTATGTTCTACCATCCTGTATTCGATATTATTGTTTTCATGGTCAAAGAATCTTAGTTTTCAACTGACCCAAACTCAAATAATCAATCACATCAATTTTGTTTTCTCCTACAGGAGAGTTTCCTACTATTTGTCGATGGTTTATGGGTCTGAAGTTTCATATTACAAATCTATTCTATCATTTAAATATTATACTTCACATAAAGACATACGAAAGAGGAAATATATATATATATAGGGCCATCTTGATTTCCAGATTCATATATATATATATATATAAGATAGGAAATAAAAACTCAACTGGGTAGAATCATTTGAAGCCATATAAGGCCAAGCCAAGTTCATAAAAAAAATATTAACATATCCATAAATGATTTTATATAGCAAATGTAGTCATGCTTATGGAAACACAAGATTATGAACAGCACATACAACAGATTCTGGCGGCAAAAACAAAAGCAATAATATATATTGGAGGCATATATACTCATGATTCATAAACCTTCAGAGACATTAATTATCGTGTCAGAATAATCAACGGTTCCACTAGTTTTAAACACACATATAAACCAATCACAAAAACAATAGGATAAATGCAGCAGGACAACAATATGGAGAAATTATACAGGTTATAAAATAACCTGTCTGATACCATATAATAATTTTAGGCTTACCCGGAATCCGATTGATCCATTGAAGTACCCACACGAAACCGGAGCACCGATGTGGACCCTGATCAAGTTACACAGTAAATACACCAAAAAAAAGAAGAGAAAAGAACATTCTTATGAGAGAATCTTTTAGAGGGAGAATAGTAATATTCGGTGTGTTATTTCTTCATTAGTCTTCTCCCTTAATTCCACACATTATATATATAGCGTACGTACGGTTACATAGAAATAGATATAACCCTTAAATGTACGGTTACATAGGAATAGATGCAACCCTTAAACGTACGGTTACATAGGAATAGATATAACCTTAAACCACAAAGGGTATCACTCTTTATAACCCATGTATCTCCATAAAGCCCCTCTTGAATTAGGCTTGTGCCATAATCCACCAAGGGTGGACTAGTATATTCCAATAAGAATAGTGTAAGAAACTATTGTTGATTGCAATTAATGGACTGTGTAAAATATTTGAACCAAAATAATTAATCAAGGAGTTGTTTTTTAGGTGAAATCATATGCATAATTATGCAAGTTTGAGGAGATACCGTTACTTGTTAATTTATTAGTTTCACAAGACTCCTTTTTTTTTGTTATAATTAAGAATTTTTCATGGGTGTGATTTTATTCCACACTTTTGCAGCAACTCAACCACTATGATGACTAATTATGTTTAACTCTGCTTCAAAATGTATAACAGTCTACATATAATACACACATTTGTTTATTTATTTTCAGATTTAATATCGTTGGGTTGTACCTGGTCCACCCAGGTGGATTAGTGCCCAAATCCAATATGAGTGGGCTCCTGTGAGAATAATGCGAAATTTGGTTCTGCAGAGGTAGTTTTCTCTGTGATAGGCATAAAGGGATTTGTGGGGTCAATTTGAAAGATGAACAATAAATCCCAGAATGGTTCTCCCTCAGTCCCTCCTCGCTCTCTGAATATCCCCCCCCCCTCATATTATTGTTTATTTTACTTAATCAGAGTTCAAATTGGTGCTCCATTTTCATGTGGACAATCAAGTTGGATCAAGGTATGTGCCTAAATTCGACAATCGGCTAAGTAGCTTTTAAAAGTTCAATACATAAGAATATCAAGAGAATAAACAATTCTCAAATCTATGCTAATACTCTTTATATTCTCAAACTCAAAGTAATCAATAGTAGAAATAATAATGACCAACAAAGAGAACAATAATAGATAGGACAATTGATAAGTATAGCAAATTGAAGCTAAACCAGAAGAGTACAAACCATTTAAGTTTTGTTTAAGATATATTGATGATGACTGATGGGAAATGATACCTTAAAAAAAGTATCTCCATTATTTAAACATGCATTCTGATATAGTTATGTAAATTAAACCTTGTGCTGCATCAGAGCTTTCTCTCTCTCTTTCTCTCTATGCCTTCTGGATATAATCATCAACCTCCTTGAAGTTCTTGACAACAAAATCCTTAATGACATGTGGGTCAGCGACCTCTTCACTTGCCTTCTCGTACTCACAGGACCACTTCACAAGGCCGCCTTCTCCCTTTGGGGTCACACTGATGTGTCCCTTAAAGCTCTTGAAGTATTTGAGTAGGTCACCATCAATTACACTGTATGTCACTGTCTTCTTTGTATCATCAGCTGCTTCAATCTTCTCGTTTGACACTTTCACTATTGGAGAGCCTACAAAATGATATTTACATCATTGAATCTTCAAATATTGAGAAATAGTTAGATATAACCAATGTTGTTAAACTCACGAGTTTAAGCAAACTCGTGACAATGACGTAAACTCATATAGTAAATTCGAAAGAGTTTACTTTTACTATTAAATAGGTATTAATAGTATATAATTAAATAATTAAACTATAAAAAAATGATAACAATTTTATTTAAATATATTTTAAATCCAAATAATTGAAAGTAAATCTATCAACATTCATAATTTATCATATTTAAAAAAGAAATTTCTATAAAATTTATATATAAAATCGCTGAGCATGATCAAATCAAAGAAGTTAACATGAGTTTAAGGGTGAGTCAACAGGGTTTTGTAAGTTAGAAACGTAAAATTGGTAAATTCAGTATATAAACTTGTAAGCTTAACCAAGTTTACAATGGTCACGAGTTTACTAGTGACTCGACTCGATTTTGGAAGTTAGAAATGTAAAAATGATAAACTCGGAGAGTCAACTCAAAGTTTGACAGTAATGCATATAACCCCCAATTAGATGAGCTATACTATTTGGATCGCACAATACTCAAATCTGAATTAATGGATAGTACCTAGCTAATACTAAGTAGTTATGTAAATAATAGGTACTAAAAATGAGGATTTGGATTATCTTCTTATCTCTTTTTCTCCTTTTCTCATTTTATCCTCATCATTGGATTGAAAAATGAATGGTTTAAATTTAATATATTATAAAATCGTTCTTTTTCTATTTCCATGTAATTTACCGTTGTTAACTATCAAGCTCAAATTGTAATTATTTATTTTTAAATTTTATGTAATATTATAATTTAATTATATATGATATTAAATCTAAACCATCTATGTTTTAATCAAAATGTAGAGATCGGATGAGGAGAAGACAAATGAGAGAAAGGATGAAGAGACAATGTAGATCCAACAAATGATGGTAAGGTTGAATGAAATGAGATCAATTACCCTTAAGCAAAGTCCATATTCTAACCATGTTTTGAGAAAACTATCTCCCATCTGGTCCAATATACTCAAATACTTTACTTGGTCCCTAATATAAAAGCTAGTTGGAGAGTTCTACTTGGTCCAGAATATAATATAAGAGCTAAATCTATTGCCTCTCAAATTTATAATTTTCCCACAATGCCCCTATTAATTGCATATATTAAGGGTTTCCATCAAGTGATGAGAGTTTCAATGTAAAAGATGATATTTTAGGAAAAGTAACAAACTGTTTTTTTTTTACAAATACATAAACTAATTTCCTTAATCTTTGCAAATTAAATATCTAACTCCTATATCCTATATTAAGGACTAAAAGAGTATGTAACTATATCTTAGCCGGTAACATCAGATATTAGAGTTATACCAAAGATAAAAAGGAAGTGTAAAGAATTTACCTTCAGCATAAACAATGTGGCGAACAGAACCAGGAGCTTTGCCATCACCTTCAAGAACTTCAATGCTCTTGTAGTCATGAGAAAGTGCCTTGGGGAAAATGGTGGTGGAATTCCTAATGGTATCCCAGAGCTTGTCTGCATTGGACTTCACCTCTACTTCTACCTCAAGCTTTCCAGTGACAGCCATGGCTTCTCAACTCAGACACTGAATATGGAATGTGAATATATAATATGAGACGAGGGTACCTGGGAAAAAGAACAAGTGGGTATTTATAGACATAAGATCCTCTAGTTCAGGACGAAAAAGTGTAAATAAAATTAGGAACTTGCTCAACTACCTCTTTATGAAGCGGCCGGCATGAGAACATTTAGAGACTTGCCCCTCACTCACATGACGCCAAATGAATGTTGGACCCACTCATATTGAGGGTAATGGTACGTTTGGTTCAGTTCCCTGTATCTTGATATAATATTCCACTGATCATGATTGAGAGTTTTTGGTTACTACAGTCAAATAATCCAATGTAATAGCCACGAGGCCTAGCATTGGCACTTTGATAGCTTCCTTAAGTATCAAGTTAGGGGTTCAATTTTTGGTGATGTGTGTTGAGAGAGCCTCGTAGCCAGTACTAAAGCTCCTTTTGAAAACTCTATAGTGTGAAAAGATTAATCACTACTATACATAGTAGATACTCTTGGCTCAACAAAAAAATAATCCAATGTAATATTGGTTACAACATATCACGGCAGGTAATCCCCAATACTAGGGAGCACATTTGTACTCATCCCCAATCTAAATTGTTTACATTGATTTCCTATGGTCCATATTAAATTAATTTTTATTTTTATTTTTATTTTTAAGTAACTTTTTATTCTATATAAAATTTAAAATAAAATAATCTTATAACTATAATTTATTAAAAAGGTAAATTTATCATTTTAAAAAAACACATTAAAAATTATTAATTTAGACTATTCATATTATATTTAAATGGTTTAGATCTCATTACAGTGATGAGCACTTGGTGCACGCCACTTAGATGTGAGTGCTCCAATAGATAAATTTGGTTGTGTAATATAAATTTTAACTTACATGAATCGAGGTATGGACAAAGATGCCTTCCTTGAATCAACGTTGAGACATTATTACCATCCATTTTTGGCATTGGAGGGTTAAAAAAAACATTTCAGATTTATTTGATTTTTCCAAGATAAAATATAAATTTCGTTTTATGATTCCTTGATGACATCAAACAAATGTTTTGTAATCGTTCCATTACTTTACATTTCTTATAATTCTTTATTTGAACCAAACAAAGCAAAAGGGTATGATTTTGGAAGCCATATGTTAGACGTGTTGTTCAATCAGATTTGGTTATTAATTAATTACAACAATTGAGTTGATATAAGAAGTTTGAGTTCTGTGTTCAAATATGGTAATTTTTTAATTAATTGGACCAAACTTTTTGCCCAAAATTTATTGCATCAATTTGAACTTTAATGAAGTAGCAGTGGATTTTGAACCACCTAAGGTTGAAGAGAGGCTATAAATTAAATGTACAGCAACAATGTCGGTGAGGCGAGGTAATGAGTCTGCAAAATTTGTTGGCCTTTAAACTTCGAATAGAATCCAATGACAGCAAAAACTTACGGGAAGGACCCTCTGCTTGATATTACAATTTGGCTCTCCATACTTTCTCTCGTATATTTCTCTCTACATCAATGTTTTAAAAATGGATCAAACGTTCAGTTGGAGAGGTTAACTGATCATGGTTTAAATAGTTAGATAAGTCAGACCGTTTGGTCAAACCGGTAATATAATAATTAAATTTAAAATAATATTATGTACATATATAATGATATAAATATAATTAGTTTGATTTGATGCAAAAATTATCAAGCTCAGAATATATGATATAATCAAATAAAATGATTTTGTTTTTACCTTTTACCAAATAAAATGATTAAGAGTAGCACATTAACAAGTCAACTATTAACCTAAATTCAACTAAAAAATATAAAGAATACAAATAAAAAAATAAGGAAAAATGAAAATACATACATGCATACATACATACCTACATACTATAAACTAAAAAAATATGCTATTTGGTCAACATCAAAAAGATGTTTTTTGAGTAAAAATTTAAAAGACGTTGGTTTGTTTTATCTTCACTTAAAAAAATAAGTAAAATAAAAGGTTAAGGTGCAAAAATACATCTAAGTTTTTTTCTAAAGTGCGGCTAACACTAAATACTTTTTTGAGGGACAAAAATGACTATGATCTTCTAAAATAAGTACAAAAAGATACATTGACCATTATTTGATCGTGTGTTTAATTTTACTACAAAAAAAACATTAAATTTTAGATGGAATTTGCACAGAAACAATTTTCATGGCAAATTCCGACTGATTTCGGTCAAATATTCCAACAGAAAAATTTCCGATGAAATTTCCTACAGAATTTTTTCCGTTGCTTCCATGGAAAATTCTGTTAGAAATTCCGTGGCAAATAATTTTGCCACGGAATTTTCGATGGATTAATTCTGCTGCTAATTTTGCCATGGAATTAGCCACGGAAATTCTGTTGAAAAACTTTTTGAAGAAATTTTCGACAACAATTGCCACGGAAAAATTCCATGGCTAATTCAGTCTGAAAATTTTAAAAATTATTATTTAATTAATTATTATTTTTTAATTAAATTAAATTGTAAAAATATCTTTATAAAAATTGAATTTATGATATTATTAGCCGTATAAATATTTAAAATTTTGGGTTAATACAATCTTTTATTCCTCAAGTTTTTACTTAGGCTTCTTAAGTTTCCAACCATAGGTTTTGGTCCATGGAGAATGTATTTATAAAAAATAAAATTTATTAGTTATTAATTAATATTAATAAAAAATTATTAGTTAGTAATTATTTATTAGTTATTAATTAATGTTAATAAAAAATTAAATTTAGAAATTAGACAAAAATATAGTCATATGAAATTTATTTAAGATGTAAAATTTTTTAATTTGAAGTTAATTTATGTTAAAAATTATAAGAATATATAAAATTATTTTATATTATTATTACATTTATATAGAAGAAACAAATATATATTTATAGATAACTGATTATATAAAATAAGATTTTATATATATATATATATATTGTGCAATAATAAAATGCCAAAGCAGTCGAGCCCATCTGAGTTGCATTTTTAGGAAAAAAGATGTTGTGACATGTGGTGGAGCAAGACTACCCCACATGGTGGATCTAGGTATCGACGACAAGATCGCAGCTGTCAAAGTTGCCACATGGCTTTTTAAAATTTTAAAAATAAAAAATAATTTTGCTAGAGAATTTCCAACGAAATTGAATTCAATCGGAAATTTCGTCGTAAATTTTTTACGGAATTCAATTCTGTTAAAAATTTCCGTCAGAAATTGTGACATAATTAATTCTTTTGGAAATTTGCAACGGAATCTAAATTCCATCGGAAATTGGTTTGTCACGTTATTATTAGTGACAGAATCCATTCCGTCGAAAATTCTGTGGCAAATTCTATTCTAAATTCAGTATTTTTTTGTAGTATTTTAAGGTTGATATGGATGATGATTGGCACTTCCTGCATGCCACCTCATCATCAAAGCCAATATTTCCTAGCCACATTACTCGGACTCGACCTTCCTTTCCCCCTCTCTTTCTTTTCCTTCTCATCTCCAATGACAATCGATCACTTGGAACAAGAGGAAGACTAATGGGTGGTGAGGTTGCTGCCACTATACTTTCTGATAGCTTCATATTTTTTCATTTAGTCCACCGGTGATCAATTGACATTGGAGATGAGAAGGAATAGAAAGAGAGGGTGAAAGGAAGGTAGAGTCAGAATGACGTGGCTAGAAATTATTGACTTTGATGATCAAGTGGCATGTAGGAAGTGCCACGTCATCGTCCATGTCAGCCTTAAAGTTAAGCAAACGGTCAACTAACAATCAATGTATTTTTTTGCACTTATCTTGAAGTTCATAGTCACTTTTATCCCTAAAAAAAGTATTTGACATTGGACACGCTTTTAGAAAAAACTCATGTGTATTTTTGTACCTTAAACCAAAAATAAAAGGATGTTGGTTTTATCTATTGTATAAAAAATACTTCATCTAATCTTTATTATAAGGTACCAACTAAGAATTCTCACAAACCAATAAAAACGGTTAAAAGCATTAAATTTGTCATAAAATTTAAGCAATTTCCAATATTACCCTTACTAATTATACTAAACTCTAATATCAAATTAATTATTGCTCTTTCCTTCTATCCTTATTAAATATGGGTAAATACAAAAAAAAATATTTAATGTTCTTTGGAAAGAAGAAAGTGTCTTATAAAAATTATCAAGAATATTTGTTAGTTGGTGTCTTATAATATTGATCAGAGAGAGTATGCCCTTTGGTTAAATGGCTAAAATGTTTTCCACTATGGTTAACAAGTTTGCAAGCATTGGTGAATGTGCTAACAAGTTTCAAAGCATCTTCTTCTTTGCCCTTCAAATCGTTGCATCTTCTTTCTTCCTCTGGTTTCATTTTTGGTGACCTTCGTTCTTCCTCATTATTTTAGGTGTTATTAAAAGAAAAATCATTAAGGTAAGCACTGGGATTTTTTTTCTTTCTGATTTTTCCTCCTTCCCTCTCTCCTTCTTCTTTAGTGTAACTAGAACCCATATTGTGAGCTATCCGGTGTTTAAAACTCTCTCCTGTTCTCGGATCTATAACAGTGTCCTGCTCAAATGACGGTTCTCGTCTGCTCAACATAGCTCTACCTCTAAAGTGGTTCCCAAACAAAAACGAACCGTTCAAGGCTGCAGCCGTCCAATCCGGTTCTAAAGTCATTGCCATGCATGATAATTTTATCCGTCCATTTGATTATGTCAAAGTTGTCAAAGTCGCGAGTTTAAGTAAACTTGTGACAATGACTTAATTTCATATCATGAACTCAAATCGTAAAATCGTAAAAGTTTACTTTTACTATTAAATAGGTATTAATAGTATATAATTAAATAATTAAAATATAAAAAATGACAACAACTTGATTTAAATATATTTTAAATCCAAATAATTGAAATTACATCCATCAACAATAATAATTTATCAATTTAACAAAGAAAATTTTATAAAATTTATATATAAAGTCGTTGAGCATGATTAAATCGAAGAAGTTAATGAGTTTAAGGGTGATTCAATATGGTTTTGTAAGTTAGAAATATAAAAATAGTAAATTCGATATATAAACTTATGAGTTTAACCAAGTTTATAATGGTCATAAGTTTAGCAGTAATTCGACTCGATTTTATAAGCTAGAAACATATAAATGGTAAATTCGGAGAGCCAACTCACAGGTCTGACAACAATAGATTATTTATTTGATTTAATGGCCATTCAATTTGTTAATATCACTTTAATGTTTTTTAAAAGAATAAAATACATGTAACTCTCTTGAACTTGAACTTAGTTACATATAACCTCTTTTATTTTTAAAAATTTGAAAATCACACCCCTCAACTTTCATATCTTGACTACTAAACCATTAGGACTGAGAAAACGAGCCGGCCCTTGACGAGCTCGGGCCTAAACCAGCTAGCCTGTTTAGGCCTGAGTCCAAAAAAGTACACAAATTTTGAGCCCCGGCCCGTTTATGTAAAGCCCACAGCTAGGCCCATTTAACTTTTTTCCTTTTTTTTTGTCATGACTTTTTTTTTTCTTTATTCTCCTAAAGATTAAAATACCTAATTTAAAACATAAATATCATCAAAACTAATTTAAAACATAAATATTATCTAAGTTTAATAAAACACAAACACTAAGACTTAAGTCCAAACCATAATTAATGTCTAAAACTAATCAAACAAGTCCACAACCACAATCAAGTAAGTCTACAAGCTTCAAATGTTAGTAATAATAGAACACCTGATTTGGATTTTGGCGTACACATACAAAAAAAGAAAAAAGAAAATTAAAGAAGAGAAGCTTTAAATGAGGTATGAGTAAGTGTGAGAGTGCTTCTAATATGAGGGTTATGTTAGGTTAGATTAACTCTGCCCTCTAACCACTGCTTGCTGCCCTGTGCCCAGTTAAAAAAAAAGTTAAACGGGCCTAAAAGGTCTAAGGCTGGCTTTTTTAGGTCTGCCTCCTTTTTTCCTCCCTAAATCACAAGCCCGATCCTTCATAGGCTCGGGCCTAAACATGCCGGCCTGACTGGCTCGGCTCAATTTCCCGACTCTATAAACCGCTGCCATTAAAATGAAATTTAAATTTAATGGAATAGAAGCCATATCATATTGTTTAGAACTACTTGTCAAATGACATGTAACTTTTGTTTTATTAATTTATCCTAAATTAAAATTTAGAGCTTCCCTGACAGGGCAATTTTGTCATTCTACTGACAACAATCCCTAATTGTCATTGTCTTTATCATCGTCTAATTGTCATTGTCTACCAATAAAGATGATGACAATCTATTATATCTATAGATAGTGCGTAGTAACGGCGATGATTCAACCAATTCTGTTAACTACACCTACTGATCTCCCTTTACTGCCTAAATTCATTTAACGATGTGAGATAACCCAGCTCCAAATGCAGCAAACCATTTTCAAAAACGGACACAGTTAAATTGATTAATATTAGGATTTAAAACTGATTCCTATCATAATCCCATAAAAGGCATATTAGAATTTAAAACTGATTCCTATCATAATCCCATAAAAGGCGACTTTAATGAAATTTGCCTGGTCTTTTCACATTCCATTGATTAACAAACCAAGTAATTTTAATTTAATAATTTAATTTAACAAGCCCTGTCATATGCCATCAATCTATCTATCTATTACATTACTAAAAAACTTGTAGAAACAAGCAACATAATAGAGGCATTAATACAAAAAAATGAAGTTACATTTTAAATTTGAATGTCCTTAAATGAGTTTTTTCAACCAAGCCCTTTCACTTTCCATTTGCCTGGCCCTTTCACATTCCATTGATTAGGAGACTCACATCTTTAACAAACCAAATAATTTTAATTTAATAATTTAATTTAACAAGCCCTGTCATATGCCATCAATCTATCTATCTATTACATTGCTAAAAAATTTGTAGAAACAGTCAACATAATAGGGGCATTAATACAAAAAAATGAAGTTACATCTATCTATCTATCTATTATATTACTAGAAAACTTGTAGAAATAGGCAACATAATAGGGGCATTAATACAAAAAAATGAAGTTACATTTTAAATTTGAATGTCCTTAAATGAGTTTTTTCAACCAAGCCATTTCACATTACATTGCTTAGAGGCCCATCTTCCACTACAATTTATTTAAATTCCTTTCAACAAAGCCCTTTCACATTCCATTGCTTAGCGGCCCATCTTCCACTGCAATTTGTTTAAATTCCTATTAGTCATTGGGTATAATATAGTGGCGTTTAATGAAAAGAAATAATTGGGGTATTAATAAATTTCACAAAAGGGGCATTAATTAATTGTAAAAAAAAGGTTACATTTTGAATTTAAATGTCGTTAAATGAGTTATTTTTACCAAATCCTTTGACATTCCTTTCTATACTATAATGTAAATGAGTTTTTTCAACCAAGCCCTTTCACATTCCATTGCTTAGCGGCCCATCTTCCACTGCAATTTATTTAAATTCCTATTAGTCATTGGGTATAATATAGTGGCGTTTAATGAAAAGAAATAATTGGGGTATTAATAAATTTCACAAAAGGGGCATTAATTAATTGTAAAAAATGGGTTACATTTTGAATTTAAATGTCGTTAAATGAGTTATTTTTACCAAACCCTTTAACATTCCTTTCTATACTATAATGGGTATAAAAGAATGACCCACCTAGCATACTCAAGCTTGCACATTTGGTATACATACTACAAACTTCGAATATCCAAATATGACAAGCATTCAGCATGATTTTATTTCCCAAATCAATGATAGCAAAGACACATGGGTTATTGTTGCACGTGTGCTTAGGAATCTGGTTGGTCGCAAAAGCACTCCTTCGTATGATGCGTGGAAAGTCGGATTGATTCTGGTGGATCAACAGGTTTAACAAATATGTAGACCCGCTTATTATGCATTCACTTGTACAATATTATTTATAAAATTTTATGTGAAATCTATAGGGAACTACAATTGAAGGTTTTGTTACTCAAAACCGCTTAAGGGAATGTTACATGAAAGAGCTCCAAGAAGGTGAAGTTTACCAGTTCCAAAACTTTGTGGTGCTAGACAATAAGGACCAATATAAGGTGACTCGAAACCCTTGGAAGATCAAATTTCACAACAAGACATTTTTCCAGGAATCTGATTTGCACATTTCAATGGAGGCATTCAACTTTGTCCCTATTAAAAACATTGCAAATTACACAGCAGTTAATGAAGAACTAATTGGTAAGTGTTACTCATAAAGATATTATTAGCATATAAAATTTATGAGAGAAAATTTTGGTGTATATTTTCTTTATTGATATCGAGTCTTACATTATTTGAAAACCTTCTTTCCAGATGTCATAGGGTTCCTTGAAGCATTTGGTGATTTGGAAGATCAACAAAGAGAGTCTGAAACTTTCAAATGACTGAACCTGACTGTTGCAGATAAAGAGTAATGCCCATACCATGTCATTTAATTTTCCACTATTATTATATTCACTACAACACTTCATCAATTCCTTCCATGCATAAATATAGCAAGGCGCTTATCACATTGATAAAGTATATGCAATAGCTGATATAAAAGAAATTAGATTGAAAACTGATAGACTTTTTATGCAGTGATGTTACTATCAATGTAATACTATTTGGAAACTCAACAACTGACACATTTAACAACCTTAACGCTAAAATGGAGCCACCGATTGTAGTTGTTATCAGGTTTGCAAAGCTAAACAAAAAAAAGGTAAAAACTTGAGTCAGCTATAGAAGATCAATGTACAAATTCTCTTGGACGTAACAATATTTTTCATTTGATAGCATACGGCCATATTACTAATGCCCTAGAAGCAACAAGAGTTTTGCTCAATCCAAAATTCCCTAAGGTTAGGAGACTATTGGATAGGTGAGCGTCATTTTCGGAACCAAGCAACAATAATTGTATTTGACACTTGTAAGCTTTAGGCATCTTGCTTATTTGTCCAATTCGATATCATGAGCAGCTTGAATGAGAACCCATGCACTAATCAAAGTTTCTACCACATCAGCAACATTGTGAAACCCAACGTCAACAACTAGGACATGTTGGCATTTCCAACCAGGATACCCCTTGGTGATTTATGCAATATTATAGAGGTAATATTTCATGGCTATGGATGGGTATATGTAACCCCCTGCCTTAATTAGCATAATTATAATTCGATATCACATAATTAAATTGGTTTAGAGACCGTTGGATGATTTAAAATCATTTTAACTTCCTACCTTACAGTAGGATTTTCATTTCACAAAAATCTTTCAAAACCTTTTTCCTATCCTGGTCTCAATTTCAATGTTCGAATATATTACCTGTGCAGTTAGTATACATTCATTCATATCAGATTGTGTAATCAAATCCCCGGAAATCCCTGGGTTCCATACATACATCAACTAAGTGTTTGTAACTCTCTCTAGGGGATTACATAACCAAGCTCCAGTACAATAATATTTACATCTCAAAATATACGTAATCCCAAGTTCAAAATGGATAACCAACATCTCCAAAATCAAATATACCCCTAAGGGTCCTAATCGCTCCGGGTTGCCCGCTTCTCTTTTGAGTCACTTGCCCTGTCTGAAATATTAGTCATTGGAAAGAATGAGATTCAAGAGAATCCCAGTAGTAACAAACCACTCACACAATGCATAAACACAAGCATGCACGTAAATCACAAACAGCAACAGCAGCAACAACACAAAGATACATGGATTTTACCACAAACGACAGCACTCCCATCTGTATACATAATGCGACAGCTCTTACTGTAATCACAATCACGACAGCTTGTGCTGTATAACGACAGCTTATGCTGTAAACAACAGATTTCACTGTATAACGACAGCTATCACTAGCTGTAACCGCAGCAGCATCAGAGATCATCACAAAACAGTGATACAACACACATATAGTGCATTACACATAGTATAAGAGACGAGTCACTACCTGGTCCTTTCTTGACGTTCTTCGGTACTGTGGGCTCTCGAGGACGGCAAATATCAAATCCTACAAACCAAGTTAGGGACAACCCGTCGATCTCTTTTCCAAGTTCTTAATTCTATAATAATTCAAGTTGGTTATCATTTAAAATCTTTAGGTGATTATTATAGGTCTAAACATATGCCTAAAGGGTTGGAAGATACTACCCCAAAGATCCTCCTTCTTACAAGAATTTCTGATTTTGGGCTGGCTCACTCGAGTGATGGAAGTCTCACTCGGGTGACACCCCTAATTGCACTCGAGCACTAGCGAGTGAGACACAGAAAGTGTGTACCCGAGAGCACCAACACTCCTTAGAGTAGTTAGCTCACTCGAGCACAGACACCAGTACTCGAGTGATGGCACCCTGATCACCTGAGTCCCATCGAGTGAGGTGTAAGAAGTGACAACCCGAGAGCAACCTAACTCCCAGACGACAAGTGCACTCGAGCACCAGCCCTAGTGCTCGAGTGACCTCCCAATGCTCGTGAGTGCCCACGCGCACTCTTGACAATCCGCCTACAAGTGATAACCCAAGACGCTCACCCATAGTGCTACATGCACCTGCACTCAAGTGATAGCGTACGTCACTCATGATTTTTGCCTAAAGACTTAACCAAAATACCCATAATTTCATACTGCACTCGAGTGAGACCCTCCCTCACTCTAGTGAAGCTTATCAGATGCCAAGTCACAGCAACTGATATGGTTTTCCAAATTTAACCAAATGAGCTCTAATGGTTCCTAAACTTATACCAATACTCATTCCCATCTAAAAGGTCATAAGAGACCAATTGGTAAACTCAAAACTACCAAAATCTTACCACCATGACACATTCAACACCTCTAACCACCTTGCAACCAAATTCACCCAATGACCAAACTTCTTTTCAAATCCAAACCAAAACCATTGACACCCATACACTATTTGACATCTATTCCACCACATTATAATACTCAATCCATGCATTTCAACATTGATCCAAAATCAGGGTAAAATCACAAAATCTCAAAACCAAACCAATGGCCAAAACAATATACCAAAATGCACTAAATGATTACCTCTTCAACTTAGTGAGATCAAATCTCTATTTTCCCAACTTTCAAATTTGTGAGAACTCCAAACCACCACCTTTCACAATTCTGAAAACATAGCAAGGAAGTTCTCAACCTCTTGAACAAATTTATTGAAGAGGCTTTAAGCATACGAAAGCAATTACTCACCCAAAAGCAAGTTTTTCTCTTTCTCTTTCTTGGTTCAGCTGCACCGAATGGAAAGAATGAAGAGAGAGAAATGAGATATTGATGAAGTGCAAATTTTTCATACTCCCCATGCACTTAGCCAACTTGGGAAGGAGAGAGGATGAGTTTAAAAATGTTGACTTCATCCATGGTCCTCAAGATGCCACTTGTCAACATCTTGAGCTTCCTTCTATGGTTTCATATACTCTCCTACACACTTGATTCCACCTCTTGTTCTTTCAATCCTAGCCATTGATCATGATTACTAAGGAGTTTCCTCTTCGGTAACTAACCAATCGGTTGGTAAATTTACCATTCTGACCCTGATTATCACAATGCACATCATATACTTCAAAATTTCTTAATTATCATTAATTACTTCACTTTGAAGTTATTAGTCCTTAATTACAATTTAGGATATTACAGTATATAAGTTAGATTATGCTTACGGCATGCTCCAAAATCAGGTAGTAACTTCATCTACTTGCGCCGTTGGAATTAGGAGTGTGAGATTGTCTCAACAGTATGCATCCAAAAGCTTGAAACAGCATATGGGCGGACTTATGATAGGTGCCTGTGTGACACTAAATCTTCCTATGAAAAAGGCAAGCTAACATGCAGCAATTGTAAGAAGGAAGTCCTCATGACTCAACTAAAGTATGTACACATCATTTTGATGTGATATTATGCTTTGCATCAATTTTTTTCCCATATACATTAATGTTTGGATTTAACTTCCATGCACTAAAATGTGACAAATTTCCTCATTACTCAAACAAAGTATGTGCATGTTGTCTAGATGTGATCTTTTGCTTTCTATCTGTTTTATTCTTCACATTCCTTAACATGTGAATTCTAATTCCATGCACTAAATGTGAGAAATTTATCACAGATTCAAGGTGCATTATAGGGTATTTGATGCTACTGGGAAATGTTCCGTGTTGTTTTTCAATAGGCATGCAACAGAACTTTTGGGTTGCACAATTGAGCATTTGAAAAAGAAATTAGAGGAGGTAAACTAAAAATTACAACACATTTTATGGTTGAGTATATTGAAATTAGTACACCAATTAATGCTTCTCATCCTTGGCCAGGAAGGTACACCATACTCTTTCCTAGAGGAATTGAGTAGCTGCACAGGGAAAAAACTCATAATCAAGTATAGGATCAAAGAGCACAACATTCAACACCCATCAAGCAGTATGACAATTATGCAGTTCTCAGATGATCCACAGCTTTTAAGCAAATTTACATATTCCAATTCAAATACTCAGGTGCCTCACAATTCAATCACAGCGAAAGATGGCAGTAATGCAATCCCAGAACACCATAGTCCCCACAAGGAAGTGCCCAAGAGAAATAAGACTACAAAGGACACAATGATTGAGCATGAGTATGTTGGCCCCTCCAAAACACATCCACTAACACTCTACATGGCTGAGGGCATCAAGAACATTAAAAACGAAAAATGAATACATTAGTGTGTTGGGTTGGTCTTAATTTAAGGATTGTTTTGGATAAGCAATTTGTTAGGCTAAAACCTACGTGTATGTTGCAATAATATTAAATAAAGGTTTTTTCTTATTGTCATACCAGAAATTGGTGGACCCTGCAACGCACCCATAGATGTTTACCACTTTGAGCACCTTATCAAAGTTTGTTCCAAATTTTAAACATTATCAATGATGAAATCTCCCCATTGATGAAATATCCTTATTATATACAATCAAAAGGGACAGATTTTGTAGTGTGCCCAAAGTATATACAATATCATGATCAACATTCTATTTGCATATATATTAGATATATTTATTGAATATACAAATTCATGATCAACACTACATTTTAGTATATATTAGATATATACAAATTCATGATCAATATTATATTTTTTAGAACTTATATTAATAATAACAACCAAAGGCAGTATTTTTTATTCATGAAAATTTTAATATTTTATAGTAAAAATAAATAATTTTAATACTTTCCCCTAATCTAAATAAAATAAATAATTAAACCAGTAAAGAAAAAATACAATAGAGTTTAGGATGTTTTATAAAATAGATGTTATATTAACTAATTTTATTAATCTAATCAAACCAGGGAAATATAACTTATGTTAAGAATGGAGAAGTATCAAACCATATAAATGAGAATAGATCAAACATAAAACTATTTACAATGTTACATGAGTTACACCTCATATAAACTGAAATGAAGAGATCGATTCATTTGCTTGGTATAACTTATTATACATTACGTTATGTGCATTACATCATGTTAATATGAAATTACACAGTCAGCTTTTGTAGAACAGATATTTCATAGCTTGGGATGCACTCTATGTGTCAACTGACCATTTGCATATGCAAGTGGGAGTAAGTAACATTTGCTTACTTAATTGCCCATTTTAAAAATTGTCATTTAAATGCCACATAAAAGGCTCCACACTTTAATGCCCCTGCGTTTAAGGTGAAGGCAAATTAGAGGTTTCTAACTTTAAGCATTATTAATGTAGTATACCTTGCTTGCACCAAATGGATATAAACTCCTTGGTACATGACGGTGACATACTTTTGTGTGGATTTGCTCCATTTACTTAAAACAAATGTAACCCCCATACTTAATCATTTTTTCTGCTCCATTTATTCAAAACAATTTGTAACCCCCATTCAATGATAATTATAAGACGTCCAAAAAAATAAAGGCCAAGGTGCGTACACTAGAGGACAGGTTAAGAGAATTAAACGAATTGAACCAGAAACTGAAATAATAATAAAAAAATAGTGTGTAGAAACGAATTTGTAACCTATGCTTATTTGGCCATTATTCCACCCATTACTCCCATAAAAACAACTTAATTACCCATTATTAAAATTGGCATTTAAATGTCATAAAGGAGGCTCCACAATTAAATGCCTACAAGTTTAACACGAAGGCATACTAGAGGTCTCTAGCTTTAATGATTATTAATGTAGTATAGCTTGCTTGCACCAATTGGATATAAACTCCTTGGTAGATGCCGGTGACATAATTTTGTGTGGATTTGCTCCATTTACTTAAAACAAATTGTAACACCCATACTTAATCATTTTTTCTGCTCCATTTATTAAAAACAATTTGTAAACCCCATTTAATGATAATTATTTAAATTTAAAATTAGGGTAAATACAAAAATAATAATGAAAAAAGAGTGGGTAGACACGAATTTGTAACCTATGCTTAATTGTCCATTATTCCACCCATTACTCCTATAAAAACAACTTAATTGCCCATTATTGAAATTGTCATTTAAATGTCATAAAAGAGGCTCCACATTTAATTGCCCACAAGTTTAAGACAAAGGCATACTAGAGGTCTCTAGCTTTAAGGATTATTAGTATAGTATACTTTGCTTGCACCAATTGGATATAAACTCCTTGGATAATTATTTAAAATTAGGCTAAATTATATAAAACCCCTGTGAACTTTGGATCAGTTATATATAACCTCCCTGACATTTTAGAGTTTAAATTTAACCCCCCTGACTTCCAATTTTAAACTATTAAGCCCCTACTATAAAATGATCGTTATTTTTAAAATGGAAATTAGCACATTAACTTGTAAACTATACTGGGGTTACACAAAAGAAACACATAAAGACTTTTTCAGTGCCATAAAAACCCTTGACTCCCATCAGCAGCAACCACACACTAGAGGCATAGCATCCCATAGTGACTACCACAATGTGGCTACAACTTCTTCAAAGCGCAATTTATCTAACACATCATCACACTGTCCACAACGCGCACCGTTGAAAAAGAGTCTAATAGAATGGCAAAATGAACCAGCATCAGGACTCTTGTAAGCCTATGGCGAACAACGTAAATGAATATGAATATAGAGCACTAAGAGATGCTGTTAACATTATCGCTGAAAATGTTGACGTTGCATCACATGCAATGCAGGTTCACTCGAAGAGGACTGGGATGATGAAGACAACTTACCTCAGGACGATTCATGGGTAAATGCAACATTTGTACAGACAGGCTATCTAGATGAGGGTGATTCCATTTATAAGTGCCAATATTGTGGCGTACTATTATGGTACAATGAGAGGATACAAAGGACCTCAACTTCGGAGCAACCACTATTCTCAATATGTTGTGGTCATGGAAAGATCAATGTGCCATTCTTCAAGGCACCACCGCCAGAATTGAGTAGACTCTTTTTCGACAAGGATAATAGGCAAACAAAAAAGTTCTTGGCCAACATAAGAGCGTATAACAATATGTTTTGTTTCACATCCATAGGAGGAAAGATAGACCATTCAATTAATCAAAATGGTCGGGGACCGTATTCATTCAAAATGTGTGGCCAAAACTATCATTACCTGGGTAGCTTATTGCCTCCTGATGGTCGCACTCCAGTGTACTCGCAACTATACATATATGACACAGACAACAAGATAGCAAACCGAATCGCTGCAGCTAGGTAAAAAAAACATAAAACTATATCCTTCCAGTATCCCATCAAAATATACAATATTACATGCTTCTCCTCATGCGTCATGCAATTGTTTGCATACAGGTGTAACCCAGATGGTTCAGATATTGATACAGACATAGTCAAGGACATCAAAACATGTCTTAACTAGAATAACAGTTTGGTAAGGAAGTATAGGATGGCTGCGGAAATAATAAGATATGATGAGCATGCTGACATTAGGCTTCGTATTATCAAGCAAACAGGCCAACAACAAAGAAATTAGGACCTCCCTATAGCATCGAAGTTGCATCGCTGGTAGTGGGAGACTTCGATAGGTCCTACTTCAATAGAGATATAATAGTGGAGAAGAAGGTAGGTACTTTAATGCACGTTCATAAGCTACACAACGCATACCTGCCCCTTCAATACCCCCTTATTTTCCACTATGGCGATAATAGGTACCTCTCAGACATGGAACATAATAGTGACACACAAGCAGCCCTAAAAAAGAGAAACACCCTAACAATTCAAGAGTACATGGCCTTCAGATTGATGGATTGGCATGCAGAACAATCTACGCTTCTTCATTCGAAGCGGCTACTACAACAATTCATAGTCGACGGATTCACAATGGTAGAATGTGAAAGGTTGTTCTATATAAGGACACACCAAAAAGACATAAGGGTGGATCTGTATAAAGGCTTGACAGATGCAATATCGCGTAGCGAGACTGATGCATCAAGTACGGGGAAGAGGATAATCATCCCCTCATCTTTTACTGGGGGCGCAAGATACATGATTCAAAACTACCAAGACGCAATGGCAATATGCAAATGGGCTGGCTATCCTGGCCTCTTCTTAACTTTCACATGCAACCTCGTGTAGCCAGAGATCAAACAATTATGTGACAAAAATAGGCTCCAACCATCAGATTATTCGAACATATTAAGCAGAGTGTTCAAAATGAAGCTCAAGGCACTAATGAAAGTCATACGGAGCGGAAAGGTGTTCGGCCCAGTCAAAGCAGGTAACCTTCATCTAATTACTAGCACTATTAACAATGCAATGTACTTATGAGAGCACAAATTTATACTTAGTCTCATCTCATGACACAATTTATTCTTTCCTAAACGACACAGAGATATACACAATTGAATTTTAGAAGAGAGGGTTGCCATATGCCCACATCATATTATTCTTAGACCCAGCAGTAAAGCCTAAAACCCCAGAGGATATTGATAAGATTATTTCAGCTGAGATCCCATATAAGGATGCAGATCCTGTGCTCTATGACCTGGTGTCCAACTACATGATGCATGGACCCTGTGGCACTATAAACCCCAAATCACCATGCATGAAATAAGAGAAGTGCTCCAAATTCTTTCCACAGAAATTTGTTGACCACACTATTCTCGACTATGAGGGCTACCCCACATATAGGAGGAGGAATGATGGTAACACAGTTGAAAAAAAAGACACACCATTAGACAACAGAAATGTGGTGCCTTATAACCTGACCCTATTGAAGCTTTTCCAGGGGCACCTCAATGTCGAGAAAACAAACCAGTCTAAGGCAATCAAGTATTTGTTCAAATACATCAGCAAAGGGAACGATCGAGTGGTTGCAGGCCTATACAATAATGACAGCTCCGCAGACTCCCAGCAATCATTTGATGAGATCACACATTATCTCAACTGCAGATATATATCCTCATGTGAGGGTTCTTGGAGAATATTCGTGTATAACATCCACCATAGACACCCCTCGGTTGAAAGATTAAGCTTCCATCTGCCCGGACACCAACCTGTATTCTACTCAGGAACGTAGGAGATGCCTACAATCTTACAGAGGCAAAGAATCAAGGAGTCAATGTTCCTCACATGGCTAGCTCAAAATAAAGATGATGATTTTGTAAAGACATTGAGATACGTGGAATTCCCTGAGCACTACACATTCAACAAACGAAAGAGGGCATAGAAGTTGAGACAAAGAGATTTCTCTATTGGTAGAATTGCCCATGCCTCCTCATCTCAAGGTGAGACCTTTTATCTATGCGTGTTACTCACAAAGGCAAGGGGCCCAAAATCCTACGAGGAGATCAGAACGGTGGACGGTGTCATCCACCCAACATTTAGAGTAGCATGCTATGCACTTGGTTTGCTCGATGATGATCAAGAGTATATTGATGCCATAAAAGAAGCTTCTCTTTAGGCAATTGGACAATACTTGCGCCGATTCTTTGTAAGCATGCTAATATGCCATTGCCTTTCAAATCCATCAATGGTTTAGGAACAGACAAAGTAGCTGATTTGTGAGGACCTACTCTACATTCCACGTCATGACCCTCAATTCCTAGGTACGTCTACCACCTGTCAAGCAAACTCATTTTAAATTGTTCCATTATACGCCTTAGAAAATTAGTTGCAAATTAAATTAGTATATAAAGATTAGTGAATTATAGAGTGATGATGAGTGTCACAAATTTGCAAACTTAGGCAACCAAAGTCCCACTTTGAATTATTGAAATTTAACATTGACATGAGAAAGATTTGTCAATACTGGTCTAACCTCTGTCATGAAAAATCCTACAAGAATATTCATTTTACTTAATCCCAGCAAATTTGTAATGGCAACAACAGGTTCTTTGCCACTTTTAAAAATAAATGGAAGAATGTGTCTACATTATAATATTTAAACATTATATTTGTGAGTGTTGGCTTTACTTCTGTTATTTTGATATATAAACTTCCATAAAAATGGAAAAAGATAAATGTTCAAATTTTATAACAAAAAACCTTAGCAATTTATCACTAACAACTGGTACATATATATACATATATAACATACATATTTACTAAAAATATTTTCCAAATAGCACAAAATGCCAAAAAAAAAAACAAAACCAAAATAAAACATAGATCCAAAACTACACATTTTCAAAATTTACTACCAAACTAAGAAACATTTTGGGAATAGCTTATCTCAACACTTAACAAACTACTTCTCAAACAGAGTTACAGGTCAGCGACGTAGACAGGGAGGAGTTAGGATTGCAAGAGATTGAGAAACTGTTGTGCAAAAATAGACGATCTCTAAATGATTATGCATGCATGCCAAAGCCAAGGGGCGAACACATTATAGACACTACAAACAATTTACTCCTCCAAGAACTCATCTTCGACAAGGAAAATTGTGCACTAGAGGCTGAGAAACTGAAGGCCTCACTAACAAATGAGCAAGCTGGGATTTTCCAAGAGATAATGAGGGCTGTCAACAATACCAACGGCGGCGTCTATTTTTTCTATGGATATGGCGGCACTGGAAAAACATACCTGTGGAATACCCTAACAGCAGCAATAAGGGCCGAAGGACACATTGTGATAAATGTTGGTCTAGTGGCATAGCGGCCATTCTGCTTCCATCAAGACGAACGGCATATTCAAGATTTGCAATTCCTATAGACATTAATAAGGATTCAACATGTAATATATCCCACAACTCATCATTAGCAGCTTTCTTGAAAGCGTCCAAAGCAATCATTTGGGACGAGGCACCAATGATTAAGAGGTATTGTGTAGAGGCCGTTGACCGTACCTTAAGAGACATCATGCATACCGATATACCTTTTGGAGGGAAATGCATCGTCTTGGGAGGTGACTTCAGGCAAATATTACCCGTCATACCAAAGGGAGCTCGAGCTGACATAGTCAATGCCTCTTTGAACTTATCACCACTTTGGTCAACATGCAAACTGTACAGGCTAACAAAGAACTTACGCTTGCAGACAACAAGTGGGGCACTAAACCATCAAAGAGTAAAAGAATTCTCAGAATGGTTACTGGATGTCGGGGATGGAAAAGTAAGCACACCGCATGAGGGCATTGCAGAGATTGAGATCCCTAAAGAGCTAACAATTTCAAATTGTGCAGATCCCATCCAAGCCATAGTAGAGGCAACATATCCAGATCTGCAACAACACATATCCAAATCACAATATCTCACAGACAGAGCGATCTTGGCCCCCACAACTGAGGTCGTCGAACAAATTAAGGACTACATGTTGACACTGCTGTTAGATCTCACATGTTTTGATGATAATAAAGAATGGTATGAAAAAGATTTGATAAACAAATAAGTTTGAACAAAGTAATAACAGGACAAATCATCACTTGAAGTAAGTACTGGAGTAATGAAGAAAGGCTAAGAGAAAAAGCTGAGAAACTTCATCACTGGGGTTACTCGAGTAATGAAAGAGAAACTTGAAGTAACCAGAGTCAACCTTCAAGTGGCCTGCCAATGTTACTCGAGTAAGTACTCGAGCAACCAGGTAAAAGACTTCCAGTTGCTCTCAGCCTGCCAATGTTACTCGAGTAAGTACTCGAGTAATCAGGGAAATGACTTCAAGTTGCTCTCAGCCTGCCAATGTTACTCGAGTCTGTACTTGAGTCCCCTGCTTCAAGAAATATGTTGCTCTCAGCATCTTCAATCCTGCCAATGTTACTCGAGGAGCTACTCAGTAACTCACTATTGTAAGCAAAACTTGTAGGTTATACTCGAATACCTTGAAATGCTATTATCACTTCACTCGAGGCACTACTCAAGTATGCAGGTATTCAATTATTCTTTATCAAATATTTGAACTAGATTACTCGAGTCAGTAATCGAGTAATCTGCAGAATTATTTACACAGCACTTGAAGTATCTACCCGAGTAAGCTATGCAGAAAATTGATGTTTACTCGAGGCAGTACTCAAGTAGCCAAGTAAGCAAACTTGAAGTGCTCTTGGCCTTGTAATCCTGCCAACATTACTGGAGTAAAGCATCGAGTAACCAGAAGTTTATTTGAGGGATTACTCGAGTAGCCACTTGAGTAACCTATGAAGAAAATTGTACCATATTCGAGTATGTATCCGAGTAAACAGGTATTTCTAAGGTTTGTAAATTTGTTTATTCCATGCAGTACCCGAGTATTATGATGTTCATTTATTGACTTGCTCTCTATCAATGATTTCATGAAGTTACTCGAGTAACTACTCGAGTAAACTTAATGAATACTCGAGGAATTACTCGAGTATCCAAGTCCAGAAATTCAGAAATCTTTCCAACGTTCATTGATTTGTTTCCTATGTGATTAACCTTTCATTGTATTAGTATTCTTAGCATATTTGTAGATAAACAATGAAGAGTTCTTACCAAATAAGGAAAGTCAAATGCAACGTTCAAATGCTACCTATCGCCACCTACCACAAACAGATATTTTTCAAATACTGGAAAAGTCAACAGTGGCTGTGCACACTCTAACGGGTGAGAAGAAAATGTTCCAATGGTCATTACCAACACATCTATATATATGGGAACATCCAAACAGAGATATAACAAGAACACACACACGAACGCATTATCAAGTTCACGTTCAATACTCTGTTTTACATATACTTGTAATTCTATACTTCAGTGATTCTTATTCACTCTATAAGAGAGATATTTCATTCAAACTCAATATTTGTTATTGAGGTAACTTAAAGTTGTGGAACTTGAGTTGGGATTAGATTACAACTTGTAAGGGGGAGCGAGTGTCCAGGCGAAGGAACTTGCTTGTACCAAGGTGCCAAGAACCCATTGAATCTTGGAAGTTATAATGAGACTCTCAGAGATATTCTGAGGACTGGACATAGGTCAAAATGGTTGTGGCCAAACCAGTATAACTCCCGGTGTACACTTCGGTGATATTTCTCCTTACTCTTTACTGTATTATATTCACCATCAAGTTTTCATATTTGCAACGAAATTTTTAGTATCACCCAATTCACCCCCTATTGGGTGAAACGCTTGCTCTAACAACTGCTTTCAGGAGACCCAGTAGATTACTTCAGTGCAGACTCTGTTGCAATAACAGACGAAGCCAATGCTTCGTTTGCAGAACTATATCCCACAGAGTTCCTAAACACAATAAAATGCTCTGGCCTCCTGCCACACAAGCTTGGCCTGAAAGTTGGAATTCCAATAATGTTGATAAGAAACATAGATCAATTAGCAGGGCTATGCAACGGAACAAGGCTTTGTATCACAATTCTAGGAAAGCATTTCATAAAGGCATTGGCATTAAATGGGACAAGTGCAGGTCAATAGGTGTTGAACCGTAGAATGGACATGAATCCCTTGAAATCCATGCTACCCTTCAAAATGAACAGAAGGCAATTCCCTATCATAAATTTCATTTGCAATGACAACCAATAAAAGTCAGGGCCAGTCAATGAGCCAGGTTGGCCTATTCCTGCCATGACCTGTGTTTAGCCATGGCCAATTGTATGTCACCCTATCAAGGGTCAAAAGTAGGGACAGCCTGAAAATTCTTATTCTAGACTCAAAAAGTAAGCCTAAAAACACCACAATGAATGTGGTGTACAGGGAGATTTTCCAGAACATTACAGATACGTGGTTAGCCATGTAAAGCCATGACAGCAAATTGAATGCAACCAAAATTACCTCCTACGAATAATTAGTATATGGAGTTTTCTATTATTTTGGTTTGTGTCTTAGAATCTATACATTACAAAATACCCATAATTAATTCACTCCCTATAAAAGTGACCAACTTTTGTTTCAAAAGAATGACATCTCTATATTATACGCGGGATATTAATAATGCCATTCAGTTTAATGAAAATATTAACACTACATTATATACGCAGCTTGAATTTGGAATAATAGGAAAATTACGTTATATACATACTTTCATTAGTGGGTCGGGTGTGGCATTCAAAATGCCAATTGCACAGATAAAATGAATTTAAGAGAAAAATACAAAACCAAAGGCGAACATTAAAATATTAATGCCATGAAATGTTGAAATCCTAAATTAAAGGTGGGATATTGATGGATGATCAATGACACAGCTAATCACACCTACTTTTGGTAACTGACCAAAGCCCATATTAGTACAAAAAATAATACAAGCCAATCACACCTATTTTACTAATAGAATATTAAAATTGGAATATTTATTTGTTTAAAATCCTAATATTAAACACCTATTATCAATTCATTTAATTTAATTGCGTCCGTTTTCCATGCAGACGCTGTTATCACTTTTAAATGAAGACACCTTTTATGGGATTATGATGGGAATCAGTTTTCAATCCCAATATTAAATAATTTAATTTAATTGGGTCCCTTTTTTTTAAAATATCTTTTATACAGTCACCTTTTATGAGATTATGACAATATTCGGTTTTTAATCCTAACATTACTGGAAGTTACCTTTTATGGGACTTTGTTGGGAATCAGTTTAGCTGAAATACTCCGAAGTCCAGATATTTCAACTATTGTCTTCACAAATCACTCCATCGTCTTAAAAAAAATATTAGTTAAATATACTCAATAATATTTTTATTTGGAAAATTTCCTTTTAATGCTTCTCTTTATAACTAATTAATTCAAAATTAATTCTTATAATATATTAAGTTTACATATTCACAACAAAATAAACTGGATGATATTGACACCAACAAATTAAAAGCTAAACTCAAATTTACATGAAATTATTTGAAATATGTCACGCCCTTACTTTATTTTAACCTTTTTTAGAGTATTCGCTGAAAACGATATGCGGTTCGGTGGGCAACACAAGAATAGCATAACTATACTGATAATATGTGCATGATTATATAAATTCCCCATAGGGGTTTGTACATGATACTTACGATTAAGGTAGCCGTACAAGGCTACTAAAGTGTCTAAACTCATCCCAGTGAAACGGAGACTTCTTCCCGTCTTCGTTCCACTACTGTAATCCCCTCATATGGTACTCTGCATTGTTGTTTACATATCTTTTGTCGTCTCCTGTCTAAATTGTTGGTAAGAGAGGGTGAGATTCGAGAGAATCTCAGTAGGAAACAGATACCATAATGCATGCATGATTGATGCTATGTGTATGACATGTTAGCTTTATCTAGATGTATGCCCCATAATGACATTTCTACATGCTCAATGTTTCATACAACAAGACTATGGCCACAGCGAAAACAGAAACAGAGCTTCATTTATTCAAATATGCTCTACACAATCAAGTAAAGCAATCACATACATCATTACACAAGCAAAGATATCAAATACATGCAAGTAAGGTAAGTTCCCTACCTTAACCCTTTTCCGCCTCGAAACATTTGTCTCGTAATGCGTGCCAACAGCTCAGGCTCTCGGCTCGGTCCTACAATTCCAAATATACCATTTAGACACTTCCATAGTGTTTCTGGGGATTATGAGTATATCTTGAAAAATTACTAAAATACCCCCCGAGGACTCAACCTGGCCCCGTTGTACCCGGTCCGACCATACTTTTCCCGATATTTTGACATGGGCTATTCTTACATATTTTCACCCAAGGAATCCATTTTCGGACTTGGAATTATCAAATTCAATGTCAAATTATGAAATTGCCCTTGGCAGCCCTACTTTTAGGGTTTTAGTGGCATTTTCGTAATTATGCTTTCTCGGCCTTTTTCGAAAAAGTGCCCAACTGTAACTCCACCTAATTTTCCCTCCTGAACTCAATGAAATCATCAAATCATTGAAAATCCAACTCTAAGACCCATTTATAGCCCTGACCGAATTATATGGGTTTTCCAGGGAAAATCGGGGTTTTGCGATTTCGGCTCCGTAGACGCATTCCTTTCTACTCCTAACCACTTTATTGAATATTCCATTAGGTTACAACTACCATTCATACCCAATTTTGGCAGCATAACCCCTATATCATCACATTTCCAAACTTTAAAACCAATGACAATCCGGCAAAATTTCACCGATTAAATTGTCCACAGCAGCTAGAATAGTCAATACACAAGAGTTTGGAAGTTACCTCAAGCTCCTACTAGCTTTTCTCAAGATGGCTGAACCCTAACCCTTTAAACACCAAAAGATGAGCTTCCAAACCTTGAATCACTTAGAAGAATGGCTTAGGAGCGGATTTATACACATTAGGAACCGATTTACCAAAGAAATCACTTATCTTTGTAAGCTGTTTCCTCCCCTTTTCTCTCTCTAAAATTTCACACTTCCTCTCTCTTGTTGCAGAAAAACTGACGAAAATGGGAGGAGGAAGATGATAAAATATGATTTTATAAGATAAATAATTATTTTTCCATTTTCGGATTTTTACAAAATTCTGGCAGATTTCTGCCTAAACTTTGAAAAATCATAACTAATTTTAGAAAAATCGAATTACAGTGATTCCAAAGCCTATAGAACCCTTATTGAGTCTAGTTTCAAGAAAAAATATATAATTTTTCTGAATGGAATCACAAAATTTCCATAATTTTAATCTTTACATACTATTCCAGAAATTTCACAGTTTTTTTGTGCTGACTTCAAAAATTCATATCTTTTTTGTGTATAGCTCTAATTGATTCATATAACCTATCAAATTAAAGCTTAGGATGTCTACTTTCATCCTGTAAAATCTCATAATTTTTCCTTATCATTTGATCATTCAAATAAACATGACAAGCTTACTACCTCATAAGCGATTTCACCAAAAACATAATTACTTTCTCCAAAATTCATCATTTTACTTTCTTAATACCCCAAAGATATTAGAATCATTAGGGGATAAATTTGGGCTTCTACTAAGTTTGGGCTTAGCAGTCCACTTAATTTAGGCTTATTCCCAAGCCTCCAATCCTAAATTTCAGGGTATTACAAAATAACTTATTCTAGAAAATGTAAAGTGAAATATATATCCACAAAAAAAAACATATATAAGAAAATAAAGTTACAATAAAAAGAGACATATCTAAACGATAATTGTATTTTGAAATTCCCATCATATTTCAAATAATAACAGTTCACTGCTACTAATATGTCATAATTCAGGACACTCAAATAACAAGCATTAAATGGGAACGATTAAATGCATCTAAAAATAATTCCAAATAATTTAGAAATAATCTCCATATTTTATACCAAACCCCAATTTATTCAAAAATTGGAAAGAACGATGCAGATAATATTTAGTATTCATCTATTATATCTATAAAAAAAACTTGTACAAACATTGTGGCTAATGGCATCTATTGGAATTGCCTCTAATTAAAGGTGTTACTAAAGCAATGATATTGACGGTGTTAATTAATAACGCTTTCCTTCCCTGAAATGATAAATGAAAGTCAATGATATGGGCAATAATGACAAAATGGGCATTAATGACAAAGAGTTAATTGGAGTTACATTTTAAATTTAAGTTTGTAACAAAATTTGGTATAATGGTTATTGGTTTGAGAAGCTTGAACATATTTTAATACACACCCTTTAATGTGCCCTTTCATATTCCATTATTACGAAACTAACATTTTTAAAATAACATTCCCCAAAAAATTCATAATGTACAAACATGCCATTAAGGCAGGGCATTCTGACGGACATAATAGAAGCATACGGAGTACATTCAAAGGAGGAAAAAAAAAAAGAAAAACCAATTTGAATTTTAATAGGAATACTTAACACTCCATAGCCTTTATCAATGACTAGGTATTCTCCCCGTGCCTTTATTAATAATCGAAATTTATAATGTCTTTATTCAAACGCTTGAGGCATTCAGAAAGACATAATGGTACATGCATTAATTACAAAAATAATAATGAGTAATACATAAACAGTTATAAAATAAACTTTCTGACAAAAGTTAAAAAACCCTATAAATAACCCTGCATTCAAATTGCAGTTATAAGACTGCTAATAATTACTTTGTCTTTTTTGGATACACTTTGGGAATGCAAAGAGACTAATATGTAATTTAATATAAGGAAACAAAATTACAAAAATAAAGCTCCACTAAAACACCATTACATTTGCGCACAAAAAAAAAACCCGTTACATAATCCTTCATTGAAAAAAAACATTATTCTGAAGATATTCATGTTTTATTGTTTCAGCTTCCCATGACCATATTATGATGTTTTAATGGCCACCAATCAAAACATTTAGAAAATTCCTTTTGCCAAATGAAACCGATAATAATTCATAATTCATAATTCATAATTTACAATAATGAAACACGACACAAACAAATGTCAAAGCCTATATATATACACTCTCATTTCTCCCAAAAATACACCACAACAATCTCTCCACTACATTCCCAAAAACCCACGACAGACATCAACCTCGATATCCAAAATTAGGCCAGCGAAGGAACTCAAACAACATTGGCTATACTCAACAGTAACAGCCAAAACAGCAGAATTGCCGTCAGCATCCTCAGGTTTGTGGAGGACAGGAAGAGAAATGCCACCAACGCAACCAACACAATACACTTCATCCTAATGGATAACGAGGTATGGTGACTCAAAAGAGACAAAGTAATATTTCACTAACATATTCTATGACATTCACCACACATAATTCCCACAACTACCTAACCAATCAACTGATCAACTTGGTCTACAGTTCATGAAAATGCACGCGACACTGGTCGACCATATGGCGTTCAGCAGGTTCAAAATGATCATAAAGGAAGGGTGGTCTTACTACTTCAAAAAGTTCATCATTGTTGAAAACACTATGCCCCTCCAAGTATGCGACCATCCATATGCCATTGTATTTGAAAAAGACACGGAAATACTCTTATATGAAGGAGAGGACATACCCGCAAATGCATATGAAAGCCTGCCACTATACAGAATTGTGAAAGAGAAAACGGCATTGTTGTACTTAAGAGATCACCTACACTCTTAGCTTACCCATATGCTTCCAAATTCAAATAACTCTGGCCAACAAATCTAACGCCCCAATCGTTGAAATGTACTCGCAGATATTGTTGGGTTGGCCAGAAGCCCGGGACGGTACAAACTATATGCTAACGCAAGCAACTACAAGTCAGGGATGCGCGTCACATTGACGGACTATAGGTGAGGCACAAGTATATCATTTTCCGTTTATGTATTGAGATACAAACAGAAACATACAAATGACAGCATGAAAAAAAAATGCTAGGGGAAATCAGGTGAAGTGTATACTTAAAGATGAGGTTGTGGACGATGCATACAAGAAATATAATGTACCACAAATGAGGATGCCTCTAATGCTCATTCAGTTTTGCATCATCAAGAGACAAAGAGGTAGCCCCACAATAGGACGCACAAATACAAACACATCACCACAAAGTGCACCAGAGCACAACCACTACTCACATGCTCTTGTGTTTGTAACAGGATTAGTATGTGTTCATAGCTGCGCTAATGTCAAGAAGATCACGCTGGATCCATGCCTCCCCCAAGGGAGCCAATACCATTATATGCTAGGAAAGGACACCGAAGAGGTGCCGACAGATGAGTCTTCAGTATGATCAAGGCAAGAAAACCACTGCAAGTGGCATAGAGCGCAAAACAATGGATCATCCAAATTCAAAAACATTCCAAGCAACAAGAGACAGAAACTGCATATAAAATATGTAGATTTGTCGTGTCGCAGCCATATTAAATGGCCATCTCCAAGTTCAGACTTTTGCAAATAAATTGATTGAAATGATGTGTTGCAATAAACGATAACAGACCGTCTCCCTCATTACTTCCTATGAGATCTAGATGACCTCCACTCGTCCATTAAAAAAAAGCACCAACAACAAAAATTTACATTTACATAACAAGAAAAAACAAACACAAGTTATATAACTGACTGGATAATACCGGCCCGTGCAACGCACGGGGAGAAGCCGCTAGTTAGGGATTATTGTCAGTCGAATGATTTATATAGAGCAATTAATTGTTGTCATTGTCTAAAGTGTTTTTTTTTTTCCGTTAATCATGTGTATGGTAACTTCCTATTAGTATATAAGGGAAAAGATACTTCAATACCACTTGAATTTAAAAATCTTAAATTAGTGATTTTCTAAAAACCTGAGTTATCAATTGCTATACTCTTTTTATTAATCACATTATTTTTATTGTCAACAAAGCTAATTTGGGATTTTGAAGTTTAAGTGGTATTTAAATGTCTTTTTTTTAGTATAAATTCTTACTATGTACAATCAATAAAAAAAATTTAGATAAAAATTTATAAATTTAGAAGATAAAGTGGATTTAGGTTTTATATTTATTATCATAATAAACTATTTCCCTAGCTCTTTTATTTAGGACGAGATGCATTATAATATATTCTATGTCTAATTGTCTAGAAGGACAATTTTGTCATTCTACTGACAACAATCCCTAATTGTCATTGTCTTTATCATCGTCTAATTGTCATTGTCTACCAATAAAGATGATGACAATTAGGCATTATTGTCGGTGGAAAGATTTCTATAGAGCAATTAATTGTTGTCGCTGTATAAAGTGTTCTTTTTTTTTTTCTTTAACTATCTGTGTGGTAACTTCCTATTAGTATAAAGAGGAAAAGATACTTTAATACCACTTGAATTTAAAAATCTTAAATCAGTAATTTTTTAAAAACCTGAGTTATCAATTGCTATACTCTTCTTATCAATCACATTATTTTTATCGTCAACAAAATCAATTTGGAATTTTGAAGTTTTAGTGGTATTTAAGTATCTTTTTTTCTAGTATAAATTCTTACTATGTACAATCAATAAAAAAAATTTTAGGTGGAAATTCATAAATTTAGAAGATAAAATGGATTTATGTCTTATATTTATTATCGTAATAAACTATTTCCCTAGCACCTTCATTTAGGATGAGACGCATTATAATATATTCTAAGTCGATGTTACATATCATAATTTGTGGGTTGATTTTTTCAATAGTAATTTTTACTTAATATTTGATATTATTATCATATCAATTTAGATTTTTTTTGACCTGATATCAATTTAGATTCAAATATTAAAAGTTCTAAACGATATCACCGGCCTTTTTCCCATTCACATAATTCAAATCCAAAATTTTATGTAAACATTTGAGTGCCTTTGCCGGCTGGATTTCTCATCATTCATAGTTATATTGACGTGCATTACTGAGATTCGTAAATAAGTTTCGAATTTCCTGTCGAATAATTTATTATAGGCGAAAAAATATATTATCGATCATATGAATAATAAATCATGCGAATAATTTTTCATTTTGTCTATCTGTCTTTTTACTTTATTCTTTGAACAGCAACGGTATGGTAACAACTTACAGTAAGTTTTTCTTTTTGACAAAAACAAAGTTGGTCTTTTAATTTTAAATTTATTTTTTTAAATTTGTACTCCCATTTTACTTTTACCTTCTAGTTTTAGTTATTATTGAATTTTATGTTAATTTTCATCTCATATAGATTCAATTTGATCTTCATTTCATATTTATTTGTATTGCTTGAATTCTATTCTTTCAACGTTGACTATTAGTTTTAAAAAGAAAAAACTATTTTAACCAAGACCAGGATGTTGATATGAATAAAATAAAATTTTCAACAAAATTAAATATTATAAAATATAGGGGAAATCCCAAAAATAAATACTCTCAAAATATAAAAAAGACAAATTAATTATTCAAATATCTCAAATCTCAAATCAGACCACTTGAATCAATTTGGAATTTTAAAATATTCCTAATTACCCTGAATTCCAATACCATCCTCTTGAGTACTCCGCTGTCGGGGACCGCATTCTATGCTCACCACTATGATGAGCAAAAACATGCTTATCATCCATCATCATCATTATATTGATTTTGAGTTGGTCAAATTTAATTTAATTTAATCTTTATATTTTAAATAAATTTTTATTTTATTATATGCAAAACTAAAAATAGAAATAGTTTTATAACTATCACTTTTTATAAAAATGAACTTATCATTTAAAAATTTTAAAATAAAAAAATTTTAAATTTTGACCGTTTAAATCAAAGTTTCAACGATTGAGATTTTGTCACAATAATAATAAGTTAATTGCTCATTATTATGATAAGCACAAAATGCAGACCCCGCTATCGTGCTTCTCTTCTCACTATGAAGGTTGCCGTCGATCAGACTTGGCCCTCTGAGATCCCTCTTGGCGATGTAACATAAACTCATCTTCTTCTCGAATTTCTTTGTTGTTTGAACCATCAAACCTTCATCGGAGGAGGACCGGTAATCGCCATCGCCATAAGAGATACTTTATTTTTTGGTTTTCTGTCACCGTCTATTGAATCGGAAGATAGGTTTGGGGTTTGATTTTATTTTTTCTTTTGGAGATTGAGTGGCTAACAGAAAAGGGGGACCACTATCTCGTGTTCCCTATAGAAAGCACACATGTGGGTTAGTAATAATTCTAGCTTCATTTGGCATTTCTTTTTAACTATGTATCAATTCTTTTTTTCCTAATGCAATGCAAGTACACATTTATCTAGCTCTAGAGGATTTTTTGCATGGAGTTTCGGATGATTCCACATGAAAGAACCGATGTATTCGGTGATGGGGTTTTAATTTGTTACTTAATTGAAATCATTACAGGCCGTATGGCTATTGATTCTGATAGTAGCTAAAGTCTTGTGATTTGGGTAAGACTTCACAGCTTGAAATTCAAACAAAATTACACTTAACTTCCTAGCTGAACTAAATAAATTTAGATTTGATAAGACTGAGATTGACGCTAATTAGATTGTATTAAACTTGTGAATTGTTGGCGTGTTGAAGGCAAAAACTCTACTGGACAAAAAAAAAAGGGTGTGTGTTAAGGGAGGGCTTTTGGCCTCCAAAAAGCCCGATTGAATGAAAGAATCCCAATTGCTAATTGAGAAAACAAATTTGAGTGTTTGGTTGAAGCATTTGAAGGTTGGGCTTACAATGGATATAGCATGATTGGTTAAAAGATGATGTTTAGAGCTTATATAACAAGCTCGATGGGTTACCGTTATGAGCATTAATTATGTTTTAAAATTTTTTTTGAATAGTACTGGAACCTTACAATACCACAACGAGCATCAGAAACTAGAACCTACTCTATACTTCTTCCATCATCCTCCATTTCCTGAAGGGGAGGTGGGGGATGATTAAAGATACAAAAGCTTCCTGTAATATTATGAGCCAATTTCGCAAGTCTATCGGTAAGGATAAGGTCTTCACGCAGAACATTAACCAACTTAATCTGCCAATCCCTATTGATGAGAGCTCTAATCTTCTCCACCAGGTCCCTAAATTGGTATTCCATCTCACAACCCACTACTACAAAAAGGATAAAAGGTGGCGCACATTTTGTGGCACTTCTTTAAACAAGTTCCACAGCTTCTCTTTTTTTTTTTTTTACCTTTATAATTTTTTTTTAATTTTGGGTACCAACTGTGGCGCCTAATAGATTAAGTGCCACAATTGAGGAGGCCTAGGCAGGCGCCACACTAAAGCAGCTGTGGCGCCTAACCCACCAAGCGCCACAGCTGCAGCATTGATTTTTTTAAAAAAAAAAAAAAGTGGGCATGTGTGGCGTCTAAATAAATAGGTGCCACACATTGCCTCAAATCAGCTGTGGCGCCTAATGCATTAGGCGCCACAGCTGATTTGAGGCAATGTGTGGCGCCTATTTATTTAGGCGCCACACTTGCCCACTTTTTTTAAAAAAAAAATTAAATTGATAGTGTATCTCTTAATTATTTCATTTCCCGCATAGTGGTCCTGTGTCCGCCTCCCATTCCTTCTCTTTTTGACTACTACTCCACTTTAATTATTTAACTACTCTCTCCTCCATTAAACTACTTTCCCTTTCTCATCTTCTTAGTGGATCCGTCGGCCCCCTCCCTTCATTTCCTATCATCTTCACACTAAAAACACACCCACACGCTCACTCGTCACTCAAGCTAGCATCACCAACGTGGTCTCCCACTCCCTGCGCTGGTCAATTAATAAATTTGTAAGAAGAAGACTATTTCATTCTAGCTTGCTTTGTTTAAATTTTTTTTTAGTCAAGATAAACCGTAATATAACGTTTGCCTTTTTGTTCCTAATTTAATAGGAAAGAATGAAAACCTGGTTTGTTTCGTTTGCCTTTTTGCTTTGTTTAAATTTTTTTGCCGACAAGCTTGCGTTTTTTAGTAATCTTTTAATTTACTTAATTAGTTGTTGATGTACTGTGTTCATATATCAAGTTCTTGTATTGTGATATTTTTTATGTTAGCTTTGGAGACTATTAATGTAAGAACATTATTGTTGGGGAACTTGAATTTTAAATATGAAAATTATATATATATATATATATAATAGGTTGAAATATAAAATAGAAAGATTGACAATTTGTGGAGATGATAAACATGAAATCCACTCATTTTATATAAAACTTCACAATCAGGAGGCATAAAAAAGGGCCACAGGAAAAAAAGAAGAAGAAGAAGAAGAAAGAAAAAAAAAAGGGACCCTACTGTGGCGCTTTCTTGAGCAAGCGCCACAGGAGGCCCCCCTCCTGTGGCACTTTCTCAAACAAGCGCCACATGAGGGTATTTTTTTAAAAAAAAAATTTTAAAATGTTGTGGCTCTTCCAAGCGCCACAGCTTTTTTTAGTGGCGTCTAGATATGTGGCACTTCTCTAACGCCACAGTTAATGCAATTATAAGCGCCACAGCTTTACTTTTTTGTAGTAGTGACCTCTGATAACAAGATTAAGGGCCTCTATATAGTCAGAAAATAGACATACTTTATGGATACCCTGCTCCAGCATAAGTAAAGCCCCTGAATTATTCCAATTAATTCTGCTATCGCTGGTGGAACTCCAATTATCTTGCAGCTAAACCCGCATATCCATTGACGATTTGGATCCCTGACCACTCCTCCACATCCACTACGACCGCTACGCAAGACAGATCCATCCACTTCTAGAGAAAAGAAATTTTCAGCATTGTTGGTTTGAAAGTGATGCCTCGGTAAATTGGTGTTGCAGAGAACCCCGTTGTGCAAGAGATCTTGATCCATACTGGCTCTGAAGAAGGAGGAATTTGTGCTGTGCTCACCCCTCGAGTTACTTTCCCCTAAAAGTGTGTTACATCTCGATACCCAAATGTCCTAACTTGTGTACCCAAATAGGATCGACCATGAAATCTTCCTCGTGTGTGCTTTCCTTGCATCATTTGTCAAGTTCCATTTGACCTAATCGCCACCCTGTAAAGCTACAAAAGTATTCCACTGATCTTGTGATACCACATCTTTCCACCTATGAATAGCATTCGAACAATCTCTCAAAAGTTGCATTGAATTCTTCGTTTGGTTGTAACTGAAAGGGCATTCGCCTAACTCTTGAATTCTTCTATTTGCTCTTAGTTGAGCTGTGTGAGCTCTACCATGTGAGAATAACCACATAAAGGAGTTTATTTTCTTTGGAACTCGACACTTCCGCAGAAGCTTCCATACATTATCAGTATCTTCAGTAGTATCTGCAAGAAGAGAAAAATAGGCAGATTTTATAGAGAAATTACCATCAGAAGAATGCTTCCAGAAGAGTTTATCTTCGCCTCTCTCCTCACTAAGTGGGTGAACACATGTAATGTAGTTAATGATCTCTGTGGTGAACCATCTCTGCATCTTCCTTCTATCCCAATCACCCCCGGTAACACATAGTCCACTACTCGATCATTTCTATCAACTAACCATTCGTGACCTAGAACTGCATCAATCAAATTTTTTCACCTAACCCTCAGCTCACATTCTCTCTCTCTTTTCCCTCTTACCACTCTCTTATATTCATTAAAGGATCGAAGCACACAGACTCACACGATGCTCCCTCTTGCGGCGGCAATTGCGGCTAGTTTCAGGGAGTGAAGCTTGGTTTCCAACGTGGGTTTCAGCTGCGTCTTGTGGGCTTCTTTTCAGCAGTTTCTCTGGTTTCCGTCTCTGTCTCTGTCAAAGTAGGCGTGGGTCTTGAACTTCGACAGGTGGTGTTGAAGGCTAGCAGTCTGTTGTGGTTCAGTTTCGGAAGGTGTTGACTCAAGGGTGTCCAATATGTTCATCGAAGACCGTTTGAGCTTGGCTGGGTTACAAGTGTCCATCTACAGTTGAAGATCCTCTTGTCTTCAATCTGCTCCGATTCGGTGATCTTATTTGGCCGGTAAGTTTTAAAGCCTCGTTTAAACATGATCTCTCCCTACACCTAAAGTTTCATAGATGTTCCTAGAATGCTTGATTCATGCCAAACCATGTGTGCTTTACTCATGTGTCAGATCCATCATCTAGGGCTTTGTTTTTTTCTCTCCTATTGTCTGCCATTCTTGTCTAGTGTGTTTGTGTTGGAAGTGCAGAGGTGTTTTTTTTGCTTAATCATCGTGTGTCAGATTTGGTTGGTTGTAGATTTTTGGGGTCCTGTTGTCGGATTTTTTTTGCTTAAGCGTCATGTGTCAAATCTGTCCTGTTGTCAGATTTTTTTGCACTAGTATATGATAGATTTAGTTGACATTTCATGCTTCATCCAATGTAATATGTCAGTCATTCAGTGTAATATGCTTTAAAATATTGCGGCTAATACATGAGACCGTAGATGTTAGTGGTTGCATGCAAAACCATTAGATAATAATAGTATAAATGAACATCCTTCCGCGAGAAATTATAGTAGGCGATATTCTTCTCAAATGAATCATATTCGTGACTCAATTATAGACCAAATTGTACGACACATGTGATCTAATTAATTATGTAATATTATTTCATAAAATTGTGCATTTTTTAATTGTCTAATTTCCCAACTTTAACTTTTATAAATTCTTTATAATTTATAATTTAATTTTTCTCTTATCATTATCACAAAAGCCCTTATTGTAATATCCCGATTTGTGATTAGGGCTAATGACTCTGATAATTATTGTAATTAGTGTAATTAAACACTTTGGGGAATTAATGTGATGTGATTGTGGTATACATGTGTGTGGTATTTAAGATCAAATGTTGTGATTCTTTGACTATGGGTCAGAATCCTATGTTTTGCGATTGGGTGAGCTCATGAAGGAATGAGTAGGATGGTGACAAGTGTCATTTGATGAGCTATTGGATGTGGCACATGAGACAAAATATCACTTTTTCTCTCTTCTCTCTCTCCTATTCTGTGGAAGTGTGTATGGGAAGGAAGAGAAAGCTTGTTCATCATCATCATTTGCATCATATCACCATTTCCATCTCTCTCTCCTCTTTCTCCATAGTTCTGATGATCAAGGGAAAAGGAAGAAGAAAAGGTGAGATTTTGATGCTTTGTTTGATCTCTAATGCCCTAAATCTCTTCTCTAATGTTGTTCATCTCATTGAGAGCTTCAACTTGGTGATTTCAGAATCTTGAAATAGTGTTGATTTATGTGTTGGTCGAAATTGGAAGTTGGAGAATCAAGATCCTGGATTTGGCAAAGTGAAGAGGTAGGCATTTAGTGCATTTTGAAGTATTATTTGTGATTTTTGGATAAGTTTTGTAAAATTTGAAAATTTTCCCTAGTTATGCCAAATGTTGAAAGTTTGGATTTCATTGTGTTTGATGTTGGAAATGATCTATTGTGATTATATTTGAGTATTGGATTTAGTTTGGAATGTTGGAAATGTCTTAAGGGAAATTGGACATTTGTTGTGTTATAGAGACCTAAGAGTATGATTGTGGTCGAATTGGTTTTGGGAGTGTTTTTGAAGTGGCCAATGTGTTCCCTAGTTAATGCTAAGTGTGTATGAGCTTTTGGTAGATATTGGGAACCATTGGGTATGAATTTGACCATATGGTATTTTATGCTGTTTTCTGCGTTTCTGGTCTCTGATGCACAACACTCAAGCAGGGGAAGATCATGCTTGAGTGCTGTGTGCATTTTTCCTTTTCTGCTTTGAGTTTTGGTTGGGTTCTTTAAATCAGGCTCGAGTGCACTTCTTTGTTCTCGAGTGAGGGATAAACATGCTCGAGTGAGCTAGGGCTTGCTCGAGTGATGATGTGAGCCCAAAGAGGGGGGTTGCTCTCGGGTCCTCACTCCTTGATTGATGCCCAAGAGTGTGCTCTGACACTCGCAAGCATAGTTGTATCACCCGAGTGCTGGGTGTCATGCTCGAGTGAGCTGATACCTCTAGTGTGGAGTGTGCTCTCGGGTTGTCACTCGTGGTGTTGCACTTTCAGGGACTCGAGCATAATTAGAGTCATCACCCGAGTACAGAGCTTGGTGCTCAAGTGATGTGAGCACTTCCTGGCTCTGAAGGTTGCTCTCTGTCAAGCACTCGCGAGTGAGAGTCGTTCTCACCTAAGCACAAGTCTCTCATCACTCGAGTGAGGTCGTCTTCACTTGAGTGAGGCTGTCAGAAATCAGTGTTGTGCCTTCGAAAAAGGGGTCTTTGGGGTAGTTTCTTCCAACCCTTTAGGCATATGTTTAGGCCTCTAGTGGTCACCTAAAGAGTCCTAAATGATAACCAACTAAGTGTATTATGAAATTAAGAACTTGGAAAAGAGATTGATCAGTGTCCCTAAATTGGTATAGGATTTGACATCTGTCGCCCTCGTGAGACCACGGTACTGGAGCCAGTCAGGAAAGATACAGGTAGTGACTTTTTCTTTATACCTTATGTGATACACTGTATGTGTGATATATCATTGTGATGTGATGATTTCGTATGCTGCAAGATATGTGAAATTGTGGAAGCACTGCTATACCAATAGTCCCTGAGTCACTAACAACGGTTCGGGTAAGGGCTGTGTACCTTCCCGGCTGTAAAAGGGGATGAGGTTAGAGTGTGTTATATGTGATTATGTGGGCCGGAAGGCTAATTGTGAGCCGAAAGGCTATTTGTGAAGGCCGACGGGCCAATTGTGAAAGCCGAAAGGCTATATGTGAGTCGTAAGGCTATTCATATGCACTGCCACGCCAATAGTCCCTGAGTCGCTAACAACGGTTTGGGTTAGGACGGTGTGCCTTCCCGACGGTAAAAGGGGATGAGGGTGGAGTGTGATTTGTGTTGCTGTTATGAGATGATTTGTTTATATGCTATGTGATTAAGTGTGGTATGAATAATTTGTTACTACTGGGATTCTTTAGAATCTCACTCTTTCCAAATGACTAACCTTTTCAGACATGACGAGTGGCTCGAAAGGGAAGCAAACAACCAGGAGTAGTTAAGATTACTCTGTGACCTTAGTGGTAGTTGGCTATCTTTGTTTTGGTTTTGGGATTACAAAGTGTATATAAGATGTAAATGAATATTTTGGACATGTAATCCCCATTTTGGTTTGGGAACCTTAAACCCATTATATGTATGTAGTAAACCGGGGTTTGCCGGGATTCTAGTTTCCACACTATGATATTTATTAGGTGATTTGATTCTCAAGTAGTTATATCTGCATGTGAATGTGAGACCAGGATTAATTACATTTTGAACTAATTTCTTGAAATATCCCATCTCTTGGATGATGGATTTTAAATTGTTATTTTGGCTTATTGGTCTCTATTTCACTTAAATTTCGTAATCCGAATGTAATTACGGTGAGGGGGTTACACTTATACTTAAGCCAATGCAAATAAGTTTTACTTTTGTAAAAGTCATTTTTACAATCGTTAATCCAAACATAAATCACATTACACAATCTTTTTTTTACCAAAAGTAATATTACAAAAAGTCAAATTGAAACAAGCCCAATTGGCAATTGCTATTCCAAAAACACACTCTACTGTACAAAAAAAGGGAAAGAATTAGCAGACCCTATATTAGAAATCAGTCAATTGCTGAAACTGATGTTTTGGAAGTCTCATATGACCTTAGTGAAGCTTTCATCCTGGTTGGGAAAAGATGTATACATTGTGGAGCTTATTTTATGATATGTTTGAGTGTTCAGTGCTAAATGCTAGAAAGGCATAGAGCTATCGCTACAAAAAAATATGAAATTTATGACGGAATTTGCCACGAAAAATTTTAGACGGAAATTCGTCAGAAATTCCGTTGCAAATTTCTGTCAAAAATTTCAGACGGAAATCAGTCAAAATTTCTGAATTCAGTCGAGCCCATCCAGTAAAGTATCGCGCGCGTACTGATGAGGTTGTGGTATCAAACCAAAGGAGACCAAGTTGAGTTGCATTTCCAAGAAAACGGAGGTTGCGATATGTGGCGGACTGGGTGACGGCAACAAGGGGGACGCTGCCAGAGCTTCCACGAGCCACCGTCGGTGATGAGTTGGCGGCCGCTAGAATTGCCACATGGCTTTTTAAAGTTTTAAAACAATTGTAACAGAATTTCCGATGGAATTGAATTCTATCAGAAATTGCGAGGGAATTTTTGAGGGAATTAAATTCAGAAATTTAGTCAGAAATTTGCGATGGAATTGATTCCGTTGAAAATTTGCGATGGAATCTGAATTCCGTTGAAAATTTGTTTATCACGCTATTATTAGTGACGGAATCCATTCCATCAAAAATTCTTTACCGTCGGAAATTTGAGACAGAATCTGAGTTCCGTCAAAAATTTGTTTATCACGTTATTATTAGCAATTGAATCTATTCCATCGGAAATTCTGAATTCTGTCAGAAATTTCGTGTTTTTTTAGTGTATGCTTCAATTTGGTACATGGTTGCTGCATCAATTTGTTATATTTTTTCCTATTGTCTCTTTATAGTAACGTTTGCTGGGATCTAGTTGACATAATTTGAGCCATAAATACATTTTTCCAATTGAACTACCAGACTGTTGGTTGCAGCTGATGTTTATAGTTTGTTCACTCATTTTCATATGCTTTTCACTACTGGCCTAAATTCATTTGTATACACAGGATAGAGGCTATGTTTGCAGGCCTTGAAGGCTTTTCTGACCATGCTTAAAATGCTGCCGAATTACATGATGTTCAGTATGGTGGTTATGGGCTGGAAATTGGTTGTAAGTGTAGGAGGATGGTTTTTTTTTACCTAGTTTGAACCCCTTTTATCTTTTTTGGGAGAAGGGTTGTAAGTAATGTATAATGAATGGAATATGTTCTTTGATGTAAGTGACAAGAGCACAAAAGTGCATGCAGACCTTAATGTTCGCTTTTCATTTAGTGTCTATTTGGGTTAGCGGCAGAAGTTACTTTTTCGACTTGATTTACGATATACGAAGTAAGTATGTAATAGGAGTTTTATCTCGGCTTACTTGAACATGTTTTGTTTTTTTTTTATCGAAGTGAACATGTTTCTTGAATACTAATTCAAACAGGCACTTAATATAAGGAAATTTTGTTATGTCTGTTCTGGTTTTTATTTGGTACCCTACTACTCACTATTTACAATTTTATTGCTTCATTTACTACTTTAGTTATATTATTGCTTGCTATTGTTTTACACATCCCAAAATCACCATTGGAAAATTTTGTGGAGGAGTCCCCTGTTACTTACCATTTTCTACTTTCGTTTCGTTATTGTCTACTATTGTTTCACAAATTCCAAAAAATTCCAAAAATGAATTAGGAACACCATCTCTTGAAGAAATTAATGGAGGAACCCCTGTTCTACACCATTTACCACTTTGATTTCAGCATTTACTAAAGTTTTGTTGTTGCCTACAGTTGTTTAACAAATTCCAAAAATGAATTACGAACCCCCACTCTTGAAAAAATTCATAAATTCATAGAAGAGTCCCTTATTGCTTTCCATTATATTTACTACTTTTATTTTTGTCATTTAATACTTTAATTTCATTATTGCTTAACGTTGTTTCAAAAATTCCAAAACTTAATTAGGAACGCCCACTTCTCTTGAAAAAAATTCGTAAAAGTCCCTGTTCCACACCATTTACTAATCATTTACTACTTTGGTTTTACTATTGCCACAGTTGTTTCACAAATTCCAAAACTAAATTAGGAACACTAACTTTTGAAAAAAAAATATGGAGAGGCCTTTATTGCCCATCATTTACTACTTTCACAAATAATGAACGTTGTAATTGACTACATCTCATTAACTGTTTTACTATAACGGGGGCTTAGAAGCCTTTTTTTCTTTTTTTCTTTTTCTTTCAAATTTCAAGTAATAAATGAACGAGGCCTCTCCTTCAGATTATTACAACTTTTGTTTGGCAATTCAGTAAACCTCATTAGTTGTTTGTCATAATGGTTTTGCAATTGATTAAATTTTAACAAGTTTAGTTAGGCAATTAACTAAAAATTAACATATCAACATCAGCAACAATGGATTAACTATTAACAATTTCAGTTTAACAATTAACTAAAAAATCAGTATAGTTGTAACAGGAACAACCTGGCCTAAATTTAATGACAATTTGTCTTGCTTCTATCTCTTAACAAAGGTTTTTTCTAGTTCAAGTTTTTTTTTTATGGTTTATGCAATGGACCATTTTTTGCCTTCGGTGCACCCACTTTTCAGGTATCCGGCGTTAACCTGAAGGCCAACGCCAGATTTACCGACATGGGCCCCCGACAACCGACTAGTCCTGGCGCCCCCAATCTGATAGGCCCGACAGGAATTCACCTCTTTAAGGCGCCCTAGGGGAGAGAGCTCCCAACGGAAATTCTCTACACCTTCCGTTTCCTGGGATCGAACCCAGGAACGGATTGGTGTGGCGTAGATGCCTACCCATTTGCACCAACTTCTGTTGGTTTTTCTAGTTCAAGTTTGGTCTTTTACAATGCTATCTTGGTACAACTTGCGTCTATGTTTTCTAGCATTGACCACTTGCTCAACTCCAATCTTTAAGCTTTCTTCAGCCTCCAACATATTGCATTTACCTCACCAACAAGATTAATCTTCGTCTTCTTGCCCTCCATCGTGTAATTGCATCCTCTTCCTTTTGCTTGTTTCTAATTCTACAAGTGAAAAATTTTTATCAACAAGAAATCTATAAAAGGACCAAAAGTAGGACCCACAAAACCAGCTTATGCCGGTTTATATTCTAAACCAAAGAATATGAATTATGGAAATCCTCCACTCTCTTCAAATTTAATTAATTAATTCAAAGTTCCTAATATTCCACTTCAACCGGATAAAAAGAGGGGTGTGACTAAAGAGAGGGGAAGTATAACATTACCGGACAGTAAGTTCCAGTTAACTTGCAAGTTCACCAACACAAACGAGAAAAAGAATTAGAGCAGAAGAACTGAGAAAGTTGAGGAATTAAGAAATTCTCACTGAATCAGATCTCTTATTGTACATTATCAATCCTAGGAAGAGAACAAAATCAAGGATTAACCCAATGCAGTCAACGATGAGTCCCCTAACAGAAGCTTTTTCCTCCTCATCCCTTAGCGTCCTAAATCCTGACAGTCAAGATGATCCAAAAGCTCAAAATGCGCCAAGTCATCAACCTATTAAAATTGAATCTGCGCTTAGTATGTCCCACGACAATCTCATGAAGTTAACACTGCGTCTTTAGCCTTGAGCTTCTCTCCCCTTTTCCGACTCCCAACCTTAACGACCGTCTTCAACATCACCATGCCTTCTATGGCTATTCCTCCTCCTCCTCCTTTATCATGACTCCCAACCTTAAGCTTCTCTGGCTACATCAAATAAAAAAACATCGAGAATGAGAAGTTTGGTTTACAAAAGTGTCAAAGTCCCTCTCATGAGCTAGCAAGCATAATGTGGACAACAATTCACTCTTAAAGAATTGGGTCTCAGCACCAAACTGAGCTTTAGGATCTACGTATGGAACTTGAAGGGGTTCACCCACTGTAGAAAAAAAGCATATATATGGTTCAACCTTTTCCACTGCAACTTCTGAAATGACTTATGCCTCTTCTTCCATGTGTTTTTTCACTTGCTAGCTTGCTTCTCTGTGTAAGAGTAATAATTGTAAATAGCATCTCACAGTTGGGTAGTGGGTTGTATTAGGGGAACAACTGCATTACAACAGCAAAATACCAGTTTTTCGTTAGAACATTGATAAAAGCTGTTGGATTAAATAGACTTAATTGATAAACCCCATTATTCATTACATAAAGAGCATAATGTTATCTCTGGAATATAGTTTTATGTATGGTGGGTACTGATATATTGATATCAGAGAAAAATTTCTGTTATCTGTCAAGATGAGTTTCTAGTTCGATGGCATATGATATGCACATTCCATACTGATAGTGTTGGCTATACTAGAAAATATAGATTTAGCAACGCTAATCTTATATCACTTCTTCAAACAAACGCTGAAGGAGACTTTTTTTTTTTTTTTAAAAATACATGTAACAATTATAACGCTTGACTAGAAAAATATCATAATTGCCTAATACTTTGTATGGCACTTGCTTGGGGAAGCGCCATACAAAGGGTTATTTTTTGAAAAAAAAAAATTACACCCCTTGTATGGCACCCAAGCAAATGCTATATAAAGGGTTATTACAATTATCCTTTATACAAGCACAATATAAGTGCCTTTTTTTTTTTTTTAATTTAGACAACTTATATGGCAGTTGTCTAAGCAAGCGCCATACAAGTTATTATAAGCTTGTATGGTGCTTGTCTAAGCAAGTGCCATACAATGCCTACATTATTTTAAAAAAAATAAAGGGTTAGTTATGGCGCTTGTTTGCCCCTAAGGCCTTATAAAGCGCCACAAAAGGCCTTTATTTATTTATTTTTAAAAAATAAAGGGTTAGCTATGGTACTTGCCTAGCCAAGCGCAATAGCTACCCAAAATCCTTTTTCATATCTAGATCTATATCTGTGACATTATCTTCCTGAGATCCCCAGTTTCCAACATAATCTTATTCCAAATCTTGTCTTATCCCTTTGATCCCCACTCCATTAGTTCACCACCTATCCTTATCCATTCTCCCCATTCTCCTCTTCCTATATAATATTTTGTCCCTACTCCTTCCTCTCTATTTTTGCCAATAACTAGCAGCATTGTCCCCACTCCCTCCTCTCTATTTTTACGGCGGCAAGCGCAGAAGCTACCTTGGTACCCCACTTCTTTTTTTTTTTTGTCTCCTCTTCCTCCATATTTTTTCAACATTTGGTCCCTACTTCCATCAGCACTACAAAGTTTGGTCTCCCACCATTTTTTTTCCTTCTTGTCTCCTCCTTTATAAGCTCCCTTGTAAATCTTTTTTTTAAATACAAAAGCTTTCATCGATTGGCACTATATTTTCCTTTTTTTTAAGTTTAAAATCTGTCATGAAACTTAGCTTGTAGTTTTATGTATGCTTATAATTTTTTTTTTTCATATATTGGCTTGAAGTTATAACTCTCTCTTGTTAAACTTCCTATACATTGTAAGTGTTTTAATTTTTAAGCTTACAAATATAATTTTATTAGTGGTTACTAGTTTAATTTTCTCAATGTCTTTAATATTTAATTTATTACGAAATATGAAAAAATTATTCTCAATTGTATATGTTGAAAATTAATTGAGATAATATTACATGTTACTATATATAGGTAGTATATGTGAAGATATGTATAGTAGTTATAATTTTTAGCTGCTATAGTAATTGTTATTGATGAGTTGCATAAGTGAATTAATTATAACATTTTGTATTTTTATTGGCTTGTAATGCAACCAATTAATTTAACTATGATATATAGTGATTTTATAAATTAATTATTGTTTAGAGTTATTTTATTCTGGTTTGGTTTGATTCTGATTTGGTATTATTCATTTTGCTATATATTTGTACTATAAAATATAGGTTTCATTATGAAAAGAAAAAAATTACGTAAAATTATTTTTTTTTAAAAAAATACTTCCTACGACACTTTTTTAAGGAAGCACCATAGAAAGTGTTATCCATACTTCCTATGGCTATGACACTTTCTATGACGCTTTTTTGAGGAAGTTATTTAAAAAATAATAAAACATAAAAATAAGCTGTGACGTTTCTACATTTTAAAGAAGGGTCTCAGCTTCTTTTAATAGTATTGGAAGCTGTGACGCGTCCTACATACCACAATATTCATAAAAATAAGTGTCACTTGTAAAGTTCTTTTGTAATAGCTTGTGGTGCCCATCAAGTGTCCAACTCATCTAACTATCTAAGATTGTTAGTGGTTCAAATACAGTAGCAAATATTGTTCATAGAGCAGAGAAAGGAGGAAGAGGATAGGCTGCGAGAAATAGAGGTGGGAGACTGAGGAAGAATAGCCGTGGAAGACGACGCAGGAGAACGTTGGGAGTGGAAAGAGGAGAGAGGAGCCGAAGGTTGAATGGGCAGGTTGAAGACGTACTAAACCAAGATTCATTTTTAATTGCTTGATGACTTGGCCCATTTTATGTGTAAAATTAATTAAGCTACTTTATTTTTTGGCCAATAGTAAAACTAATTAAGCTACTTCAACATACAGATGTCATATTCTGCTTGATTGATGGGATTCACTTTGTTTGTAGGGGTCATATAGCCAATTAGCAAATGGAGTTAGAAAAATTAAGGAGAGTTAAAAATCAAACAAAAAAATAGTTAATTTGAGGTAATAAGCTTTATTGATAGCTAGGATGAAACTGATGATGTGCTCGTTTTTTTTCCCCCAATGTAGTTCAAACATATGCATGTACCGAGTAAAGGGTCTTCATTAAATTATACATAAAATAAATTATACTATCTCAATTCTTAATGTAGGAGCTAAATTTGTAAAGACATGAAATTTGTTTTGTGGCCAACAAACCAATGAAATTTGTTAAATTAGTTATTTGTAAAAATACTGAATTGATTTTTCTAAAATATTCTCTTTACTTATCGTTTGCATTAAAATAATCCCTTGATAGAAACCAACGAGATAGTTTGAGGAAAAAGATCTAGATTTGGGTGACAAAGTAAATTGATATTTTAAGTTGTAAATCTCTAAATTGGCTCATATGCTAAGGACCAGGCAGAGTAATATGTAGTTTTTGAGTATTATGTTATTATCTGCATGCATGTTTAATTTTGTCCCTTTTGAAAGCAAAAAAAACAAAGAAAGAAAGAAAGAAATGGAACTATGGCTCTCTATCTCTCTCTCTGTCTCTCTGTTTTTTTTTTGGTTTACGAGGGCAAGCCAGAGCTTAAGAATTAAATACACAAAAGGTGTAGTGCTAGGGGAGGAATTATTGGGAGAGATACTTTCTCATGTAGGAAACACAGCCAGGATGAGGGGCTGGCAAAATCAACAAATCTTCGCCCATTTGATGAGCTTTATTAGCAAGATAACCAGTTCAGTTAATTGTGTCACGTGGTGCATATTGGATCTCAATGTCCCAATCTAAGTAAATTAGACCTATGACTTCATTAATTAGTGTTTGCAAGGGATGACTATGTCTTCCGTCCTTCAATGTCAACTAAAATACCTTCAAGAAATCTGTATAAGCGACAATCTTTTAAAGATCATATATGCTGTCTACAGAGTTGGAGACCAATCAACAAAGCCAATTATACTTCTTCTGTAACCCCAATTTCTGTTTGAATTATCCCAATATCCAACTTCTATTGGAGTCTCTGATCAATCCTCCACATGCAGCAAGTCGCTGAAAATTGACCAAACCATCGGTACTAAGTGTAAGAATTTTGGGCGTACCTGGAATCTGATTGACTCATTGAAGTACCCACACGAAACCGGAGCACTGATGCGGACCCCGATCACGTTACACAGCAAATACACCAAAGAAAGGAAGAGAAGAGAACATTCTTATGAGAGAATCTTTTAGAGGGAGAATAGTAATATTTGGTATGTTATTTTTTCATTAGTCTTCTCCCTTAATCCCACACATTATATATATAGTGTATGTACGGTTACATAAGAATAGATGCAACCCTTAAATGTACAGTTACATAGGAATAGATGTAACCTTTAAATGTATGGTTACATAGAAATACATATAACCTTTAAACCACAAAGGGTATCACTCTTTATAACTCGTGTCTCTCCATGAAGCCCTTTTGAATTGGGCTTAGGCCCTAATCCACCAAGGGTGGACTAGTATATTCCAACATCTCCCACTCACACTTAGTGGATTAGATGTTATGGGTCAAGTCTCTTTCTCTTACTTCTTTCATACTAGGTGTTTTGCCGTGACTGCGTGGGCATGACGTCTCCATTTGGCGCTTTGTACTAGAAATCTCTTTTTATAGAGATAAGCACAAGGCAACCCTATAGTGCAGCTTGATATTGATATAATGCCTGAATGTCCTAGATTTACCAATATACACTTTACTCGTGACCAATCTAATCCCTCTTGAGTCAGTATAAAACTCAGATTACCTTTCTCATATGTATAGTGTCTACACTTATGAAACTACAAAATAATATCATAAGGGACCGGTCTTAGACACCAGCATAGGTGTGTATATTTCAGGTAATAATCTTTCTTTCGCCCATATATCACTTTGATATGTATCAATCGCTTGCCTAACATAATGCCTTTAGATCGCATCAATCATGATCATAGGACAAAATGCTAAAGTAGCAGATGTCGAAACATATTTCCATGATAATGTCAAAGTCAAAGGACATTGATGAAGGGTTAACCTTTCTGGGACTCACACAGTAATGAAGCAGGGATCTATTCACTTGCTTCCTATTTGCGATTCTTTAGCACATGTGGTATGAATTACATGCTACGGTGTTACTCTTATACTTTAAGAGCGTATGTCGTTTGATTTTATTATTAACACCGTACAGACTTAAGTCTAGACACTCCCAATATCTAAACCCAAATTCCTCAACTCTACTCATATTACATGACGTCAATTTTGAAGAATTTGTTGTCTGGCAATAGGTAGGGGTGTTCAAAGTATCCCGGTCCCGGTTGTCCCGGCCCGGTCCCAGATATTTTATCCTGGGAATTTCCCATCCCGGCCGGGCCCAGGACCGGGATGTAAAAACCCGGGATCGGGACCGGGACCAGGATCACACCTTGTGATCCCGGGAATTCCCGGTCCCGGTTTTTTTTTTCTTTTTTCCTTAAAAAATAGGTTATTATTTTATTTTTGTATTTTTTACCCCATAAATTAAGTTATCATTTGATAAAATGTATATCACATATTTAGTTAGAGTTAAATTGTATATATCGTGATACAAATCCTAACTATATAATGTATAAAGATAATAACAAAAATGATGAATGTGATAATAATATGTTATTTTTCAATTCTAACTCAATTTATGTGATTTTTATGACTTTATTAGGTGTTAAATAATTACTTTAAACACTAGATTATAAAAAAATTTAACTAATATAATTATATTATTAAGACCGGGATTCCCGGGACCGGGACCGGGACCGGGAATGAGATCCCAGTCCCAGGAAATCTCGGGACGGGAACCGGGAATGGGTATTCCCGATCCCGTCCCGGGATTTGAACACCCCTAGCAACAGGTATCATGGATGTGAGTTTCCATGATTCGATCCATATTTTTATAATCAAGGATCTTATCTCGACTTATTGCACTTAAGTCGAGGCGACATAGTTTGTGTTTCTTCTCTACCATATTAGCACTCTTGCTACTTTACTGGTGAACACAATTGTCTCATCTTTGCACACTCCTCCTAAATGTCAAAGGCGGTCGCTTGTGTGAGAAAGACGACCTTACCAACATGTTCGACATACTGGACATTGTATACTTACACGCACATTAAAAGCCAAAATGAAGTATTATTACTCCATACTATATGTATGCCAAAGGACTTAATATGTTTATCATACATGTCCTTGGTCATTAGGCTTAATTAGGAGATTTTGCATATGAATACGTTGCTCAACAACAACTTTATGTCCTATAGCATCTCTCATTTAGCTATACATTTTCATTTAGTCTATCTATTATACTTAGAGTCCTCCTGTTTTTTTAACAGTGGCTACGTGTACTCATAATACTTTGACACTATATTTGAATTCTCTGTTTCAAATATCACATGTTCTATAAACATTACTAGTCATATAGCCTCTTGTACTACCACAACACATGTTTTGAACGTGCATAATCAAGGTACTCTATAAGTATCTTAAGACTCTTCTGTGAAACCATCTAATGTCTCTCATAATGATAAGACTAGTATCGAATTATAAGTCCTACCATGAGTATATATTTGGTCTTGTATATATCATTACAAACATCACACTGCTAAAAGTATCTATATGGACCTTTTTTCCATTATCTTCTTGGTTGGTTCAATCAGAAAAATTTATCAGGACTCAAACTCACTCCTAAAGTCACCGGGGTATCCATGGGATTGCATTCACTTATTTTGAACAACTTAAGAATCTTCTAAATGTAATTCTCTTTTCAAAGAGAGGAGTCTTCTTAAGCTATTTCTTTAGATCTTAAATCCAACTACTTTACCCATGAACTTCTTTTTCAAAATTTACTAGCACCATTCTTTAACAGACACTACTAAATTCAAACTATATATGGCTAATAGTATATCATCACAAATTATTTACCAATGGTTCTCTTCAACCATTTGAAAAATTCATTAGGTTACCTCTCTTTCAAAACATTAAACATCACTATCTAGATGATTGTATCAATCCATAAAAGGACTTCTACAAAAAAACACATAAAGTCACCACTATGTGAAACTTCAAATACTACTTTTAGTTAAATCTAATAGTCATTGCATATATATTTCTTCGTCCAGATCATCACTCAAAGTATTTATTTTACATCCACATGATGTAAATTTAAATTCAAATAGTTAACTATTACCATATTAAAACTAATTTAAATGCACAACAGGTGAGAAAAAAATGCATTCCTGTTATGCATACCTCTTTGTAACAACAAGTCTTATGCATGTCAATTGATTTACTCACTTTTCTCCTAAACCTATAGAACTCACTAGTTCTCAATAGCCCTTTTGACTTGGCAGTAGATCAACTGATTCTCAACTTGATTCTTTCTTAAAGAATGCACTTCCCTTTTCATTGCTTTCTTCCATTCTCCCTTGACATGGCTTCTTGTACATAATGTTACTCATCATCCTCTTTTAGAATAACCATGAACATATTTCTCAGTTATCCCTTTTCTCATGAGCTTTTTGCATTTCATATGTTTTTTGTTTGGTCTCTTTATTGACCATTCTAAGCTCCCACTCTCAAAAACAATTGAGGATTATTGGCATGTTCTGTACTGCCTTGTCCTTGCTTCTTGCTAAAAGATGCAATGTGATTAGTTTCACCCTTAATTGAAAACTAATTCACAACAAATGTGGTACCTTTCAATTCTTTTTTGGTCATAACTCTATCATCATTTTACTCTTAAAAACGTAACCCTTATGAGCTCCCATTTACAACCACTATAGGAATTTGCAATCGACCCTTATGGTCTATGAAACCTATTTAACTTTTATTTAGTCCAACATTTATAGGGTATGGTAGTGACTCCTTTAGAGGGTACATGGTTAACCCAAGTCCACATAACTTGATGAAACCAAGGATGTGTGCATGTGTTAATCCATCAAAAGTGGACTAAATAATATTCTCCCACTCACATTTGGCGGGTTAGCATGAGCCATAATATGTTTAACCATGTCTAATATCATTCTATCATGCCTTTATAAACTCCTTTTTGGCGATGGAGTTCCTCGGATAGTTATCTATTTATTTATCCCTTTATTTCTACAGAGCTAACTGAAAATGGTTAAATAGATGCTCACTCCTTTGATTAATTCGTGGGACTTTTAAAATTCCTATCCAATCGATTCTCAAACTTCATTCACATATTTTTTAAAGCAACAATCTTCAAACTTGTGTGAAATTAAGTAATAACATGAGAAATCATCAACAAAGGTAATAATTTACCCAGCTCTGTGTCTTACCCTCAAACTTATAGGACCACATGGAACGAAATAGAATAATTGCAATGTAAACTCAGTTCTAGTATCTTTCTGAAAACTTTTCATTATGCTATTTCTAGAACCAAATTCTATGCCTTTGACTAGTAAGACATATATTTAAGTCAATACTTAAATAAGAAGAAAAGGAAATGTAATTATGCACAAAGAATTTACCAACCAAAGAAATTTATTGAAAGAAAGATTGAATCACAACTCTACAATTTTATAGAGTAATTCATACTATTTTGTTTACCTTATCAAGCCATATAGGTCTCGTAAACTTTTCTATACTAAGTTGACATCTCAACTTCAGTATTGCCATACCATTTGTCAATGGCTTATAAATATCAAATATTTTAATTGTCCTTATTGAGTTTATAAAATTATGTTCTTGGCAACTTCTCTTGGCTTAGCCACTCAAATTATCCCACACACAGGGTTATTTATAATTTATTTAATCCAAGAACTTATCAATAATATAACACATTGAAATATACAACATCATATACTTGTATTATTCTTGACCAGAAAAATAACAACGTCATTAGGTCTATGATCAAGAGAATACGTTTGTACCTCCCATCACACAAATTCCAACTATACCATTATTGTCTATCAAGAATTTCATACAAGTACCTTAAATAACATGCTCAATTATTACTCTCAAAAGATTCATTTTCTAAGAGCTCCTACTTAGATAGAGCATATGACACTCTTGAAAGACTCATTTTCCAAGAGTTCCCACTCATAAAGAGTATTTTGATTTTTACTTCTTCATACTTTCATCACATTATATTCATAATGTCTTATAAACCTCTTATCTGGGAGTTGGGAAAACTTAATAGTTTTTCTAAGTTCTCTATGCATTTCATTTATGCACATTTTAATTTCTAGCAAAAAAAACTTCCTCTAAAGGGTAAAGTCTCCATGCTTCTCAAACCTAGTTTGGCAAGTGCTCAACAACTATTATTTTTCTAAAGTTGCAAGAATTTTGTGTCCCTTATCTTATTATTTACCCTCAACCATTTTATAATTTCAAGTATTAGGGTTTGGATTGGCTTTAAGATTTTATTCTTCCCTGAGATGGCCTTTCACTCTTTACTTGAAGAGTACATTTCCATGCATTTCACTATGATCTAGAGGTTGGACTTATTAGGAAATCTCTATATTTTGAGATTTTTCAGAAAATTCAACTTCATTTTAGAAATCATATACTCAGTTCTCTTCCAATTGTTCCTCTCATTCCATTTCATGATCAATTATAACCTTATTCTAGATTCTTTTATTTTGATCAAGATATTCTCCTTCTAGGTTGTCACTCAAAAATTCATATTTCAATCAAAAAATCCCTATCTCATCCGTTACTCAGAGGCTCACATATCTCTAAGTAAGTTATGTTTGGATCAACACTCAATGGCTTTTAACTGAAAAACTTGTTTATTTTCTAAAGCCATCAAGTTCAAGTTTTGATATACTTTTTTCAATAAAAACATAATTCAAAAAACTAAAATAAATTTTATTTCAAAATTGACATATTATATGTCAAAATATAGATAATGAATTTAGGGATTTTTAGAGCCCAAACACTCCTTCATGTGCCCCTAAAAGGAAATGGAATGAGAAATTCTAGAAAAAAATGGCTCCTTTTAAAATTTCTGTTTTTTTATTATTAAAGCCCAAAAAAAACCGTTGGCCCAATTCCCCTTTTTTTTTAAAATAAAATTGTCTTCAGCCTAATTCATGCCTAGCCTAACTGCAAGCTCTTCAGATTTTTTTTTTACAACTGAATCAAAACAGTTCACTAAAAGGGGAGGGAACGGCATGTCCAAATAACATGTCATTTTGATCAGCGACAAAACAACTTGTCGTTCCTGTCATCTCCTTCCTCCATACGGGTCCATGTGACCCGTATGAATCCTTGGGTTGGGTTTACTTTTCTCTCATCCATAACCAGCATTTCTGAGTGTCTATCTCTTCGTTTTTTCGAGATCTACACAATGAAAATAATTTCATGCCCTAAAAATGCCTTTTCCTTGTGACCCAAATTTAGAAGGACAAATTACTCAATTCCCCTTACTGTGTTCGGTGAATGCACAGTTCCTTGTCTATGCTCTAAGTTCTACGCAAACAAATACAATTTCCTCTATACTTATATAACATTTTTGTTAGTTATATAATAGTTTCCTTGCCTAATAAACACGTTGAACCTAAAACTCAAAATAACCATAGACAGTCTAACATAACAACTTTCACTGTATTTTCTTCCTTTTGTAAAAGTTCAGGAACTTTATATGTCATTCATTTAGCCACACTTAAATAACATATTGCATAATAAACATAACATATGGAAAAAGAAAAACAAACATGCAGAGACAGAGGCATCTTAATCGATATATGTATGTATCTATATATTCATACAGTGACAGACCCGTCACAAAAACAAGCATTTGCAATGGAAAAACCTTTGACAAATACATGCCTCTGTAACTATATGGACGCCACTTCATTAGATCAAGTACAGAAAATGATTTAAATCATCCGGTATAATCCCTCACTACCGTTTACATATACACACACACACACACACACACACACTTTTAAGAATTTATGCATGTAAAAACATAAATTTTTTTATGTAAACTGTAGAGATAACCGGTGCACATTGAAAAAATAATGAAACGCTAAACTGACAAGAAGGGGGTATATATATACACACACATATTGAATTCACAAGCTAAAGACATGTATATTGTAATATCCTGAATTGTGATCAGGGATTAATAACTTCAAGGTGATGTAATTAATGATAATTAAGCACTTTTAAAGTATGTGTTGTGCAATGTGATGTAAAGGTGCTTAGTAATGGTTTAATGAGCATTGTGACAATCAGGGGAAAAATGGTAAATTTACTGACCGATTAGTCAGTTACCCAAAAGGAAACTCCCTTGTAATTGAGATTAATGGCTAAGATTGAGTAATTAATAGGTGGAATCATATGCATGCAAGTCCATGTGGAATCATAGAAGGAAACACAAAATCTTGACATGTGGCAAGATATAGACCTTTGGATCAAGGTCAAAGTTTCAAACTCAATTTTCTCTTCCCTCTCTCTCTCAAGTCGGTGAAAAGGCTTGGGAAGAAGGGAAAATGTGATCACCATTCTCTTGTCTCAATTCTCTCTCATCATCCCTCCATTTCCAGCGAGCTAGGCAAGAAAGAGAAAGAAAGGGTTTGAAAGTTAGGTAGGTAAATGACTTCATATGCCTAAACACTCTTCATTGATATTGTTCAAGAAGTTAAGAGCTTGAATTCTATGGTTTCAGAATTTTCATTGGTGGTATTTGAGAGATTGTGAAGTTTGAGAAGTTGAGGAATCAAGGAAATCACATTTGGGAAAGGAAGAGGTAAACATTTGATGAAGTTTGGTATAATTGTTTTGGCCATTGGTTTGGTTTTGTAAATTCTGGATTTTTGCCCTGATTTCTTGTGATTTTAGAAGATATGAATTAAGTAGTATTTGACGGTGAAATATATGCCAAATAGTGTATAGGTGTCAATGGTTTTGGGTTGGATTGGAAAAGAAGAAGTTTGGCAAATTGTGGTTTTGGTGATCTTGTGGTCTAGAGATGGGAATGTGTTGTTTGAGTGGGAATTTGGTTGTTTTGAGGTTACCAATAGGTTCTTTGTGTTAAAATAAGTGAGAATGAGTTTTAGAACAAGTTTTATGACCATTGGTAGCAAATTGGTCAATTTTGGGAAAACCATATTAGTTGCTGCGATTTGGCATCTGATAGGCATTACTCAAATGAGGGAGGATCTCACTTGAGCACGATGTGAACTTTTGGGAATATTGGTTAAGTCTTCAGGCAGAAACCGCGAGCATACTTCCTGACTTACGAGTGAGATATGATCCCACTCGAGTGAGCATGGACATGCTCGAGTGTGGGTGCATGTAGCACTATGGGTGAGGGTCTCAGGTTATCACTCGTGGGAGGATTGTCAAGAGTGCACGTGGGCACTTGCGAGCATTGGGAGGTCACCCGAGCACTAGGGCTGGTGCTTGAGTGCACCTGTTACCTGGGAGTTGGGTTGCTCTCAGGTAGTCACTGTTAGGTCTCACTTCTTAATGCTCGAGTGCACTTGAGGTCATTGCTCGAGTACAACTTCTTGTGCTCGAGTAAGTGTGGGGAATATTTTGAGGATTGCTCTCGGGCAAATACTTTCTGTGCTTTACTCGCTAGTGCTCAAGTGCAATTAGGGGTGTCACTCGAGTGAGACTTCTTTCACTCGAGTGAGCCAGCCCAAAATCAGAAATTTTCCCTAAAAGGAGGATCTTCGGGGTAGTTTCTCCCAACCTTTTAGGAATATATTTATACCTATAATAGTCACCTAAAGAGTTTAAATGATAACCAACTTAAGGTATTATAGAATTAAGAACTTGGAAAAGAGGTTGACGGGTTGTTCCTAACTTGGTTTACAGGATTTGATATTTGCCGTCCTCGAGAGCCAGCAGTGCTAAGAAATGTCAGGAAAGGATCAAGTAGTGACTCTCTCTCTCTTATACGATGTATAATGCACTGTATGTGTGTTGTATCACTGTTTTGTGATGATCTTTGTGTTGCAGCGGTTACAGCTGGTGATAGCTGTTGTTTACAGCGCAAGCTGTCGTTTACAGCGCAAGCTGTCGTTTACAGCGCAAGCTGTCGTTATTGTGATTACAGCACAAGCTGTCGTGATGGAGATTACAGTGTAAGCTGTCGTGATTGTGATTACAGCGAGAGCTGTGTATACAGCTGTGAGTGCTGTCGTTAATGGTGAAAGCCATGTATCTTTGAGTTGCTGTTTGTGATTTATGTACATGCTTTGTGTTTATGCATTATGTGAGTGATTTGTTACTACTGGGATTCTCTCGAATCTCATTCTTTCCAATGACTAAGATTTCAGACAGGGCATGTGGCTCGAAAGAGAAGTGGCCAACCCGGAGCGGTTAGAACCCTTAGGGGTATATATTTGATTTGGAGATGTTGGTTATCTATTTTGAATTAGGATTACTGTATATTTTGAGATACCAATTCTAGATTCGATTTTTGGTTGTGTAATCCCTGGTGGAAACTTATAAACCCTCAGATTATATATGTATAAAACCCAGGAGTTGCCGGGGATTTGGTTATACACTCTGATATGAATGATTGTATATTAACTGCACAGGTAATTCTATTCGAACATTGAAACTAAGACAAGGATGGGAAAAAGATTTTTAAAGATTTTTTTGAAAATCCCACTGAAAGGCAGAAATTTAAAATGATTTTAAATCATCCGATGGTCTCTAATCTGATTTAATTATACGTTCTCAAATTATAATTACATGTTTAAAGGCAGGGGGTTACATATATGGTGGAAAAACAATATCACACAAACATATTCATACGTACACATGTCTAGGAAAAACCATGATGGAGTATAAGGAAAAATCATAATTTTGCCCCCAAGAACAACCTGGCTCTGATATGATGTAAGAATTTTGGGCGTACCTGGAATCTGATTGACTCGTTGAAGTACTCACATGAAACCGGAGCACCGATGCGGACCCCGATCACATTACACAGCAAATACACCAAAGAAAGGAAGAGAAGAGAACATTCTTATGAGAGAATCTTTTAGAGGGAGAATAGTAATATTTGGTATTTTATGTTTTCATTAGTCTTCTACCTTAATCCCACACATTATATATATAGTGTACGTACGGTTACATAAGAATAAATGCAACCATTAAATGTACGGTTACATAGGAATAGATGTAACCATACAATGTAACCTTTAAACCACAAAGGGTATCACTCTTTATAACCCGTGTCTCTTCATGAAGCCCTTTTGAATTGGGCTTAGGCCCTAATCCACCAAGGGTAGACTAGTATATTCCAACACTAAGACACGTATACAATCATCTAAACTGGTTTCAATAATCCAGTAGTCTGTTTGCTTCCTAGTTACCATTCCTCTTCGTTCTCTTCTCCCCTTCTGGGGACTTCTATCAGTATCAAGATGTACATAATCACCTGGTGGTGGCTTAGTGTAATAGCTAGGATTGGTGACATTATCAAATTATGAATCCTACATCTTACCTGAAATAGAATCATTGTCTCATTAACCATTACACCATATAGATAAGATACAATATATATCATCATATGTAAAGTACAAATAATGATATGTCAACAATTTTTTATGCATTAACAAATTTTGTTATATTAGATAATGCGTGTTTCTAAATTTTCAAAATTATTCCCAATGAATTTCGTCAATTCAGGTATAATGAGCTGATTTGAAAGTTGTTTTTCCTGATTGCGTCTCAAGAGGCCTGCTGGAGTGGAGAAAAAATCTCAGCCACAACGTCGCCTATTCGAAACGCAGCATCGAGTGATAGCGAGAGATCATAGAAAGTTGTTTTTCCAGTTAAAAATGTTACGTTTTTAATTAGTTAGGGAATATTTGATGATTTCCAATTTTTAATAGATTTGAGATATATTTTGATATGTTTAGGAAGTCATTAATGCTAAATTAAAGAGATTTTCTTGAGATTTTATGAGATATCAATTAGGTGCATTATTTGTGGGATTTCAATAAAAATAAAAGTTTTAAATTTGAGGGAAAAAACAATAATAAATAATAATAATGGGAAGTTTTCCCAAATAAAAAAATATTCAAATTTATTATCATCATTATTATTTCCTTTCCTTTTTTTTTTTTGAAAGGAATGACACTGGTTTTGAAGTTTTGGGTAGGGATGGTGTTAGTTGTCTAGTTTTACCGCAAGCGTACGAGTTGTAAGTAATATAAAAAGATTGTTTTCACAAGGACTATAATAAAAACGAATTAATTATCTCAATTAAGTTCTCAATTAGGTTGAATGAGAATGCTTTAACACTACAAAAAATTGCTGAATTTCCGACGGAACGGATTCCGTCGGTAATAATAGCGTGACAAACAAATTTTTGACAAAATTTAGATTCCGTCTGAAATTTCCGACGGAATTTATTTCCGTTGCAATTTTCAACGGAATTTAATTCCGTTCGAAATTCGCTCGCAACTTTCGATGGAATTAATTCAATTGGAAATTCTATCTCAAACATATTTTTTATTTTTAAACATAAAAAATCCACATGGCAACTCCGGTGACGGCCCCCTCATCGCCAGTGGCGGCGCGTGGCAGCTTCAGCGGCATCCACTTTGTCGTCGGCCCCCAAATCAGCCATGTGTCGCAACCTCCCTTCACCACGTGTCGCAACCTCCTTTTTCTTGGAAATGCAACTGAACTTGCCCCTCATTTTGTTCGAACACACGACCTTGTCCGTATACGCGTGATGCCTTACTGGATGAACTCGACTGCTTTGACGTTCTATTATTACACAAATTATATATATATAATCATATGACTATATTTTTTTTAATTTCTAAAATTAAATTTTTATTAACATTAATTATTCTCAAAGAAATAATTATTAACTAATATTTTATTTACTAATATTAATTAATAACTAATAAATTTTATTTTTTATATGACTTTTTTGCCCCTACAAGGACCAAAGCCTATTATTGAAAATTAAAAATATTTTAGAAATTAGAAAATAATAATTAAAAATAAATTTACAATTAAATTTAAAATAATAAATTTTATAAAAATAATTTTTTAAAATTTAATTTAATTTTAAAATATCAAATAATTAAATAATAATAATTTTTAAATTTTGCCACAGAATTTCTGACGCAATTGAATTCCGTCAGAAATTGCGAGGGAATTTCGGATGAAATTTAATTCCATCAGAAATTCCCTCATGGAATTTGCGTCGGAATTGAATTCTGTCGGAAATTGTGAGTTCCAATAGAATTCAATTTCGTCAGAAATTTCCTCAAAATTTCCATGGCAAAAGTTAGAATTCCAACAGAATATTTTCCGTGGCAAATTTTGCCAAGGAAAAAATAATTTTCTAACGGAATTTCTGATGGTTTTCCGACGGAATTGAATTCTGTCGAAAATTCCATCGAAAAATTCATGTTTTTTTATATTGTAAGATTTAATTTGTTTAAAGAAAAATATATTCTAGAATTTTAAAATTAAGATTTTTCTTTAAGATCAAAGGACCTATGATAATTGATCCCTATTGTATTTCATAAGACTATCTAAATCCTTCTTTAATTATTAATGAAAACATTTGCTTGTCAAAGGTTCAAAATTAATTTATCAAGTTTTCTTAAGTCAAAGCCAGTTTTTATATTCTCAATTAACGTGTGTAATCTTTTATCTTAGTTAAGGAAAATACTTATTAAGTTCCAGCTTCAATTAGACAATGCTAGGCATATAGATATATCCTATTCTATTAACAAACCATCCGTTTAACTCCTAAACTTTAAGTTTAGCACGATTTTATCTAAGTTCTATAATTGAATTAGCTTTCTCAAGTATCACTCAATTAAACCTAACAATCTAAGTGGTGGCCAATACCTAAATACATAAAGCTTATGATAAAATCAACAAATAAATTTCATCAATCAATAAAAGAGAGGAATTAAGAAGTCTTAATCTCAGACTCGTTGGAGAAGGAGCGAGACTCCATCACCAATGTTTCAACCTTCGATCTTGAAGACAGTGTGCGATCTCTCCGACCGAGCTGCCGTTTGTTCTTGCGTTCTCAAGCTCAATCTTGAAGAAGCTCGTCAAGTCGTTCTCCAAATTCCTCTGATCTCTGAAACCCGTGATGTGTTGCTTCAGGCGTGATCCTATGGCAGAATACAAGGAAACGATAAAAACACTGCAATGATCAAGATTATTAAATCCGGACTTATCACTAAACCAGTCGGGTACTGAGTTAAAGATCAGTGCGTCATGTTGGAGTTAAACCAGAGCTGACGGGCAAAATCAGTGAGAAAGTAAAGATTTTAGTATTATTAATACAAAATTTTAGAGAAAATAAAACAAATCAATTTTTTTTAAATAAGGTGAATCGGGTTGATGCCCGGACCGAATCGATTTATTGACAGGTTAACCGGCTTCCAAGCCAAACCGGCCGGTCATGTTCAAGTTTAACTAGGGATGAGCATAGTGCCCAGGAGCCTAGTATGCCCACCCGAGCTAGGTCAAAAATTACCCTTCCTAGCCCAAAAAAAGTGGCCTGAAAAAATTTGGACATTTTTGAGCTAGGCGAACTATCAGGCAGGGTCGGGCATCGAGCAGGGGGTATCGTCCTGCCCATTTGGCCCTGGCCGAAAAAGTATATACAATTTATTTAAAATATATATTATTTTATAGAAAATAAATAGTATTCTATACGTATTATTTTATTTAATTTATATTATTTTATTTTTATGAAACATTTTATATTATTATTTAATATTCATCTACTATAGGTTACATATAACTCATTACTTTTTTTGGATGGACGTGGTTTTTTTATTTGGATGGATGATACAAAGCATTAAAAAGTTGAGATCAAAGATAAAAAATTTAGTTTCTTTATAGTCTTCTCGCAATTGCACTTATTCATATCAATCAATATTCATACACAAACACATATTATTTCATAATTTGTCATGTAATTATTAAGACATATGTTAGTTCTTTTTTAATTACAAGACTCAAGTTATATATTTACTTTGAGATATCTCAGGATGTGAAATTATGGAATATATTTAAAGTTTTAAATAGTATTTATTAGGTATAATTGAAGTTTTTATTCATATGGTATTGGTTAGGGAGTTACCATTTGGCCAAGGAAGCCCATCTTACCCAACCCACCGTTGCCCTGGCCGAAATAGTTAGGCCTTACTTGGTATATGGTACTGAATTTCGATGGATTGAGATAGGGACTGGGGTTAGGATTGGGACTAGGGTTGAGACTGTGATTGATACTTTTAAAAATATGTTTGGTACGAAGTAATAGTTTGAGGGAATAGTTTCATTAATCTTATTTAATAAATAGCCACTAATTATAAAAAGACCCAAATACCCATGCCCTAAATCCCAAACTTAATCCTTAGATGCAAACTATGCCATCATCGGCCGTCATAGATGGTTTCTGGAATTTCCATCCTCACGTCTTCTACTTCTTTCGGTGCTTGGTGTATAAAAATATTTAGCTTCGGTGGTCTCCCTACTTGGTTTCTCTTTCCGGATACAACTATATGACCATATGTGTGTGGCGACTTTTGATTTAGATTTGGGTTCCAGCAACAAGATACAAAGCATTCTTTATCAATTGCTTTTGATTTCCTTCCCATTTGCTATTACTGTATTCTTAGTCCAAAAATGGCAATAATTAATTTTTCTTGTCTCATGCACCTTTTTTTTTAATCATAATTTAATCCTTGTCATGGCTTCTGCCAGGTCCTTATCACGGTGGGTTTTTGAAAAGGATGGGTTTTAGGTTAAAATCAGTAGGGTTATTTTTGTCATTAAAATATTTTAATCAAAGATATTTTTATCTCTATAATTTTGTAGTCCTGGGATTGAAAATGCAATATTAGGGGGAGGTGACTTTGCAGTAATCCCACTTTCGTGCTACTCCCAATCCCCAGTTATCTATAGTCCCTTATACCAAACGATATATTCTAGCCTAATCCCTAGTCTAATCCCAACCCCTACCCCCCAATGCTTCATACCAAACAGGGCCTTAGGGCTTCTACCGGGTAAGGCCGGGCATCGGGTTGTAAAATGCAGCCCGTTCATTCTTTAGGTTGGGCATCGGACATGGATCTCGCCTTGCCTAGCCTTGTTCATCCCACTCCTAGGTTTAACAACCTGAAAAATTATAAAAGAATTTATAATAATAATAATCATTATCATATTTGAGATATCTTTTTCTTATTTTAATCCATTTTATTTTTTTCAAAATATTAATTTATTGTTCTTTATTATTAATGTCATTATTTTATAAAAACTTCGATATTTATCATGAAATCCCTTAAATCATGCTCCCAATTGATACCTTATCTAAATCTGATTTAAATCCCTTTAATTTATCATAGATGGCTCCCAAATATATTAAAACATATCTTAAAATTATCTAAAAATAGGAGGTCATTAAATGGAAACAAGGCAAATTAGGCTAAGTTTTGGTTAAATAGGCTTAAGCGTATAACAAAGGCCTAAAGCTTGAGCCTAGGCCTAGGCCAGTATTCAAGCTTTTTTTGTTAGGCTCATGCTCAAGCCTTCAAAACACCTGATATGTGTAATGTCCTAATTTTTATCGTTAGGATATAATTATAATTAAAAAAGAATTATTTATAATAAATAAAATTTATCATGTAATTATTGAAGTATATAGAGTTTATTTAAAACAAGATTTATGATAAAAAAAGTATGAAATAAAAATAATAGAATAGAAATGTAGAAATAATAATATTTTATTATTATTATTATTATTAATATATTAGAAATAAAAGACTAGAAAATGAAAAAAAAAAACCTAAAGGACACGTGGCCCTTTAGTAACCAATCACGTGGTGGGGGTAATGTATAGGCCCCCCCCCCCCCCCCCCAAATCAAACAATCAACCCACGCTGCCCCAGTAGCCGCGTGAGGGAACGTCCAGGTTTTGTCGCCGACACTGTGTTCACATGTTGCAGCTTTAAGTTATTCGTTTGGGATTAATAGCTACTTAAATACGCTTTTTTCTACTAAACTCTTTTCATAGTACTATTCTAAATAATTTTATCTTTCTAATGAGGGTAATATTATACTGATTAGTGAAAATTTTTGAACTGAAATTTTTGGGAAAGTTTTGGGTTTTGATAGTAGATGACTACAGAAATGTAAAGAATAATAAATAGTTAATTTTAATCATTTTAGATTTATTATTTGGTTATTCTATCATTTTATAATTAATTTATTTTATAAACAAATCATAAATTATTTTCTATAGGACATTTTTGCCAATTAAATCTAGTTTAAATAATTTATTTGGGTTATTAGAGGTATTATTGAGGGTTTGATCGGTTTAATTTTCTTAAATTTTGAGTTATATAAAATTATAAATTAGGATTTGATATTTGAATTATGTTTTGATATTCTTTTAATTATTTGGAGGTTTTAAATGTTATTTAATAATTAGGTTATGCTCATATAAGCTAGAAAAGAGATTAAATTGGTCTAGGATATTGATATTGATATTGATATTGATCATTTTATGACTATAGGTGTGTTGAAGATGAAACTTTAATTTATAAAACTGAGTGATTGATGTAAGAGGATGGTGTAAAGGTTATCTAAACACTTTAATGAGTGATTTTGGCTCATGAGAAGTGATATTCCTTAGATTGTTAAGGTTAAGGTTTGTTAAGAAAATTGGGATGTTGAGGATAATGGTTGTAGAGGAAATTAGGTTTTGGCGGTTGAATTGTATAACTTATTTTGTTGTTGCTTTTGATTGATTGGTATCTATATTGATAATGAAGATCTTTCTTGTGACTAGTGCTTGTTGTAATTTATCCCTCAAGTTAAGGTTAAGCTTGGAGTTGAGGTAACCGGGGTTAATTTATTCTATATACATGGTTTGGGTTGTAAGGTGTTTTATAAACCTTACTTTCATCTATATTACATGGATATGTTTTGAAAAATTATGTGCATATTTGAATAGGAACTTAGTTTAGTGAAGCAATGTATCTTTCAACTTGTATATCTGAGCAGAGATTATTATTAAGATTGTTATTATTGTGATGGTTATGATGTTTGTGATGGAATATTCTATAAGGAATGATAATCTTATAAATATTTTCGAAAACCATATTGATATATCGCTTTTCTATTATGGGATATGTTGGGTTGTATGGAAGAGATATGGTGAAACTGTGTCCATCGGCTCTCTCATTCTTGGCTCGGATTTTTAGTTGAGTATTTTGGGTAGACACCTCCCTGTTACGGTATATCGATGGTGGCATGGGAGGGGGCAGTATTCTTGAAGTGACTACCTAACATTTGACTAAGTATACTAGCACTGATAAGCTATACCACATCTAGAAGATATAAAGAGGAGCAAGATGGATGAGTGGGGATAGTTCTAGTCGTTGAAAGTATTTTATAATATTTAATTATTGAGAATTTTATTGTTATGTTAGTTAAATATGCTTCTTTGACTTACAATCTTTTCCTGCATACTTTGTAAATTGATTTTGGTTATTGGAACTTTATGTCTCAACCAATCATTGTTAATATTTTTCAAGTGTGTCTCTATTTTCAATTAAGGGAAAGGGAAGCAGATTGAGACATAAGCTTTGGTAACCTATGTAGGCCTCCTATTTTGTTGGTTTGTAATAATTATCGTATTGCCATCTAGGGCCCATATCCTTATATTCATTATGAACTATGTTTTAGACATCTATTTTGGAATAATTGTTTAACCATTGCTGGGCATGAAGCCTTATTTTGCATACTCTAATATTTTGGCGAATCTACAATTGTATCTTATGTTGAAAATTGTTTTTTTGTAGACCATTTGTTGTGAGGTTGAGTGTTGTAAAACCAGTGGGTTATGATTTCTCCTATTTGTTATTTGTGCCCAGAGTAATGGATTCTCTGTAGTGGATTTGTAGGTGGGTTTTGTGCCCTGAACCCCAATATATCTTCTTGGAAGAAATTATTTTCAATTAGCACTGGTTAATCAAGCTTTGTCATATCATTATGGACAATTGTTATTTATGAGAAAGAGTCTTTCCAGTATGGCCTAAAGCCTTTTTAAAAGACCTGCTTATAATGTAAACCTTTAAATAAGCTTGTAAAATTAGGCCCTAAAAGCTTTAAGTAGGCTTAAAGACCTATTTATTTAAATAAAATTTAATTCCTATAATTTAATAAATCTAAAAACTAATTTAAAAAGTTATTATTTGAAAATATAAAATAACACAACAAAGTTATATTTGTTTATTCAAAGAACATAACAATGAACATGTAGGGGTCCAGAGCGTGCTTTACATGCATAAGCAAATCACCAAGTGCTAGTTTGGTTCACTGAATTAGAGATCATGTAATGGAATGTAATACAATATAATGGAATGATGATTCTATAAATTTGTTTGGTTCATCATTAAGGAAAGATGATCAATGTGCATAAAAACATTTCGTTGGATTACATCATACATAAGAATATATGAGAATAAATAGCCAGAGACAAAATTATCCCTAACTACACATGTACATGTTGTGTTCATGGTAATTTTTTCAATTGTGTAGTGTACATGTTGGGTTAATAGTAACTTTTTAATATTTAATTGTGAAAATATTATGTAGTATACATGTTTAATTCATGGTAATTTTTAAATATTTAATTGTGGGAATATTATTTGATGGGATATTTTAATATTTTAAACGATGGAATATAGTTTTCTAATGGGGAATATTTTTTGAATTTTTATATTATTAATTAATTTTTACTATTTAACGGTAGTCATTATTTAATATTTAACAGCATTTATGGGTGGGCACTTTGGCTAATTTAAAAATTATAATGGCAATAATGTCTTTTTCATTTGATTACAGTATGTCTGTATCCACATTCAACAACCATAGCAATGTAATCTTAATTACATCAAATGATGTAATCAGGATTATAAAATGTAATCGTCTTTACATTATGTAAGGCCAACTAAATGCTATAATCAGTCTATTATATCAGGAATACATATAATCATCTTTCATAGAATTGAACTAAACAGAATATAAAGAACTCAATGAGTGGAGATCAAGCTCCATCTCCTTGAGAAGGCATGAAACAATTTGTGTATAGTATATTTCAAATCTCGTCTGCGGAAGAGGGAGGATAATTTAGGTCAAAGAATAGAGGAGCAAGAGGCTATGTTTTAAAGAGGTTGAATATTTAAAAATGAAGGGAGTGATATCAAAAAGTAAAAGGACAAAAAAAGAACTTTGAAATTGAAAAATTCTAAATTAGGTATTTTCCAAAAAATGAGTTGTGAATTGCTTATCAAGTTTCGTTATTCCCTTATCAAATTTTGGTAACAAACTTGATTTGGGATTTTTGTAATTTTAAAGTTCTTTTTCTATCTTTTTCCTAAAAAAAACTAGATGTACTATGCTAATTTAATAATTGTATCTTCAAATTAAAATAAAAAAAATGAAAATTATAAATATGTGTGTGTGTTTGAGTGTCATGTAAATATAATTATATTTCTTTTAAAATGTGTAAACAGGCTAGGCCTTCACAAAATAAGCCTAGTTTATCTAGATATTTAGGCCTCTAAATATGCCTTAGCCTGAGCTCTTTGTTAAACAAGGCAGGTTAGGCTAGGTCAGGCTAGGTCGTAGGCTGCTTGATATAGGCATGATCTATTTCCTCCCCTAGTTTTGAGAGGAAGCAATCAGCCACAAGTCTTTATATATTATATATAAAAGGAGATCAATGTTCTATTTTCTTGGCTGGTGATAGCAATGCAATATCTTAGAATTGTAATGGTGGGAAATTAAAGTTTGGAGATGCAAAAGATCTATAGCATGGATGAAAATTTGACATTGAGTGTTTGTTTCTCCTTTCCTTTCTCTTCTTTCATTTTCCTTTTACTTTGTCTTTGGTTAGCTATTATTTTATTCATGACAGTGTTCAGTTTATGTAGCTAAACCTTGGTTTTGGATTATTTAGTTTGATTATGGATTAGTGGATGATAATTTCTTCTTTTGATTGCTATAATATTACATCTTTTTTATTCAATTGTGAGCTTAATTGTTTTGAAAGAAAAGAAATTTGATCAGAACTTATTTTGGTATTCTAAAGTAGTCCAGGCATAGAAAATTTAGAATAGACCTTCAATTGAATCGTGTAGAATTACGTTTTCAAACTTAATTTTCTTGTAGGGAAAACATATACCTACCGGTCCTATATAGTCTCATTAGGCTTGCGCTTAAATTAATCAAATTAAGTACTAATCCCCTAAGGAACTAGGGATTAACATAATTGGAATGCCTTTTAGTGGATCAAAAGACACTGTTAGGTAATTAAGAGTCCTAAACTAGCAAATATAACATTAAAAGCAATGAAAGGGAGAGACTATACGCTAAGAAGTAATCAAGCCTATAATAATCTAAGTCACCACTTAAAATTTAGAATCACCCTTATCCTTAACCTTAGATTTGATTTTTTTAGTTAGCTTTTATTCCTATCTTTGATTCAAATTGTGTTAGCTCAACTTAAGTAAAAGTGTAAAGTTATTATTCAACTGCATTGTTGGTATCAAGTCCTTATAGAAACGATATCTTACTTACTCTGTTACTTGATACGGCCAGTGTACTTGCAGAATCTTAATTAGGCAATACTTTTTTCTCTATCAATATTAAAGTCAGAGACATTTTCAAAAATTTGAAATGAATTATAAAAGGCCTTGTATTGAAAATCATGAGGGGAAAAAGTCTTATACTAAGTGTAACACCATTATTTCAAAGCGTTGAAAATAGTTCAAAATAAGTAAAGAAGTCAAGCCAAAGACCAGAAACAGTTTTCAACCTATTCGGGATCCCGACTTCAATACAGGGTTCAGTGTTATACTTAAGTGGGGTTTTTAAAAACTTTTCAAAACACATTTGATGTGGTCTCATTTGCAGTTTTCAAATCTGTTTGACTCATTCGGTTATGTTTCCCTTTGTTAATATTAGAGTATTTACCAAAGTTCTTAGCGGATATTCAGGTTAAATTCATTAACTAAAGGGTTCACAGTGCACAGTCACCCTTTTTTAGTTCATTTACCATGGTTACATACAAAATCCGGGTATATAGCTAGTACTTTTACAATTACTAAGAGTGCTAGTCTTATAGTGTACTTATATATACATCATATACATTTTCTCAAAACTAGATAACTAATAAAAACCTAAATGTAACGGCACGGCCCCCCCACTCAAGGGACTACAGAGTGGTGCTGGCGTCTAAGGGCCCTGCCACACAAGACGTAGGATTTATCCCCCCTCCGACTCTGAAAGGCTTAGGGTGGTCTTAATGCCACACAGGGAGTCACCTCCCCAAGGATCGAAGGCAACATTTAAGGGTCAAGTACAAGCCTTATGTGATCCTTGGTAGCCACTAGCACATAAGGCTTGTACTTGACCCTCAGGTGTTATCTTCAATCCTTGGGGAGGTGACTCCCTGTGTGGTATTGAGACCCTCGGGAGGAAAATTCCTAAGCCTTTCAGAGGTGGAGGGGGAACAAATCTTGTATCCTGTGTGGCAGGGGCCCTCGGATGCCGGCACCGCTCTTTAGCCCCTTAGGTGGTGGGGTGATGCCATTATATAAAAAGGTGCCTTTTTATGTAGCGGTCTGATGGGCTCACTCCCAACAGGATGGCCCAGTTCGATGGTCTTTATACCAACAGGACACAAGTAGGAATTGTTCCCTTTTCTACACTAAGGGCCCATGCCACACAGGTACTGGGGGATTTAATTATGCCTGCCTAAGGGGTCGAACACACTACTTGAGGATAAGTAATGCTCTATGACCACCTTGGTTGCCACTTGTACCGAGTGCAAGTGGTTACCAAGGATCACATAAGACTTGTACTTGACCCTCAATTCTTGCCTTGGATCCTTAGGGATGCGACTCCTTGTGTGGTATTGAGACCCTCAAAAGGAAAATCCATAAGCCTTTCAGAGATGGAGGGGGGACAAATCCTGCATCCTGTGTGGCAGGGACCCTCAGACGCTGGCACGGCTCTGAGCCCCTTGGGTGGGGGGCCATGCCGTTACATAAAAGGCGCCTTTTTATGTAACGGTCTGATGGGCTCACACCCAACAGGACTAGCCCAGTCCGATGGTCTCAATACCACTAGGACATAGGCTGGAATTGTCCCCTCCTCCACACCAAGGGCCCATATCGCACAGGTGTTTGGGGATTTAATTCTGCCTCCCCAGATCAAACGCACTACCTGAGGATAAGTAGTACGCCATGACCACCTTGGTGGTGCAAGTGACCAAGTCCAAATGACATAAATGATCAATCAAATTAAAGCTTGATATGTTTACTTTTATTCTGAAAAGTTTCACATTCATTGAACATCATTTGGTTGTCTAAAAACACAATACTAACAGGGTACCTCGCTGGAATTGTATTTTGGCAGAAAATCTAGTTTGCCTTTTGAGTTTCAATGATCCAAAATTCACAACTCGAGGCTGTTCCCATACCGTTTTTCGTGTAAAACAAAATGGTAACATCAAAATGACCAAATTTCCACTCATTCTATATGTCCTATTTTAGGCAGAAACTCAACAAAATTCCAACAATTACCATACTTCCAATTTAAGCCGCTAACTAGCTTCATATGTACTCTAAGCATCATAAAACACCATGAATATAATCAAATCACCATGACTCTTCAAAACCCTAGCTTGAAAAAAAATTAGGCAGAATTACACATGCCAACATACTCATTCAAGCTACAAAACCTATACTTAAATTAAAGCTAGTACTCACCTCTTGCTTCTCCTTAGGTTCTTTCTTTAGTTCTTCAATTTTTTTCTCTTACAAGATAGCTCAAAGTACCTCCTCTTGCAATTCTAAAACCATAGAAATGAAGCTCTCATAAAAAAGAATAATTTTTGTGAAGGGTATTTGAGCAAAGAAGTCATTTATAAGGTTAAAATTCAAGTATAAATGCTCACCTTCACTTGCTCTTCTTTCTCTTTCCTTAAGCCTTGCTTGGCTGACTTTAAGACAAATGAGAGGGAGTGAAATGAGTTCTAAAATTTCTTGTCCCTTGGCCCTTAATATTTGACCTAAAGTGGGCCAAACGAAATAGAGAAAATGTGTAGTAAGTAATTATTCATTCTTGGTAAAAGTTGATGATAAATACAAGATGGCTTCAATTTTAAAACTCTCACCTCTCTTACCTTTTGGGTTCTTGGATGAAAATTTGGAGAAAGATAAGGAAATATATTAACAACAATTTCTCTCTTATTCTCTTATATCCCTAGCCACTTTTGTTGACTAAATGGGCAAGGATAAATAATTAGCCTCTCCTTCTACCTCCTTTTGGCTTTGACCATCTTTCTTTGAGTAAAAGGTGAAGATAGCAATTAATTATACTCTCTTCTCTATCTTAGTGCCTTGGACTACATTCATAGATGGTTAGGTGGAAATTGGTTTTGACTTATATCTTTGTATGTTGCATGTGTATACATGTCATGTGTTTCTTGCAAAAGTAGGTGGACTTTGACCACACGCTCTTCTCTTGCTTTTCTTTTTGATTGGACATCAATTGGCTTCTCAAAAGTGAGGGAGTTGTATTGATTAAATCCTCTCTCTTCCTTGCTCTTGTCTTAGACGAAATATTAAGGAAAAAGGGGAGGGAATTTGTTGCATTTGTCTTGCTTATGCAAGCATGAGTCATGTAGTCCAATTTTAGAAAACGAGGAGTCTTTTACTTCAATTATCTTCATCATTACCTCTACTTTGTAACAAAAAATCTTGGTCCTTCATTTTGTTTCCCAAATCTATCCTCAAGATCAAGTGGCAATTAACTCTTTTACCCTTGATCATGTCAAAATTAATTAGGGTGCCATTAATCCTTTTATTTTAATATCTATTACATTTAGCCCTTGGATGTATTTTAGGATATTACACTAAGACTTCAATGGAGTACTAATAATTAATTACTATAAAAAATGACATTTTGTAGCAGTGCTTTTGTAGCTGTTAGTTTTAACCGCTACAAATATCATTATTTATAGCAGTTTTAACTTGAACCACTACAAATTTGTAGTAGTAAGCTTCATGCCAAGTGGCGCGCTGGTAAGCCAACATTATTTGTAGCAGTTGAAAAAACAAACCGCTATAAATATGGCACCAATTGTAGCGGTTATAACATGTAAAGCGCTACAACTGTGGTGGTTATTTTGTAGTGGTTACGTAGAGATGAACCGCTATGAAATGCAAATAGTCGCCTTCTTATAGCAATTTCACAGAACTGCTACAAATGTAAATGACATTTGCAGCAATTTTTTTTCAAAACCACTACAAAACTTCAATGGTCTTGATATTAGTAGCGGTTAGTGGTAACCGCTACAAAATGTTCCATTGCCCGAGGAAAGTTTGTAGCGATTTATGTAGCAGTTTTATCATTAACCGCTATAAAATTTAATGTTATAAATACCCAACGACCCTTCAGTTGTCTCATTTGGTCATTTTGTTTTCTGAAGGTTCTCTGAGAGTTTTCTTTCAGATAGGAGCTTTCTAACATCTCTTTGAGAGTTTTGCTTCAACATTTGAATTTTTCACACTTGAGGTACAAAAGTTACTTATTTTCTTTCCATTGTTTATTATTACTATATTTTATATATAAATGTGACTAATTTTTGTTTATATTTTGCAGTTGATATAGCTTCAAGGAGGGACAAAGGGAAGGGGAAGGAGGTCAAGCTTCCCTTAGACTGCTTCTGTGGGTTGGCAATAGCAGAGAAGTGGGCTGCGTGGAGGGAGGGTGATTGCACCATAGTAGATGGCCCCATAACAGCCATAGGAGTCAGCTTCACCACAGCCACAGCAGACGGCCCTATAAGAGGCGACCGCACCACAAGTGCCTGAGAACAAGAAGTTCAAGATCCCAATTCCGCTTAGTGACATGGAGCGGTCCTTGGATGAGGAGGAGGCGCAGGACCAGAATAACCTACAACGGTCGTCTTCCCAGTCGACTGGGTTTGAGGTGTAAGTCTAAGGTAAATATAATTTTTTATTTAATAAATTAAGTATTTAAATTCAACCTATTAAATATGAATTTAAATTTATCTAACGTTTGTGGTAAATTGTACAGATGAGTAAGGGAACATTTCCACGAAGAGGCTGGATGTGGCTAGTCTGAACAGCCTAGACCGAATACTATGAGTTGTAGTTTTGTGGAATGAGGTCACAGACTAGCCATCAACAATGGGGCTCACCTATTCAACCGCTTCCTGAATGAGATGAGCTCAAATTAGATGCGGTTCCCCCTCTACTTCAGGATATGGAAGAAGGTTTCGAAGGGGCTAAAGGATCTGGCATGGGATGAGGCGGTAAAGATAATTAATAGTATTTAATTATATTATATATTTTATAATTAATTATGTTTAACTAATATTTATTAATTGTATCATTTGTAATTAGTTGTATTTAATTATTTTTTATTCAATTGTGTTACAGCTTAGGTTTGCTGTACGAGACAACTGGAAGAGGAACACGCTGATGAAGATGGGCGACAGCTGGAGGAATAAGAGGAATCCTTTGCAGCAACTGATCAAGAACATCCTGGACAGCATCCCACTGAACAACTGGGCAAGTTTTGTCTAGTTCAGGAGGAGTACAAAGGGGCAGGTAAATTATTTATAATTATAATTTTAATATAAATTTCATAAATTTTATGTTTTTAATAATTATAATTGTTTTATATTGTTTTAATACTTTTAATATTATTTTTTTGTAGCCACTTTCTTAGAGGAATACGAGGTACCGAGGACAGTAGAGGATCCACCACATGGTAGGATCGAAGACCTTTGCTGTCACTCATGTAATATCCCAAACTTTAAGCTTGAGAATAAGTTTGAATTAAGTGGATTGTTAAGCCCTAGTTAAGCAGGTATCTCAAATCTATTCCCTAACGTTTCTTATATCTTTAAGGTATTAAAGGAAATAAAATGATGAATTAAAGAGTATGAGAAATTTTTATGCAAAAATGGAATTTGTATAAGTTGCAAGTGCATGTCATTTTACTGCTGCCAGTGAGGCATTTTTGTTGTGCAATGCATTTCAATGACCAAATGATGACAAAAATTTATGAAATTTTCCAGAATGGAATTATACATCATAAGCTTTAATTTGATAGATCATATGACTCAATTAGAGCTATATACAAAAATTTATAAATTTTTTTAAGTTTACTCAACTAAATTGGTTATTTTTTGGAGCAGCATTCAAAAAAATTAAATACGAGAATGATGTACTTTCAATTGGCAAAATTCTACATTTTTTCTTGAAACTAGACTCAATAAGGGTTCTATATCCTTTGGAATCACCCTGATATGAGGTCTATAAAATTAGTTATGATTTTTCAAAGATTGGGCAGAAAATCTGCTAGAAAATCTGAAAATGAAAAGAAAATGTAATGGCAAACTTGTAATTTTTCCAAACAAGCATGAAAATAATTATTTTTCAATTAATTGAGGTTAATTTCAATTAATTAATGAAAATAAAGAGGAAAAATATATTTGGAGTATTTAGGTCAAATAAGTATGGATTTATGAAAAATTGGAGCAAAAATGCAATTTTGCCCAACATTGGGACTTTATGTGTATATGTAACTGGAACAAGTTGTGAAGCCAATCAAGACCACAAGAAGGGGTCCCTAAGTGTCTCTTATATGTAGTATGATGAAGGAAATATTAGTCTGGCTTAATGAGCAAATTCACATGTACATAGGAATTATGTGCATAAAATTGACTTTTGGAATTTTGGAAATTTAATAAATAAATGAAATATGACATAAGCTATCATAATATATCATCTTCTCCTTCCTCTTGGGCTTAAAACTGATGCACACAGCAGCTGAAATAGAGAGAGAAAGTTGAGATTTTGGAGAGAGAAGGAGAAGAAAAAGCTTGCAAAGGTAAGTGATTTCTTCGGTAAATTGCTTTCTAACATGTATAACTCCACTCCTAAGCTTGCAAAGGTAAGTTGAGTTTTGTGAAGTGAAAAATTTAGTGTTCTAAGGCTAGGGTTTTCACCACTTAGAGAAAATTCGGAAGGAAGTGAAAGGTAACCTTCAAACCTTCATATATTGCTTATTTTGGTTGTTGTGGACAATTTAATCGGAGAAATTTCGCCGGATTGTCTTTGATTTGAATTTTGGAATTGTCATTACCTAGGGGTTATGTTGCTGAAATTGGGTCTAAATGGTAGTTGTAACCTAATTAAATAGTTAATATAGTGGTTAGGAGTAGAAAGGAACATATCTGTTGAGTCGGATTTCGAAAACCCCAATTTTTCTCTAAGTATTGAAGATTTCGGCCAGCTCTAGAAGTAGGCCTTAGAGTTGGATTTTCAATGATTTTATGATTTCATTGAGTTCAAGAGGAAAAATTATGTGGGGTTACATTTGGTCACTTTTTCGAAAAAGCCCAAAAAGGCATAATTATGAAAACGCCCTTGAAACACTGAAATAAGGGTTGCCAAGGGCATTCTTATCTTTTGGTACTAAATTTGATAATTCTGAGTCCAGAAATAGATTTCATGGGCAAAAATATGTCAGAATAGCCTAGGTCAAAATTTTGGGAAAAGTACAGTTGGATCAGGTAGGTGAGGCTAGGGTGGGTGCTCGGGGGGTATTTTGGTAAATTTTCACCATAGGCTAATATAACCACTATAAACACTATGGAAGTGCCTAAAATGGTACATGAATGATTTTTAACCTATTTCTTGTATATTTGGTATTTTAGGACCGAATTGAGACCCGAGTTGTTGGCACACTTTAGAGGCATACGTTTTGAAGCAAGAAAGTGTTAAGGAAGGGAACTTACCTCTCCTGCATGTATTTGATATTTGTGGTAGTGTAATGATGTATGTTATTGCTTTGTTTGATTATGTGAAACATATATGAATGATTGAAACTCTGTTTTTGTTTATACTGTGCCATAGTTTTGTTGTAATGATATATGTCATTGTGTTAGCTAAGTTTATGTAATGCAAGCATGTCATGCATTAAACACTTTTTCTGCATGCATATTGGTACTTTTTCTTATTGAGATTCTCCTGAATCTCACCCTCCCCTACCAACAAATTAGACAGGTGTAAGTAGGGAAGAGAACTACACGGGAGGAATGCAATAGTGAAACGAAGATGGGAAGATGTCTCTATTTTACTAGGATGAGTTTAGATACCCTAGAGCCCTGTGTAGGTACAAGGTTTGTAATTATTATGTACGAACCCCTATGGGTAATTTCTATAATCATGCACATATTTCAATATATCTTTACTATTCCTATATTATCCACCGAACCATGCATTAATATTCCACTGTAAGTTAAAATAAGATAAGGGTGTGAAAACTTACAACGAGCTCGTAATTTTTTACAATGTCAATTACTTTTAGCTAGTTATTTCATATTATAAATTTAGTGTTTAATTGTTCATAATACTAATTTAATTTTTGAATTGTTTTAGGAGAGGAAGGCACAGTAGTAAAACCGCTAGACGAACTACAAGGAGTTATTCACTATCACCCACAAACATTGTGACTGGACTCCAACCTCTCAACAGGCAGAGGAGGCCATTATAAGTTAATTTATTATTTTATATTAATAATTTATTGTTCTATTTTTTTTAAAACTACTTTATTGTGAATAATAATAATAATTAATTATTTCATAAAATAGCAAAAGTAGATGCAGCAGTTGCAGGTTGAACCGCGAGAGACCCAGACCCGAGAGTCATAAAGGTCTGTGGACCTTACTACGCAATTGAAAGCGGGTCTGAATCCAGTTGAGCACTTTGGATGTGTGAGGGGAATGGGGATAGGCGCCGGACCTAGTATGGTCTATAGCAAAAGCGGTGCCTCTGAGGCTAGCAACTCTCGAGCACGAACGTCCGAGGTCAGACGTCTGAGGGATGACTTTGTTGAGGAGCTTTGATAGGAGGTTGCCAGGATACATGCTATGGTGGCCCATCAGATGCAGTAGCAGGCCAATTTCTACTATGTTCAGCATATGCAATGGCGAGATATCATGAACTACATGCTGGAGCGGTCGTGGAGTCGACTGTTCCCAGATGAGGAGCATCCACAGGTTCTCCCTATTCGTCAGTTCATCATCCAGTTGCCTCCTCTTGCCGATGATGATGGTGCTACTAACTTTACTCAATGCCCTGATATAGCCATACTTGAGGGAGGCCCCCTTAGGGAAGACCTGATAATTAGTGTCGTGATCCTTCCTTTCCTGATAGAGGACTTGATCATCATCCTCCTGATAGGTAGTTTATGTTTTTAATTGGATATTTTTATTTTCAGAGCTTTGTTAAATTTGTAACACCCTAAATTTTATATTCACCAAAATATATTGTAATTATTCAGAAAATTCAATAAAATGGTGAATATTCATGAAATTTGGAACTTTTGAATTTTAGAAATATTCATATTCATGAGAAAATTAATTTAAGAAAGGAAATAAGATTACAAAGGTAATGGCAAAATCAAAATTTTGCCAATTAAGCACAAGATTAATTATTTTTCAATTAATTGAAGTTAGTTTCAATTAATTAAGGAAAATAAAGGAGAATGTATATTTGGAATATTCTTGGTGGAATAAATCAAGAGTTGTGAAATTGGAAGGACTTCTGGATAATTCCTTTAATTGAATTATGAAAATGTTGAAACAATTTTTATTTCCGTTTTTCTTGTAAATATCGCCTAGCACAAGAAAAATGGGAAGGGAAAAATGATTAATGGGATTAAATATGCCAAGTGTCACTATCCTATGGTAAAGGGATTAGTTTATAATTGATAAAGATGAGCACATGTCTAATTGTGTTAAAATAATACTTCTTGGACATGGTAATCATGATTATGGTATCACACTTTAGTATCTAGTTAGATTAGTTGGAAGAAGTCATTTGGCTAGTGAGGGCATAAGGGAGGATGGTTTTGGGCTAACTAAAAGAGGAGGAAAATTAGTTCAAGACTAATTGAGCATTATGACACCAATTGGGAAGAGATAAGACTAATGACAAGTGTCACCTTAAGATGATTTGTTGGAAATAAAGTGATTAAAGGAAATGGAAGATATTTTAAACACTCTTACTTCCTCTTTCCCTTCATCATTTTCAGCCAACAAGAGAGAAAGAAGAGAGAGAGAGAGACAGAGTTCAAGAGATCTTAAGATCTAGAGAGAAGGAAGAAGAGAAAGCTTAAGGTAAGAAATGATTCTTAAGCATTTTTTCTTGTAATCTTGCATGAAACCTTCCCTAAACTCTTCTTCTCTATGAAATCAATGGTATAGAAAACACATCTTGAGCTCAAGGAGGGGGAGAGAGAGGTGGACGCCTAGAGAGACAAAGCTCAAGAAGTCAAGTGGTAACTTCACAGAACTCAAATCCATACTAGTATGTTGTAGTCGTTGAAGTGTAAGGTTGAATATGGTGATTTTTATTGAGTTTGTAAATTTGGAAAGTCCTAATCATAAGGGGTTAATGTGCCCAAATTTCTTTGAATCATGGTTAGAATTTGTTTAAATGACTTAATGAGGGATTAGAAGTTAAAAGACATAATCTTTGGAGGTTAAAACACAAAAGTGCATTTTCCCTTTTTCTTGGCATATGTTTTGGCCAAGTCCATATATGGGGAAAGGAGTTAGATTTTCAATTATTTGATGATTCCATTGGATTCAAGAGGGAAAATTCGGTGGGGCTACAGTTGGTCACTTTTTCGGAAGAGCCCGAAAAAGTATAATTACGAAAACGCCCCTAAAACCCTAAAACGGGGTTGTCATGGGCAATTTCATAATTTGACATTGAATTTGGTGATTTCGAGCCCAGAAATGGATTCCTTGGGAAAACATAAGTTAGGATAGCCTAGTCAAAATATTGGGAAAACGTACTGTGGGGTCGGGTACGGCGGGGTCGGGATGAAGTTCTGGGGGCATTTTGGTAAATTTTCACCATAGACTAATAACCATAAGAAATACTATGGAAGTGTCTAAAATCATACTTGGATAGGTGATGACCTATTTCTTATACGTTTAATATTTTAGGACCGAGTCGGAAATCGGAAGTGACACGTTTTACGAGGCACATAAAAAAGGGTTGATAGAACTTCGAGGTAGGGACTACCATCTATCATATACTATGTGATTCATTGTATGTATGCGTTACTGTATTTCGTGATATGATTGCTTGTTAGAGGTATAGTACCTAGTTGTGGTTTGGTGCCCAACAAAGGTATATCGAAAATCCTAGCTGTGGTCGGTGACTTTGCTAAGGTACAGTATCGAAAATCCTAGTTGTGGACGGTGGCTCAGTTGAGGTACACTATCGAAAATCCTGGTTGTGGTCGATGACTTGACTGAGGTACACTATCAAAAATCCTAGTTGTGGTCAGTGACTTAGCAGAGGTACTTACATATGAATCGAATTGAACTTTCATTTTGCCTAATATGGTGCATTTCATATTTAATTTTCACATTTTATATATTGATCGTATGTTTCTACTGGGATTCTTTGGGATCTCACCTCATTTTCTAAATAAACATCTTAGCGGGTGCCAGTGGGTCAAAAGGCAAAGGCGTAACGCTGAGAATTGATTGGCACGTGTCTTAAGGCAAAAGTCAAAGTTTGTGGTTATAGTTAGTTTATGCTTAAGATATTTTGGGAAATCTTGTAAATATTGGAAATACTGTAATATTATGTATTTTGTCTATGGACGACTTGGGATTGTAAACGAATACTTTTATCAATATATATGTACTTTTCTGTATGCCCATCGAACTTTGTCTTTATTACTTTTTGATTTACAGCTAGACATAGAGTTGTCATACCTTCTCAGGGCTAAGTATCATAGGGCACTGCAGGAGCACGATGCACTAAGAGGTTGGTACTTCGCATTTCTTGACGGTGTAAAGACTATGAATCGACTTCAGATACCTTTGGGGGTTACGATGTCTGACTAGTGCTGGGTTTGTTCCATAATGTACTTCTTCCCAAACTCATCATTCTGGAACCAACTGAAGAACCTTATTGTTGAGTGGTGCCCGAGGGAGAACTTCTGGGTTTTTTGGAGGCACATCAGAGCGTTAGTGTGGGATTTTATATATACCAAGTTGTGATGTGGGGCTTACGTGAGCTATTTTGGTGACCGAATATGACTGGCATGTATTACGAGTTAAGGGCAGTTAGGAAGAACCGACAAACAGAGAAAGCGTTAGCCAAAGTCGGTAGTTTTGGGAGGGGTACAAAGAAAGTTAAGCGTGCTCAACCCGAAGTAGTATGGGATGGGTGAGTAGTGACCCTTGGGAAGTTGCATGAACTTAGTATTTTGGTTATGTAAAGGACTAATATGTCATGTACAGTAGTATGCAGGATATATGATGTTTACATTTCTCTGTAACTATTGTAAATAGTTGTGATATACTATATATGACATATTTATACCTTGAATTTTATGAAATGACAAAAATGCCCTTGCTCTTATATAAAATATAATTATTCTCTATCTTCATATAGTTTAAAACATAGAGATAGTTCAACCCAGTAGACCTTGTGGCAGGCCATGTGCAGGGCATAATCATGTCGCGATCGAGCCACAACTTGATCCGGTATAACAGCAAATATTAGATATGCCAGAATAACAAGAACAAACAATGAATGAAATAAGAGTTGACCTTCAAGGAGTACAGTAAAGTCAGGATCATCTAGAGAATCATCTGGATGAGTTTATGAGGGGAAATGATGAAGAAATATATGAGGAACCTCCACTAGAGGGTGATATACTTAAACCTAAGGTGGATATTCAAACTTGGCCGAGCAGATTCAGTAAACAACAGCCACCTATGTTCAGGGGGAAGTTTGGTCCTCAACTAGAAGAAGATTGGTTAGCTCGTTTGGATAAGATTTTCGATATATTGCAAAACCCAGATTAAGTGACACCTGGTTAGCTATATACAAGCTGGAAGGTGATGCTGACCACTGGTGGAAGGGTATAGATCTTACCCTAAAGAGGAGGAATGTTCCTATTACATAGGAATTATTTCAGAAAAAGTTCAACGAGAAATATTTTCCCCCAATTGTCAAAAGATAAAAGGAGAAAAAATTTCCTTGTATCAAACAACAAGATTGAGAGAGCTTTGATGATTATTTGGCCTGATATATTTGACTGTCACGATATTCGTCATATCACAAGCTGAATGATAATGAAGAGTAGAACGTAGACATGATTGAAGGGTTAAGACCCGAGTTCAAAGAGAGGCTGATTTCTCAACACTTTACTAAATTCAGAAAAGCGGCGGTAGAGTGCTGATACATTGAGAAGTGCATGCCAAATTGGGCAATACAGACTAGGAATCATGGTGTTTCTAGAAGTGGTAGCTTAGCACAGAAGAGAAAAGAATAGGGTGGCCCTTCTAGGGGAGTTACAAATAGGTTGAATCGGATGGGAGGCCGTAGAGGCCAAGGATCCTCGGGAAGTTGAATATGTTGGTTTTGTCATAAACTATTCCATCCTGGAAAGGCTTGTAATGGTTCACTATTGAAAGCTGATCCCAACAAACTACTTACTTGTTTTAATTGCGGTAAGATAGGACACATGTCCAAGGATTGTCCGCAAAGAAGCAATCGATGGAGACAAGACCCAGGGTTTCAGGCAGGGTTTAGACACTGACACAAGAAGAAGCCAAAAAGTCTCCGGAGCTGATTCAAGGTACAATTTTTCTAAATGGTAGTTTAGTGCATGTTATGTATGATTCTGGTGCAGGCCATTCATTCATTGTATACGACTGCATATGATGGTTACATTTACCTATGCATAAATCCCTATATGATTTGGTTATATCTACACCTTAGGCACACGAATTGTAATGGTCGATGTTTGTCTAAATTGTGTGGTAAATACAGATGGGCACGAATTGATAAATCTAATTTGTTTGCCACTGCAAGGGTTAGAAGTAATTTTTGGTATTGATTGGTTGACAGCGAATGGTGTATTATTGGATTGTAAACAGAAGAGAGTCACATATATGAATCCATAACTGTGAGCTGACACAGAAATCACTTTTAACCTTCTTTCCGTGGCTAAGGTTGAGATATCTACAAAAAGGTTGTTAGGGGTACATGGTATTCTGCTCTATACAATTAGAGGCTGTGTAGCCTTGGAAAGTATCCCTGTAGTTAGTGAGTTTCCTGATATTTTCAGGAGGACGTCGATAGATTACCTCTAGATAAAGGAGTAGAGTTCTCGATTGATTTAAGGCCTAGAGCGGGTCTAATTTCTAAAACCCCATATGGTATGGCTCCAAGTGAAATGGTGGAGCTAAAGAAGAAGATTGAGGAATTACTTAAGAAAGGGTTCATACGACCCAGTGTATTACCCTGTGGTGCTCCAGTGCTCTTCGTAAAGAAGAAAGACGGAAGCCTGTCTCTCTGTATCGATTACTAAGAGCTGAACAAGGTGACAATTAAGAACAAGTATCTACTCCCTAGAATTGTTGATTTGCTTGATTAGTTGTCTGGTTCCTATGTATTCTCAAAGATCGATTTGCGATCGGGATACCATCAGTTGAAAGTAAAAGCAGAAGATGTATCGAAGATTGCTTTCAGGACTAGATATGGGCATGACGAGTTTCTAGTGATTATATTTGGGTTGACCAACGCACCTGCTGTGTTTGTGGACTACATGAATCAAATTTTTCATCCGTATTTGGACCAGTTCATAGTAGTCTTTATCAATGATATACTGGTGTATTCTCGGAGTAAGGTTGAACACGAACAGTATCTGAGAACTATGTTAAACGTATTATGGTATAGGCAACTCTATGCCAAGTTGAGCAAGTGTGAATTCTGGCTTTCAGAGGTAAATTTTATTGGCTATGTTGTCTCACAGCAAGGGATCTCTGTTGATCCTAGTAAGGTAGAAGCACTACTAAACTGGAAGAGACCAAAGACTGTATTCGAAGTGCATAGTTTTATGGGTCTAGCTGGTTATTATCGAAGGTTTATACATAATTTCTCCAGAATTGCATTGCCATTGACAAAATTAACGCGGAAAGATCAACATTTTGCGTTGGATGAGAATTATGAAAAACGCTTCCTGGAGTTGAAGCCAAGGTTAACTACAGGACCAGTGCTAACGATCCCAGATCCGTAGTTTTTGTATGTCGTTTATACATATGCTAGTGGGTATGGATTGGGATGCCTATTGATGCAGCATGGCTAAGTGGTGGCATATGTATCTTGACTTCTGAAACCTCATTAATTGAATTATCCCACCCAAGATCTTTAGTTAGTGGCAATTGTGTTTGCTTTGAAGATCTAGAGACATTATCTCTATGGTAAGACTGTAGAGTTGTACTGCAACCACAAGAGCTTGAAGTACTTGTATGATCAAAAAGAGCTCAATATGAGACAGTGCAGATGGATGGAGTTGTTGATGCATTAAGCTGTAAATCAGTACAGGTGGCAGCCATGATGATATATGAGCATCAACTGATCGAGGGTTTTAGAGATTTAAGTATGTCAAGTCATATTTTGTTAGGCAGTGGGGTTAGCCATATATACAATGATCTAAGGGAAGCAACTAAAGAAGCCCAGCTGATGGATGATGAAGCATTATATATTAGAGGTAGGATTGATAGAGGAAAAACTCAAGATTACGATTTGTCACCCAGTGGATTAGTCAGGTACAAGAAGCAGATTTATGTTCCTCCGCAACCAGAATTGAAACAGAAAATCCTAGAGGAAGCATATAAGAGTAAGTACACTCTACATCCAGGGGCTATAAAGATGTACCATAAATCAACCAGAGATGACAAGAGCGGTGACTGAGTTCGTCGCTCGTTGCTTGACATGTTAGAAAGTAAAAGTTGAACATCAGTGACTATCGAGGCTTTTGACAAACCTTGCGATTCCTGAGTGGAAGTGGGAATGCTTTACTATGGATTTCGTGACAGGGTTACCTAAGGTCAAAAACCATGACGATATATGGGTGATAGTTTATAGATTAACAAAAACAGCTTATTTCCTATTGATTAGTATTCACTATTCTTCTGACAGACTAGTGGAAATCTATATTAAGGACATTATGAGATTACATGGCACTCCGAAGAACATTATCTCTGATTGAGATCCACGATTCACTTCCAAGTTTTGGAAGGGGGTACATGAAGCTTTAGATACCAAGCTCTAATTTAGCATAGCATATCATCCTCAAACTGATGGGCAGACAGAACGAATGGTTCAAACCCTTGAGGATATGCTAAGGGCATGTGTATTTGATTATAAAGGTAGTTGGAACAAATTCCTTCCATTGGCAGAGTTTGCCTACAACAATAGTTATCATTCGAGCATCTAGATGGCTCTATATGAGGCACTCTATAGGAGGAAGTGTTAATTGCCCTTATGATGGACTGAGTTGTCTGAGAGGGAATTTTTAGAGCTAGATCTAGTTAATCAGACAATGGAGCAGATAAAATTGATTAAGCAGAGGTTGCTAGTTGCTTAGAGCTGATAGAAAAGTTATGTAGATAAGAGGTGAAAACCTCTAGAATTTGAATTCGGTGACCACGTGTTCATGAAAGTATGACCTGTTATAGGTATTGGAAGAGCATTGAAAGTATAGAAACTACAACCAAGGTACATTGGTCCGTTCGAGATTTTGGAGAAGATTGGGCCTATAGCATACCGTATTGCTTTGCTGCCAAATCTGAGTAGGCTACATGATGTTTTCCATGTTTCCTAGATGAAAAAGTATTAGCCTGATCCAGAACATGTAATAGAGTATGAAGATATGGAAATACACAAAAATTTGACTTACGATGTCATACCTGACCGGATCATCGATCGGCAGGAAAATCAACTAAAAAACAAGAGCATTCTGTTCGTCAAGATTGTCTGGAAAGAGTTATCGCCGAGAGAAGCTGTAACCCCCTGCCTTTAAACACGTAATTATAATTCGATAACACATATTTAAATCGGATTAGAGACCATTGGATGCTTTAACCTCGTTTTAAACTTTCTGTCTCACAGTAAAATTTTTACAAAACTTTCAAAACTCTTTTTTTTCCATCCAGGTCTCAATTTCAATATTCGAATATAATTACCTGTGCAGTTAATGTACATTCAATCATATCAGAGTGTATAACCGCATCCCCGGCAACTCCCGGGTTCTATGCATAAAAACCTGAAGGTTTATAAGTATACACTAGGGGATTACACAACCAAAATCGAATGTAGTGTTCCTGATTCAGAATATACAGTAATCCCAAGTTCAAAATACTTAACCAACGTTTCCAACTCAACTATATACCCCCAAGGGCCCTAATTGCTCCGGCTTGGCCGCTTCTCCTTTGAACCACACGCCCTGTCTGAAATGTTAGTCATAGGAAAGAATGAGATTCGAGAGAATCTCAGTAGTGACAAACCACTCACACAATGCATAAACACAAAGTATGTACATAAATCACAAACAGCAACAGCAGCATCAATCTCAAAGATACATGGTTTTCACCACAAACGACAGCACTCACGGCTGTATACATAATACGACAGCTCTCGCTGTAATCACAATAACGACAGCTGACGCTGTAATCACAATAACGACAGCTTATGCTGTAAACGACAGCTTGCGCTGTAAACGACAGCTATCACCAGCTGTAACCGTAGCAGCATCAAAGATTCATCACAGAATAGTGATAACACACACATACAGAGTATTACACATAGTATAAGAGAGAGAGTCACTACCTTGTCCTTTCCTGACGTCCTTCAGCGCAGTTGGCTCACGAGGGCGGCAAATATCAAAGCCTATAAACAAAATCAAGAATGGTGGATTAATTTCCTACACCTAATTCCTACTTTCAAACACTTAGAATAGGTTCCATATGAGTCTATAATGAAAATTTACAAAAATACCCCCGGGGACCCGGCCTGGGCCCGCCATACCCGGTCCGGTTGCACTTTTCCCGAAATTCTAATATGGGCTATCCTAACATATTTCCGCCCAAGGAATCCATTTCCGTACTCAGAATTATCAAATTCAATGTCAAATTATGAAATTGCCCTTGGCAGCCCTACTTTTAGGGTTTTAGGGGTGTTCCGTAATTATGCTTTCTCGGCCTTTTTTGAAAAAGTGCCCAACTGTAACCCCACCTATTTTCGCCCACTGAATCCAATGGAATCATCAAATCATTGAAAATCCAACTCTAAGACCCATTTACAGCCTTGGCCGAAATATACATGTTCTCCGGGAAAAATTGGGGTTTTACGATTTCGGCTCCGTAAACGCGTTCCTTTCTACTCCTAACCACTTTATTCACTATTACATTAGGTTATAACTACCATTTGAACCAAAATTGGGCAGCATAACCCTTAGGAAACTCAATTTCCAAACTTTAAAACCAATGGCAATCCGGCGAAATTTAACCGATTAAATTGCCCACAGCAGCCAGAATAAGCAATATACGAAAGTTTGGAAGTTACCTCAAGCTCCCTCTGGCTTTTCCCAAATTTGGCTGAACCCTAGCATCTTTGAAACACCAAATTTTGAGCTTCACAACCTTAAAGAATAAAGAGGAGTAGCTTAGACTCGGAATTATACGCGTTAGGAGCTAGATCGTCGGAGAAATCGGCTTACCTTGCGAGATTTCTTCCTCTTTTTCTCTCTTTTTTCCAAGCTCTCTGCACGTCTTTTTTTTCTCTGAAATGGGTCGGGAATGGCTGATCAAGATGATGGAATTGCTTTTAATTCCATGTTGATGTCACCTTACCACATGATGATGTCATAATTTCTAATTTCACATTTTCGGATTTTCTGGCAGATTTTCTGCCCAACTTTGAAAAATCATAACTAATTCTAGAAAAATCGAAATGAGGTGATTCCAAAGCCAAATGAAAGATATCTAAGTCCTCTTCATAGGAAAAATATTGGCCATTACTGAAAATCACCACAAAATTCCCAGAATTTCAATCTTTGCATACTGTTCCAGAAAATAATTAATTTCGCTGGGCAAACTTCAAAAATCCAAAACTCTTAGGTCACAAATCAAAATGATACAAATTATATGTTCATTTTGAAGCTTGACATGTGAACTTTAATACTGGAAAATTTCATAATTTTTAGACACCATTTACCTATTTAAAACGTCCATACAAATTGGCTGCCCTGTACAGAGTTTCAATGGACAGAGTTTTCAACTTTTGCACGATTGTTCCCAATGGTTCCAATTTCACAATAAACACTCCCCCCACATGAATTTTCACAAGGAAGCCATTGGAATCATTAAAATATCCAAATTCCCATCACACATTCTCCAAAAGTGTTTATTCAACAATAATTATATCCACTTTTAAAGTCATTAGCCCTTAATCACTTTTTGGGATATTACATTTCTCCCCCCGTAAAATAAATTTCGTCCTCGAAATTTGTCACAACTTGAGCCATAAACTCTGGATAACGTCTTCGCATATCCGCCTCCGCTTTCCAAGTTGCTTCCCTTTGAGTCATTCCCTTCCAGATCACCTTCACAAATGTAATGCTTCGGTGTCTGAGCCGTCGTTCTTCTCTATCAATGATCTGTTCTGGTTCTATCGCATATGTGAAGTTGTCTTGTAACTCAACTTCTTCATATTCAATAATGTGAGACGGATCCGGTTGGTACTTCTTCAGTTGGGAAACATGAAACACGTCGTGGAGTTTGCTCAAGTTTGGGGGTAGGGCTACTCGATAAGCAACAGGCCCAATCCTCTCAAGGATTTCAAAAGGACCTATATATCTTGGGCTCAACTTCTTTCGTTTGATTGCTTGCCCAATGCCGGTGACAGGAGATACTCTCAGGAATATGTGATCACCAACCTCAAATTCTAGAGGCCTTCTCCTCTTGTCGGCATAACTTTTCTGTCGACTCTGCGCTGCAAGGAGCCTCTTATGAATGATCCGAATCTGTGCTGAGGTTTGATCAACCAAATCTAGCCCATAAAGCTTCCTTTCGGATAATTCATTCTAGCATAAAGGTGATTGACACCGTCTTCCATACAACGCTTCATACGGAGCCATTTGGATGCTCGCATGATAGCTATTGTTGTAAGCGAACTCAGCCAGTGGAAGGAAACGATCTCAACTTCCTTTAAAGTCAAGAACACAAGCTCGCAACATATCTTCTAGCGTCTGAATTGTTCTCTCAGATTGTCCATCCGTTTGAGGATGATAAGCCGTACTGAATCTCAGTTGAGTACCTAAGGCTTCATGCAATGCTTTCCAAAACTTCGAAGTAAATCGTGGATCTCGATCGGAAATGATGTTTTTCGGAACACCATGAAGTTTGACAATCACTCGGATATAAATCTCCACTAGTTTATCAGGAGAATAACCAGCATTGATTGGTATGAAGTGGGCTGACTTCGTTAACCGATCCACAATTACCCAGATCGCATCATAGTTTCTGATCCTGGGTATTCCCATAACCAAATCCATGGTCACGCTTTCCCATTTCCATTCCGGAATCTCAGGACTCTGAAGTAAACCAGGCGGTCTCTGGTGCTCGATTTTCACTTTCTGACAAGTGAGACACCTTGCAACATATTTGGTCACGTCACTCTTCAAACCCGGCCACCAATACACTGATTTCAGATTCTGATACATCTTGGTCATACCAGGATGAAGAGTATATCGGCTCTTGTGTGTCTCATCCAGAATCTTCTGCCTCAACTCTACCTTAAGTGGAACGCAGACTCTTTTCTGGTAACGAACCAATCCACGAGGCGATATGTCGTAGCCTGAAACTTCTCCCTGTTCAATTCGAGTTAGATTGCGCTGTATCCAGTCATCTTGACTCTGAGCTTCTTCAATTTCCGCCCTTAGATCATTCTCCTCTTGAGAAACAGTGTAATTGGCACAGATGATCTGGTTTGTCAAATTTAAATCACGGAAATCTTCAATCAATTTCCTTTCTTGTATCATCATAGCTGCAACGAGCACAGTCTTTCGGCTAAGAGCATTAGCGACTACATTTGCCTTACCCGGATGATATTTTATTTCCAGGTCGTAGTCCTTAAGCAATTCCATCCAGTGGCGCTGTCTCATATTCAATTCTTTTTTATCATACAGATATTCGAGACTCTTGTGGTCGCAGTACAATTCCACAGTCACACCATACAGGTAATGACGCCAAATCTTCAAAGCAAATACAATGGCCGCAAGCTCTAGATCATGAGTGGGATAGTTCAATTCATGAGGTCTGAGCTGTCGAGAGGCGTAGGCCACCATACGTCCCTGCTGCATAAGGACACACCCTAATCCCTGCCCACTGGCATCAGAATACACAACGTATGTCAAACTGGGATCGGGTAAAATCAACACAGGTGCCGTCGTCAACCTCTCCTTCAGCTCCACAAAACAGTTTTCACATTTCTCATCCCACACAAACGGCTGATCCTTTCTTGTGAGCTTGGTCATCGGCAATGCAATACGGGAGAAATTTTGGATAAATCTCCGATAATAACCAACAAGACCCAGAAAACTGCGTATTTCTGCCACAGATTCTGGCTTCTTCCAGTCCAGTACTGCTTCCACTTTACTGGGATCCACAGAGACCCCTTCTTGCGAGATAACATGGCCTAAGAATTTCACTTCTGATAGCCAGAACTCGCACTTGATCAATTTAGCATATAGTTGTTTCTCACACAATATAGTCAATACAACTCTTAAATGATGCTCATGCTCCTCCATACTCTTGGAATATATCAGAATGTCATTGATAAACACAACAACAAACTGATCCAAATATTGTCGAAAGATACGATTCATGTAATCCATGAAAACTGCAGGCGCATTGGTTAGCCCAAATGGCATCACCAAGAACTCATAGTGACCGTACCTGGTATGAAAAGAAGTCTTCGGAACATCTTCTACTTTCACTCGTAGCTGATGATACCCTGATCTTAGATCAATCTTTGAAAATACACACGAACCGGATAGTTGATCTAAAAGGTCATCGATTCGGGGAAGAGGGTACTTGTTCTTAATAGTAACTTTATTTAATTCTCTGTAGTCGATACACAATCGAAGACTCCCGTCTTTCTTCTTTACAAACAACACTGGAGCTCCCCAAGGCGACACACTGGGTCTAATGAACCCTTTTTCAAGCAAGTCTTCTATTTGTTTCTTTAACTCCGCCATTTCATGTGGGGCCATCCGATATGGGGCCTTAGATATAGAGCCAGCTCCAGGCACAATATCGATTGGAAATTGAACTTCCCTTTCTGGAGGTAATCCGCTCAAATCATCCGAAAACACCTCAGGAAATTCATTTACCACGGGTATATTATTCAAGGTTTCGCCAGTTTCCCCTTGCACAGAGAAAAACACCACATAACCCTGGCAACCCTTTTCAAGATACTTTTCAGCTTTGGCTGCAGCAAGGAAATTCATACTAGAATCCACAACTTTAGCCCTCTGAGAAATAGGATATACTATCCTCTTGTTCCCACAATCAAGTAATACATTATTTGCCGTTAACAAATCAAAACCCAAAATAACTTCCAATTGGTAAAGCGGCAAACATATAAGATCTACAACAGATTGGTGCCCTTCCACAGTTTTGACACAACTCAAACAAGCTTCTGTGGTTAAGGCCTTAACACCCATTGGAGTTGACACTACTAATTCAAATGGTAACTTATGTATATGCATTCCCAGGCGCTTCACACAATCATAGGCAATGAAGGAGTGACTTGCACCCGAATCATACAAAACTTGCAACAGATGGCCATTAAGAAGAATATTACCTTGTATCAGCTCAGGAGATTTACGGGTCTCTTCGTGGGTCATAGCAAATACTCGGCCCTGTGTCTTCGGTCTCTGGTCTGGTCGTGGCTCTTTGCAGTCAGCAGCAGTATGGCCCACACGCTTACAATTGTAACATATTATTTTGCCATCACATGTTTTACCCTGGTGTGGTTGATTACAGCGACGACAAATCCACGAGGAAAAATATGTTCTTTGCTGGTCACGGCTCCCAGACTGGTAGGGCTTCTTACCACTTCCAGATGAAGATCCTTGCCCCTTTCGCTTCTGTGAGGTAGCACCCTTACTAGATTCATTGCGGTGGCTAGTAGCTCTGGCAGGATACAATTCTCTCAAGTTGTTCTCTGTAATCCTGCACTGCTCAACCGCCTTGTTGAACTTGGTAAATTGGTGAGTAGCTAGGCGTTTCCTCAACTCTCACCTCAGACCGCGAATGAGCATATCAGAACTCCATTCTTCATCATCCTTGTACCGGAGGTAAGAGGAGTACTGAGCCAACCGAACAAAACGGGACAAGTAATCATCGAAGCTCTCTGTGTCCCCTTGTCTGATATTCAAAAATTCTGTCTCCTTCTCGAGTCTCACTGATTTGGGAAAATACTTCTCGTTGAACTCTTGTTGAAACAATTCCCAAGTCAATGACATCTTGTTGCTCTTCAAGGTTAAGGCGATATTCCGCCACCAGCGATTTGCATCCCCTTCGAGCTTGTAAACAGCTAGCCGTGGCTTCACTTCATCCGGACAACCAAGAACCTCAAATATTTTCTCCAGCCTGTTCATCCAATCTTCGGCGGCTTGAGGGTCAAACCTTCCTCTAAACGTAGGAGGCAGATGCTTGCAGAACCTGGTGACCCAAAACTGAAGGTCTCTTTCCTCTCTAAGCGGCATCCCATGTGATTCTTGATTTGGGACAATGTGAGGTGGGGACTCCAGGGGTCGTGCTGACCCTTCAGCAGTGTCCTCCTGACGGGTTTCTCCTTGAGTTTCCTCCGGAGTGGACTGAACTGGACCTTCCTTGTTCTTCGCCTTCTCTGCTCTGAGCTCTTCTCTCAACTCAGTTATCATATCCCGCTGATCTTTGATTAGACCCATTAATTCCTGCATTTCATCCGGTGGGTTATCCTTGACAACCTCCACCTCTGGGTCTACATACAGAATGTTGGGGCGTCCTCTAGTTTTCTTCATTCTACAAACAACTTGCCCCATTAATTTAGCAGAGATAGTATGCACATATAGTCACAAAACTCATATATATCCATCTCAATAAAACATACATGTGCATACACAAAAATCATTCACAAATAATCTTCTATCTCTACAACCAACTAAGGGATCTATCCTACCAAACTCTACCCTTGCCAGGAACTACAGCTCTGATACCAAAATGTAACCCCCTGCCTTTAAACACGTAATTATAATTCGATAACACATATTTAAATCGGATTAGAGACCATTGGATGCTTTAACCTCGTTTTAAACTTTCTGTCTCATAGTAAAATTTTTACAAAACTTTCAAAACTCTTTTTTTTCCATCCAGGTCTCAATTTCAATATTCGAATATAATTACCTGTGCAGTTAATGTACATTCAATCATATCAGAGTGTATAACCGCATCCCCGGCAACTCCCGGGTTCTATGCATAAAAACCTGAAGGTTTATAAGTATACACTAGGGGATTACACAACCAAAATCGAATGTAGTGTTCCTGATTCAGAATATACAGTAATCCCAAGTTCAAAATACTTAACCAACGTTTCCAACTCAACTATATACCCCCAAGGGCCCTAATTGCTCCGGGTTGGCCGCTTCTTGTAACACCCCGATTTTCGATTAAGGACTAATGATAATTATTGAGATTTAGCCTGAGATTAGTGGACTGCTAAGCCCTGGTTTAGCAAGAGTCCAAATTGTGATTAAGAAATATGAAAATGAGTTGATGGTAATTCCAAGTGAATTTCCCTAATCAGGGGCAAAACGGTAAAGTTACCGACCATTTGATTGGTTGCCGAAGAGGGAACTCATTGGTAGCTTCAAGATCAATGGCTAGGATTGATTGTGAAGTTGAGCAAGGGGCATAATCAAGTGTATGTGTGTGCATGTGAGCCCATGAGAGTTGGAGTGAGATGGTGACAAGTGGCAAAGTGTGGACCCTTGGATGGGTCATAAATGAGACACATCATCATCATCTCCATCTCCTCTCTTCTCTCTCTCGATTTCTCTCTCTTCTCTTCCTTCCTCCATTTTCGCTGAATATGCTTGGGAGAGAGAAAGGAGAATTTGGTTTTTGAGGTAAGCAAATGGCCCCTTTAGCTCAAACTCTCTTCTCTAATGTTAATCCTTGAGTTGAGAGCTTTATTTTGGTGATTGTAGTGTCTCCATTGGTGGTGATTTGAAGATCACGAAAATATGAAGTGTGGAGAATCAAAGAGTGTCTTTGAGAAAGTTGATAAGGTATGTGAAACCAATCCTTCTATCTATGTTTCATTGCCAAATGATTAAGTTGGAAATTTCTGGAATTATTGCCCTAATTGAGAAAATATGGGTAATGGGTAGTTTGGCATGTTATGGTTATGGAAATGGTATATTGGTGTGAGTTTGGAATAGATAGAATGGATTTGGGATTGAGATATGTGAGGTTAATGATTTTGGAAAATGATGATTATGATGCCCTAGACCAAAGCATGTTAATGGAATGGGATTTTGGTAATTCTATTGATTCCATTGAATTCAGTGAGTGATTTTGTGTGGGAGTAGCTTTGGTAGAGGTTTTGGGTCCATTTGGATCAATTGGGCAAGAGTTAGGAGAATGTGGTATGTTTGCTGCGTTTTCCTGGAATCTGATAGATTCACTAGAGCAGACAGGGGTGTGCTCGAGTGAGGGATGAATATTGCTCGAGTGAGGAAGATCCTGCTCGAGTGATATGTGAGTTTTCCCTTATTTTGCTGCGAGTGCGCCTGGGTTTTATGAGCAATGCTCGAGCACATGGCTTGGTGCTCGAGTGAGCGAAGAACATGCTCGAGTGAGCATGGTCTGCTCGAGTGATAGTGGGAGTCCAGAGTGAAGGGTTGCTTTCTGGTCTTCACTCGCGGGCAAGGTGTAAGAAGTGTGCCTTCTCGCTCGCGGGTGGGGGGCATCTGCTCGAGTGAGCCGTGTGTGCTCGCGGGTGAGAGGTGTATGCTCGCGGTTGTGCTCGCGGGTGAGAGGTGTGTGTTCGAGTGATCCAGTGCTTGGAGAGCGTTGGGGGCTCTCGGGTCCTCACTTCCTGGATTTCTCTCGCGGGTGCTCGAGTGAGGCTTTTGGCCTTGTGCTCGAGTGAGGATTTGTGCTCGAGTGAGCCAGTTCCTGAAAGTGAGAGTTGTGCTCTCGGGCAAGTGCTTGCAGTCTCACTTGCACTTGTGCTCGAGTGATGTCCGTACTTGTGCTCGAGTGAGAGCTTCTGTGCTCGAGTGAGACAGTGAAAAATATCAAGTTTGAGTGTTCAAAAGGGGATCTTTGGGGATAGTCTTCCAACCCTTTAGAGCTATGGATTGAGGTGTTTGAGGGCACTTAAAGGGCAATAATGATAACCAACTTGGGTGTCTAAAAGTAAAGGAATTGGAAAAGGGATTAATCCTATGTCCTTGATTTTGGTTATAGGATTTGATGATTTCCTTGAGCGTGAGCAGCCGGAGCTGGAGCTTACGTGGAAAGAGTGTAGGGAACTTACCTCTCCTGCATGTATTGATAATTGTATTTGTGTATTGATGCATGTTATTGCTTTGCGTGATTATGTGAGACATATGAGAATGATTGTAGCTCTGTTCTATTTATACTATGGCCATGAGTATGTTGTGTGAACATTGAGCATGCGGATATATCATTATGTGAACATGAGTTATTGTGATGCAAGCATGTCATGCATTAAATACTTATCTTGCATGCATATTGGTACCTGTTTCCTACTGAGATTCCCCAGAATCTCACCCTCCCCTATCAACATTTTAGACAGGGAAGGAAGATTGAGGATGAAGCAAGCATCCAAGGACGAAGAGGACTCGTTTTGGGTGAGAGCTTAGTAATTGGTTATCATTGTGTAAATTGGGATTATGTATGTGTATATTGGACCAGTGTTGATAATGTAATCGGATAAGTTGTGTAATCCCTGTTAGTTGAGTTGTATGGGCTAATATGCCCTATGATTATTGAGCGAAGATATGATCCCGGAATTGTTGGGAATTTATATTGCGTACTCTGATAATTGTATAAATGTAATTTATCTTCGCATAGTAATTATATTCGGAGTGTAAATATGAGACCAGGTTATGAATGATTTCGAATTATGATTGTGAAAACCCCGTCTGGTTGATGGGTATATAATTGTTGTTTTGACTTATTGGTCTCTATTTCACGTTAATTGCATAATCCGGATATTAATTACGGCAGGGGGTTACACTTCTCCTTTGAACCACACGCCCTGTCTGAAATGTTAGTCATAGGAAAGAATGAGATTCGAGAGAATCTCAGTAGTAACAAACCACTCACACAATGCATAAACACAAAGTATGTACATAAATCACAAACAGCAACAGCAGCATCAATCTCAAAGATACATGGTTTTCACCACAAACGACAGCACTCACGGCTGTATACATAATACGACAGCTCTCGCTGTAATCACAATAACGACAGCTGACGCTGTAATCACAATAACGACAGCTTACGCTGTAATCACAATAACGACAGCTTATGCTGTAAACGACAGCTTGCGCTGTAAACGACAGCTATCACCAGCTGTAACCGTAGCAGCATCAAAGATTCATCACAGAATAGTGATAACACACACATACAGAGTATTACACATAGTATAAGAGAGAGAGTCACTACCTTGTCCTTTCCTGACGTCCTTCAGCGCAGTTGGCTCACGAGGGCGGCAAATATCAAAGCCTATAAACAAAATCAAGAATGGTGGATTAATTTCCTACCCCTAATTCCTACTTTCAAACACTTAGAATAGGTTCCATATGAGTCTATAATGAAAATTTACAAAAATACCCCCGGGGACCCGGCCTGGGCCCGCCATACCCGGTCCGGTTGCACTTTTCCCGAAATTCTAATATGGGCTATCCTAACATATTTCCGCCCAAGGAATCCATTTCCGTACTCAGAATTATCAAATTCAATGTCAAATTATGAAATTGCCCTTGGCAGCCCTACTTTTAGGGTTTTAGGGGTGTTCCGTAATTATGCTTTCTCGGCCTTTTTTGAAAAAGTGCCCAACTGTAACCCCACCTATTTTCGCCCACTGAATCCAATGGAATCATCAAATCATTGAAAATCCAACTCTAAGACCCATTTACAGCCTTGGCCGAAATATACATGTTCTCCGGGAAAAATTGGGGTTTTACGATTTCGGCTCCGTAAACGCGTTCCTTTCTACTCCTAACCACTTTATTCACTATTACATTAGGTTATAACTACCATTTGAACCAAAATTGGGCAGCATAACCCTTAGGAAATTCAATTTCCAAACTTTAAAACCAATGACAATCCGGCGAAATTTCACCGATTAAATTGCCCACAGCAGCCAGAATAAGCAATATACGAAAGTTTGGAAGTTACCTCAAGCTCCCTCTGGCTTTTCCCAAATTTGGCTGAACCCTAGCATCTTTGAAACACCAAATTTTGAGCTTCACAACCTTAAAGAATAAAGAGGAGTAGCTTAGACTCGGAATTATACGCGTTAGGAGCTAGATCGTCGGAGAAATCGGCTTACCTTGCGAGATTTCTTCCTCTTTTTCTCTCTTTTCTCCAAGCTCTCTTCACGTCTTTTTTTTCTCTGAAATGGGTCGGGAATGGCTGATCAAGATGATGGAATTGCTTTTAATTCCATGTTGATGTCACCTTACCACATGATGATGTCATAATTTCTAATTTCACATTTTCGGATTTTCTGGCAGATTTTCTGCCCAACTTTGAAAAATCATAACTAATTCTAGAAAAATCGAAATGAGGTGATTCCAAAGCCAAATGAAAGATATCTAAGTCCTCGTCATAGGAAAAATATTGGCCATTACTGAAAATCACCACAAAATTCCCAGAATTTCAATCTTTGCATACTGTTCCAGAAAATAATTAATTTCGCTGGGCAAACTTCAAAAATCCAAAACTCTTAGGTCACAAATCAAAATGATACAAATTATATGTTCATTTTGAAGCTTGACATGTGACATTTAATACTGGAAAATTTCATAATTTTTAGACACCATTTACCTATTTAAAACGTCCATACAAATTGGCTGCCCTGTACAGAGTTTCAATGGACAGAGTTTTCAACTTTTGCACGATTGTTCCCAATGGTTCCAATTTCACAATAAACACTCCCCCCACATGAATTTTCACAAGGAAGCCATTGGAATCATTAAAATATCCAAATTCCCATCACACATTCTCCAAAAGTGTTTATTCAACAATAATTATATCCACTTTTAAAGTCATTAGCCCTTAATCACTTTTTGGGATATTACAGAAGCTTTGTGGGAAACAAAGGAGAGTATGAAGAAATGTTACCTGGAATTTATGAATATATAAGTATAGCAAATTTCGATGACGAAATTTAATTAAGTGGGGGAGAACTGTAACACCCCAAATTTTATATTGACCAAATATATTGTAATTATTCATGAAATTCAATAAAATATTGAATATTCATGAAATTTGGAACTTATGCTTTTTAGAAATATTCATATTCATGAGAAAATGAGGAAATTAATTTAAGAAAGGAAATAAGATTACAAAGGTAATGGCAAAATCAAAATTTTTCCAATTAAGCGCAAGATTAATTATTTTCCAATTAACTGAAGTTAGTTTCAATTAATTAAGGAAAATAAAGGAGAATGTATATTTGGAATATTCTTGATGGAATAAATCAAGAGTTGTGAAATTGGAAGGACTTGTGGATAATTCCTTTAATTGAATTATGGAAATGTTGAAACAATTTTTATTTCCGTTTTTCATGTAAATTTCGCCTAGCACAAGAAAAATGGGAGGGGAAAAATGATTAATGGGATTAAATATGCCAAGTGTCACTATCCTATGGTAAAGGGATTAGTTTATAATTGATAAAGATGAGCACATGTCAAATTGTGTTAAAATAATACTTCTTGGACATGGTAATCATGATTATGGTACCACACTTTAGTATCTAGTTAGATTAGTTAGAAGAAGTCATTTGGCTAGTGAGGGCAAAAGGGAGCATGGTTTTAGGCTAACCAAAAGAGGAGGAAAATTAGTTCAAGACTAATTGAGCATTATGACACCAATTGGGAAGAGATAAGAATAATGACAAGTGTCACCCTAAGATGAGTTGTTGGAAATAAAGTGATTAAGGGAAATGGAAGATATTTTAAACACTCTTACTTCCTCTTTCCCTTCACCATTTTCGGCCGACAAGAGAGAAAGAAGAGAGAGAGAGAGACAGAGTTCAAGAGATCTTAAGATCTAGAGAGAAGGAAGAAGAGAAAGCTTAAGGTAAGAAATGATTCTTAAGCATTTTTTCTTGTAATCTTGCATGAAACCTTCTCTAAACTCTTCTTCTCTATGAAATCAATGGTATAGAAAACACATCTTGAGCTCAAGGAGGGGGAGAGAGAGGTGGACGCCTAGAGAGACAAAGCTCAAGAAGTCAAGAGGTAACTTCACAGAACTCAAATCCATACTAGTATGTTGTAGTCGTTGAAGTGTAAGGTTGAATATGGTGATTTTTATTGAGTTTGTAAATTTAGAAAGTCCTAATCATAAGGGGTTAATGTGCCCAAATTTCTTTGAATCATGGTTAGAATTTGTTTAAATGACTTAATAAGGGATTAGAAGTTAAAAGACATAATCTTTGGAGGTTAGAACACAAAAGTGCATTTTCCCTTTTTCTTGGCATATGTTTTGGCCAAGTCCATATATGGGGAAAGGAGTTAGATTTTCAATGATTTAATGATTCCATTGGATTTAAGAGGGAAAATTAGGTGGGGTTACAGTTGGTCACTTTTTCGGAAGAGCCCGAAAAAGTATAATTACGAAAAATGCCCCTAAAACCCTAAAACGGGGTTGTCATGGGCAATTTCATAATTTGATAATGAATTTGATAGTTTTGAGCCCAGAAATGGATTCCTTGGGAAAACATAAGTCAGGATAGCCTAGTCAAAATGTTGGAAAAACGTGCTATGGGGTCGGGTACGGCGGGTTCTGGCTGAAGTCCCGGGGGCATTTTGATAAATTTTCACCATAGACTAATAACCACAAGAAACACTATGAAAGTGTCTAAACTCATACTGGGATAGGTTATGACCTATTTCTTATACGTTTAATATTTTAGGACCGAGTCGAAAATCAGAAGTAACACGTTTTACGAGGCACATAAAAAAGGGTTGATAGAACTTCGAGGTAGGGACTACCATCTATCATATACTATGTGATTAATTGTATGTATGCGTTACTGTATTTCGTGATATGATTGCTTGTTAGAGGCACAGTACCTAGTTGTGGTTCGGTGCCCAACAAAGGTATATAAAAAATCCTAGCTGTGGTTGGTGACTCTGCTGAGGTACACTATCAAAAATCCTGGCTATGGCCAATGACTTAACTGAGGTACACTATCGAAAATCCTAGCCATGGTCGGTGACACGGCTGAGGTAATAACATATGAATTGAATTGAACTTTCATTTTGCCTAATATGGTGCATTGCATTTTTAATTTTCATATTTTATATGTTATCGTATGTTTTTATTGGGATTGTTCGAGATCTAACCCCTTTTTCTAAACAAACAGCTTAGCGGTTGCTAATGGGTTGAAAGACAAAGGCATAGATGCCAAGAAGTGATTGGCATGTGTCTCGAGGCAAAAGTCAAAGTTCGTGGTTATAGTTAGTTTATGCTTCAGATATTTTTGGGAAATCTTGTAAATATTGGAAATACTGTAGTATTCTATATTTTGTCCATGGACGACTTTGGATTATAAACAAATAATTTTAACAGTATATATGTACTTTTTTGTATGCCAATGGAACTTTGCCTTTATTACTCTTCGATTATCGAAATGGAAACTAGTGTTGACAAAATTCTTCTTTCGTTTTGGACAATTATATTTATATTTTTAGAACTAACCAACAAAAATTAACAAAAACTAGATAAATAAATAAAAATTTTATTTGTAATAGAATTGTTACAAACTATTGAAAGAATGAAGTTTGTAGCTGTTAAGCAACCGCTACAAATGATATAACTTTGTTGTAGTTTCAAGTAATAACCACTACAAATTGAAATGAACCTTTGTAGCGGTTTTATCAATGATAACTTCTACAAATTGCAAAAAAAAAATTGAAACACAAACAACGGTCATGACACTTTGTAGCTATTAGAACAATAAAAACTGCTACAAAAAGTCATTTTGAAATTTGAATTTTTAAATTCCGTCCATTGAGATTTGTAGGCATTTTTCAGTTAAACCACTGCAAAGTTTATAGCTCACTTGTTGCGGTTTATGTACAAGAATTGCTATAAAGTGAAAATAAAATTTGTTTTAAAGGCCAACGGTCATGACATTTTGTAGTGGTTTGTTTTCCTAACCGCTACAAAGTATCAAACATTTAAAATTGAATTTCATATGTCGCCAATAGTCCTGAAAGTTTGTAACGGTTTCCTCTAAAATAACCACTACGAAATGATACTTAGTAGTGGTTATGAAACCGCTACAAAATGTTAAATGTTGGAGAAGTTGAATATAAGCTTCAAGGCACCCGTCATTCTCTATTCACTCATCTTCTTAACTAAATTTTCTTACTAGCTATGGATAAGTCATGGATTAGGTTGCCATATAATTCTCCAAAATATTTGTATGGATTAAACAATTTTTTGGATTTTGCATACTAGTACGCCAGCTATAATTTCAAGATTGTTTGCCCGTGTCGGAGATGCAAGTTCAAGAAGTGGCATGCACGACAAGTTGTTAAGGAACTTTTGCTTGTGAAGCCTTTCCCGGAAGACTATACATTTTGGGGAGTTCATGGTGAGAAGGTTGGTATGAGATATGATAATGCTCTTCCTCAAAGTTCACAAGTAGAAGTTCAAGTAGATAAAGGTGATCCTATTAATGATGTTGTGCGTGATGCATTTGGTTTTCAAGATGACAACTTCTACGAAAAAGTATAAGGTTCAGAGCAAGTGTTCTTAAGGAATGAAGAAGCTAAGGATTTTTTTAGCTTAATAGATGAAGCAGATAATCCTTTATATCAATGTTGTCAAAAATGCTCTAAATTATCTTTCTTTATTAAGTTGTATCACATCAAGTGCTTATGTGTAATCACAAATAAGGGAATGTTGATGTTGCTGGAATTATTACAAGATGCAATCCTCGACGTGGAGATTTGCATAAAGTTCTATGAGGCTAAGAAGGTTATTAACACATTGGTATTGAACTACCGAAAAATTGATACACGCCCCAACGATTGTATGCTGTATTGGGGAGAGGGTGCTAGTAGGGAGACTTGTAAGCAATATCAAGCGTCGAGGTACAAGATAATTCGAAAAGGGAAAAAGAAAAAGAAGAAACCTGTACAGATTCTCAGGTACTTTCCTTTGAAGTTGCGGTTACAAGATTGTTAATGTCTTCCAAAATAGCGGGGCATATGAAGTAGAATAAGGTTGATAAGAATGAAGATGGTAAATTAAGACATCCTTAGGATGTAGATGCTTGAAAAACACTTGACAAAGACTTTCTATCTTTCACGGTTGACCTCAGAATGTTTGCCTTGCTTTGACGACCGATGGTTTCAATCTATTTGGGAATCTTAGCATAAATTACAATATTTGGCTAGTAGTCTTAGTTTCCTACAGCTTATGTCAACACCCGTTTCTATTTCGATATACATAGAGTAATAGAGACCAAGTTCCACAGGCATACAGAAAAGTACTTATATACTAATAAAAGTATTTGTTTACAAACCATATTCAACCATACAAAATTTGAAGATATTTACAACTTTGTATAGAACTATTCAAAAATATTCCAACTACAGACTATATATAACCACAGTCTTCATCTGAGGAAACGTGCCTGTCAGTTTCCTATATCCAAGTCCTTTCCTTTAGGGCCGCTAGCACTTGCTGAGATGTTTTGTTTAGAGAAAGGGGTAAGATTCCAAGGAATCCCAGTACAACCATGATATTGTTTATATAAAATGCGAAAAGTAAATATGATATCACAATGTATACACCAATTAATGAACAATATAACATATCATCCTAAAACATCATTGTAACCCCCTCACGGTAATTATATCCGGATTACAAAATTTAAGTGAAATAGAGACAAATAAGACAAAACAACATTTAAAATCCCTTATCTTCAAGATAGGGTGTCAAAAAAAAAAAAGTTCAGAAACACAATTTCATCTGGTCTCATATCCACTTTCGAATACAATTACCTGTGCAGATATATCACATTCACAAATATCAGAGTACGTAACTAAAATCTTGGAAACCCCGGGGTTCATATATATAAAATGGGTTTAATGTTTCCCAAATGGAGATTACATGTCCAAAAGAATTCACTATATACGTACAATAATCCCAACCAAAACAGATAACTAAGATAGACCAAAATAAATGTCCCTACAAGCCCTAACTGCTCCTGGTTAGCCGCTTATCCCTGGAGCCACTCGCCCTGTCTGAAATGTTAGTCATTTGGAAAGAGTGAGATTCTAAAGAATCTCAGTAGTAACAAATCATTCATACCACACGTAATCACATAGCATGTAAACAAATCACCACATAATCAACAACAACATAAATCACACTCCGCCCTCATCCCTTTTTACCATTGGGAAGGCACACCGTCTTAACCCGAACCAGGGACTGTTGGTATGGCAGTGCATACAAATAGCGATAAGCAAATCAAATCTACCACAGACTCACGACCCTCAACGGTTACAACACAATTCAAACAGGCTTCAGTGGTTACAGCCTTAACACCCATCGGTGTTGACACAATCAAATTGAATGGTAACTTATACACATTCATACCCAGGCGCTTCACACAATCATAAGAAATAAATGAGTGACTTGCACCCAAGTCAAAAAATACTTGTAGCATAAATCTATTGAGAAGAACTGTACCTTGTATCAACTATGGGGATTTCCGGGCTTCTTCATGAGTCATAGCAAATACTAGGCCCTGAGTCCTTGGCCTCTGCTCCGCTTGTGGTCGCTGGCAATCTCTAGAAAGATGTATGGGTTGCTTACAGTTAAAACAAATCATTTCACCCTGACAAATCTTGCCATAATGTGACTGATTACAGCGATGACATTTCCATTTAGTCCCAAATTTCTGGGGTTCACAATCTCTGGGCTGGTAGGGCTTCTTCCCACCGCCCCTAAACGAAGATGATGATCCCGAGCCTTTCCGCTTCTGAGAAACACCGCCCTTATTAGGCTCACTCTCCCCACCAACAGTCTTAGCCAGATATAAATCTCTTAAATTGCTTTATGTGATTCGACATTCTTCAACGGCTTTATTGAACTTGGAGAACTGGTAGGTGGCGAGTCTCTTTCTCATATCACGCCTCAAACCCCGTATCAACATGTCGGAGCTCAACTCCTCGTCATCCATCTTCTGTAGATAGGAAGAATACCAGAATAGGCGGGTAAATCGGGACAAATACTCATCAAAGGATTCCGTGTCCCCTTGCTTGATATTCAAGAACTCAGTCTCCTTCTCAAGCCTCATCGACTTGGGAAAATATTTCTCATTGAAGTGCTGCTGAAACACTTCCCAGGTCAAATGGTATATTCTTAACCCACAACGACAAGGCAATGTTACGCCACCAGTGATCTGCATCTCCCTCAAGCTTATACACCGCTAGCTTGGCTTTCATTTCTGAGGGACACACCAAAACCTCAAAACTCTTCTCAAGACGGTGTAGTCAATCTTCTGCTGCCTGAGGATCAAACTTCCCCTTAAATGCTGGAGGTAGGTGCTTACAGAATCTGGAGACCCAAAACTCAAGGTCTCTTTCCTCCCTGACTGGCACTCCATGGGATTCTTGATTCGGAATCGCATGAGTTAGGGATTCTAACGGTCTTGCCGACCCTTCAGTAGTCTCTTCCCAAGTTTCCTCTCGAGTTTCCTCATGAGTAGACTGACCTCGGCCCTCGTTGTTTTTGGCTTTCTCAGCTCAGAGCTCTTCCCTTAGCTCAGCAATCATATCCTGCTGATCCTTTATCAAGCCCATCAACTCTTGCATAGGACCTGGTGGATTCTCATTGACAACCTCCACCTCGGGATCTACTTGTTGTACTCTAGGGCGACCTTTTGATGTTCTTTTCATTCTACAAAGAACTCAACCCATTATTCCAACAATTATGGTATACACATAATTCCACAAAGCATGTATATCCATATAACAAAACACATATGTGTATACAATAGTTATTCACAATTGATCTTTCATCACTAAGACCACACTAAAGGAGCTATCCTAGCAAACTCTACCCTTGCTAGGAACTACAACTCTGATACCAAAAATGTAACCCCCTCATAGTAATTATATCTGGATTACAAAATTTAAGTGAAATAGAGACAAATAAGACAAAACAACATTTAAAATCCCTTATCTTTAAGATAGGGTGTCCAAAAAAAATAGTTCAAAAACACAATTTCATCTGGTCTCATCCACTTTCGAATACAATTACCTGTGTAAATATATCACATTCACAAATATCAGAGTACGTAACTAAAATCCCGGCAACCCCGAGGTTCATATATATAAAATGGGTTTAATGTTTCCCAAATGGGGATTACATGTCCAAAAGAATTCACTATATACATACAGTAATCCCAACCAAAACAAATAACTAAGATAGACCAAAATAAATGTCCCTACAAGCCCTAACTGCTCCTGGTTGGCCGCTTATCCTTGGAGCCACTCGCCCTGTCTGAAATGTTAGTCATTTGGAAAGAGTGAGATTCTAAAGAATTTCAGTAGTAACAAATCATTCATACCACACGTAATCACATAGCATGTAAACAAATCACCACATAATCAACAATAACATAAATCACACTCCACCCTCATCCCCTTTTACCATCAGGAAGGCACACCGTCCTAACCCGAACCAGGGACTGTTGGTATGGCATTACATACGAATAGCCTTACGGCTCACATATTGCCTTTCGGCCCACAAATAGCCTTTTGGCTCACAAATTCACGAATATCACACCCTAACCTCACCCCCTTTTACCGTCGGGAAGGCACACAGCCCTTACCTGAACCGTTGTTAGTGACTCAAGGACTATTGGTATAGCGGTGCATTCACAATTTCATAAATCTTGCAGCATACGAATCCATCACAAATCAATGATTTAGCATACATACAATGTATCACATAAGGTATAAAGAAGGAGTCACTACCTTGTTCTTTCCTGACGTCCTTTGGCACAGTGGGCTCGCGGGTACGACAAATGTCAAAGCCTATAAACAAAAAAATCAAGAATGGAGGATTAATTTCCTACCCCCAATTCTTACTTCCAAACACTTAAAATAGGTTCCATATGAGTCCCTTAAATGGTTATAACAAGCTCAAAGAGAACCTAAAAGGATTGGTAAGTATTAGGTTGGAAATTACTTTGCAAAATCACAAAATGTTGAAAATAGGGGGTTGGCTACAGCCAAAACGTGCACAGAAGGTTTTTGGTAGCTGCCAATAATTTCTGGCTATGGCCAAAATGCGCACAAAAGGGTTTTGGCTGCAGCCAAGAATTTTTGGCTGCGGCCAAAACAAACACAGAAACTTTTGCGCTGCAGCCCAGATTTTTCTGCTGCAGCCAAGACAACTTTGAAAAATTATAACTAATTCTAGAAAAATCAAAATGAGGTGTTCCCAAATCCAAATGAAATCTATAGAAGTTATCTTTCTAGGAAAAATATTGGCAATTACTGGAAATCACTACAAAAATACAGAATCACACAAATCTCATCACTACCCCAAAACAGAGTCCATTTTCGATTTTAAAATTTGGACAATCATATCTCCTAGTTCCCAAAACGAAATGGCACAAATTATATGTCCATTTTGAAGCTTGAAATGTGAACTTTAAGACTGGAAAGTTTCATAATTTTCTGACATTATTTGCCCAGTAACAATGTTCACACAACCTGACTGCCCAGAATAGACTTTCATTGGACAACATTTCAATTTGCACCAATGCTTCCAATGGTTCCCAAATTCATATCAAATACCATTCCCACATAAATTTGCACAAGGAATCCATTGAAATCATCAAAACAACCCAATTCAACCTCCATTGACATGTTACACCATAACCACCACATGTCTTACCAATAACTCAATCAAACCACCATATTGCAAACCAATCCAAACCAACATTCCAAATCAATTTCAAATACTCAAAGACACACTATGACACCACTTTCACACTAAACACTAACCAATTCACATATTTCAAAATTAAGCCAAAATCAGGGCAAAAATCCAAAATCCTCAAAGCTAAACCAATGACCATAATAAATATGTCAAAAGGTTCCAAATTCTTACCTCTTCCTCTTTCCAAGACTAGTTTCTTGATTCTCAACTTTTCATTTCACTCCAACACACAAACCACCACCTTTCCAAATTCTGAAATCACCATAATGAAGCTCTCAATGAGATGCACAACATTAGAGAAAAGGATTTGAGCAAAGGAGAACCATTACTCACCCAAAATCAAAGCTTTCCCTTTCCCTTTCCAAGCTTGAGTTCAGCGAAAATGGGGAAGGAAGAGAGAGAAAATGAGAGATGGAAGGGATGAAGAAAGGATTATGATGATGTACCACTTTTCCCCCTTGCCCATGCTCAAAAACGCATAGGAGAAAGAAGAGAGAGAAAAAGGTGGTTTTTGTCTCTTATGCCTCATCCCATGGTCCATAACATTGCCACATGTCAACATCTCAACTCTTGATCTTAAACACCACACACATTTATACTAAATTCACATCTCATTTCTCCAAAAACATTTAATTACACAAATTACAATCAATACCATTGTCATTAGCCCTTAATCACAAATTGGGATATTACAATCATCATATTATCATTACATTATCATCATGTATATATAAGTAGGGCTCTTACCCTACTAATCGTACACCGGTTGGATTCTTATCCAACTCCTAGTGTAAGTGCACCTCCAACGCTAACTACCCTTTCTAGGTAAACCATATTGATTAATATAGCACAAATGATGGTAACACGCAATCATATGAACTATGGCATGATGTATGAAAGATAATGTTCCTACCTCAAGTCTCTTTCACCTTGTTTGGTATGTCTCGAAAAGCGTGCCAACATTCAGCACCCAACTCGGTCCTAAAATATTAAATGGACAAGAATTAGGTTATAACCTATCCATGTATGATTTTAGACACTTCTATAGTGTTTATTGCGGTTATATTATTCTATGGTAAAAATTTACCAAAATGCCCCGGGGCTCGGCCCCGCTGTACCATGTCCAACTATACTTTTCCTGAAATTTTTAGTTGGGCTATTCTGACATATTTTCACCCTAGGAATCTATTTTTGGACTGAAAATTACTAAATTTACTTTCAAAAGATGAAATTGCCCTTAGCATCCTCGCTTTAAGGGTTTCAGGGGTATTTTCGTAATTAAGTTTTTTCAGACTTTTCCAAAAAAGTGACCAACTATAACTCCACCTAATTTTCCCTCCTAAACTCAATGGAACCTTTAAATAATTGAAAATCCAACTCTTTCCCCCAGAACAGTGCTGGCCGAAACTCACTAAGGAAAAACTGTTGCAATAACACCTTTTTAATTGCTACTAAATCACTTTTTTTTGTATTGAATTAACACAACAACAATATTCTATCTTAAAATTTAAAATAGGTATGTCAATGAGTTAGAATGTATTAGTTGGCTAAATATCTATAAATAAAGGGCTTAGTATGAGATTTATAGGTGTGAAGGAAAATCAAATCCCTACCCAAAGAAGGAAGGTTAACATAGGTCCTTACTTCATAAGACCTATACCTTGAATTTAACCAATGAATTTATCATTAATTAAGACATAAAAAATTATAACATTTTTCTTGCCTTACCTTTTATCTTCTAAATTGAATTACATGTGTGTATATTATTTTAAGAAAAATGAGTAAAGTATTCTTTATTATTTAAACATGCATTCTGGTATGATTATATAAATTGAAACTTCAGCTGCATCATCAGAGCTCTCTCTCTCTCTCTCTATGCCTTCTGGATATAATCATCAACCTCCTTGAAGTTCTTGACAACAAAATCCTTAATGACATGTGGGTCAGTGACCTCTTCACTTGCCTTCTCCAACTCAGAGCACCACTTCATAAGGTTGCTTTCTCCCTTTAGGGTCACACTGATGTGTCCCTTAAAGCTCTTGAAGTATTTGAGTTGCACTACTATAAAATATGGATTTAGTGACTCTAGTCTTATGACGCTTCTTCAAACAAGTGCTGGAGGAGACTTCTTTTTTTTTTAAAAAAAACATGTGACAACTACGACACTTGAGTAGGAAAGCACCATAGTTATTTAATACATTGTATGGCGCTTGCCTGAGAAAGCTCGATACAATGGGTTATTTTTTAAAAAAGAAAAATTAATCCCTTTACTACTATTAAAAAAAACGTGTGGCAACTATGGAATAATAGAAATTTCGTAAGTGTCAAAGCTCCATTACTATGATAAGATACTTTCTTGAGAAAGTTTGTCTATAATAAAAAACAAAAATTAAATTCAAGAATTGGTTTAGAAGTCAAAACTTAGAGATAAAGCATCCACATTAAAAAATATTTTAATTTTTTTTGAATAAAATAGCCCTAAACGGCGCTTCATAGTGAAGTGTCGTCTAAGATTGAGGCCTTAGACAATGCTTCACATCCACGGGGCATTACAATTGTGAAGCGCCATCCAAGGCACAATTTAAAAAAGGCACCATTAAAAATTCAAGGCACCAGGTGGTGCCTTCAGCCTTGAATTTTCAAGGCACCTTTGAGGGCATCACGTGGTGCTTTGAATGCCTATAGTGTGTGGATATTTTAAGGTCTTGGACGGCATTTGGAAATCAAGTGCCGTTTAAGGCTCAGTTTTGGATGGCACTTGATAATCAAGCACCATCTAAGACTGTTTTTTCAAAAAAAAATTGCCATAGTTTTTTTTAAATTGAAATGCTTTGGCGTTTTGAGAAAAAGCATCATAGCTTCTATATATTTTTTTTAAAATTGGCCATCATTTTTTTTTTAAATTGAGAAGCTTTGGTGTTTTGACAATAAGCGCCGTAGCTTCTCCCTCCTTGTAATTTAAATTCTATAACGCCGTTTTCATTTTCATTTTCCTGCTTTTTCTCTAACTCCTCCATTTCCCAGAACCCTATTGCTGTAGAAAACTTTCTCTCCCATGTGTTTTTTTCCTTGTCTTGGCCTCCTTCAGAAGCTCCTTAGCCTATAAGTATTTTTCTTTTTCAACATTTGTTTTAGGTTTTCTTTTAGTTAAAATCTGACATGAATATTGTATGTGTGCTCATAATTTTTTTCTAGATATTTATTTGAAGTATCAACTCTATCTTCTTGAACTTCTTATACATAGTAATTTTTAAATTTTTGAGCTTACAAATATAATAATACTTAGTTTAATCCTCCGTAGAAGTAACATGTATGGCTCAAGTTTAAGCAACTTAAATGCTGGAGTTCTTTTATGCTTGATACATGAAGAATCAATATTGCAAAAGACACGTGCTATGTTATTTCATTTTGCTATGGTTTGTATTGTAAATTGCTGTGGACTTTGGATTGTAAATAGAGATTTTTATTAGGAAAATAAAATAATTATGATTTTTCTTTTGGTTAAATGAAAGACTTCCTACAGTGCATCTCCAGGGAAGTGCCATAGGAAGTTATGAATTTTTTTTGTTAAATGAAAGACTTCATACGACGCTTCTCTAGGAAAGTGCCTTAGGAAGTCATAATTTTTTTTTGTTAAATAAAAGATTTCCTACGGCGCTTCTCCAGGGAAGCGCCATAGGAAGTCATTTTACTTCCTACGACGGTTCCCTGGAGAAGTGCCGTAGGAAGTGATATTATTTTTTAAAAACTAATAATCAAGCTATGGCGTTTTTATATATTCAAGAAGTGTCGTAGTTTGTTTTAACAGGGCTAGAAGTTACGGTGCTTCCCAAGTGCCATAGCTTATGTTTTTGTAGTAGTGTCGGTTACCATCAATTACACTATATGTCACTATTTTCTTTGCATCATCAGCTGCTTTAATCCTCTCCTTTGACACTTTCACTATTGGAGAGCCTACAAAATGATATATACATCGTTAAATCTTCAAATATTGAGAAATGGTAGGTATATATAACCACCAATTATAGCTGGTTTTAATCAAAGGGGTTCAAGATCCCTTGAGCTTATTGCAGGTTCTAGCATTGTAAATAAAGAAACGGTAGAATGACAGCTAATTGCAATTAGGACCTTTGAGTTGTAAATTAAGAAGTTTGAATTGTAAATTTTGAAATTTCAATTTTGCATGCACAAGTCCTTACATTAAATCCCTGCAATGTCTTTAATTGTCATTCTCCCTGAAAAACATATTGGAAGAGCTATTCTATTTGGATCAGACAATACTCAGATATGGATTAACCGACAGTATGGAATACAAAATAGTCATGTAAATAATCGGTACTATAAATGAGGATTTAGATCATCTCCTCATCCCTTTTTCTCCTTCCATCTCATGCCCATCATTATATTGAAAAATGAATGGTTGAAATTTAATATTTTACAAATAATTCTTTTCTACTATTTTCATGTAGTCTATAGCTTTGAACTGTAAAGATTAAACTTTAACTATTTATTTTAAATTTTTATGTAATATTATAATATAATTATAGACAATATTCAATCTCAACTGTCTAATTTTTAATCAAAAGGCAGAGATGGGATCACTACTATAGATTTGGGTATAATGCCTAATAAATAACGATTATAATGAATGAACGTCATATATGTTGAGGTGGAGGTCATACAAGAATATATAACATTAAAATATAACGGTTAAATATATCCACCGTCATGTATTGAGAGGCTGAATTCGTAAAAACACAAAAATAACAGTTGTAGTTAATAACCATAATTTATTTAGTGACAAATATAATGATTCTTATGAAACAATCATCATATAACATTTATAAATGATTTGTCTTCCAACATTATATCAATAAAAACAAATACAAAACGGTTATAATAATTAACCATAAAGTATGATTATAAATGAGATATCATGACAAATTCATACTTTTAAGATAAATATAATATGTTAAGATATAATTATATAAAATAATATCTCAAATTTATACTTCTAAGATAAATATAATATGTTGAGATATTAATCTAATATATATATTATCTATTAATATCTTAAGGGGGTCGGAAAGGTAGGATTATGAAAAAAATTTATAAGACAATACTTGACAATTCTTCATAAAGAACCGTTATACATGCTTTAAGATTATTTAATAATTAAAAATAATAACCGTCATATATAATACGGCTAAATTCTAAAAAATACTATATATAAGAAGGCGAGAGTCTATAAAAAAGTTATTTAACAATACATTATAGTTCTTTATAAAAGACCTTTAAGTATGATTTAATATAAAAAAAAGGATTCTAAACAAAATTTATTTGACAATATAGTACAGTTTTTTTATAAAGAACTGTTAAGTATTCTATAATATAAAAAGCAATATTTGACAATGCATTACTATTCTTTATAAAGAATCATTAAGTAATTTAACAATATATTAATACATTCTTTATTGATATATTAATTAATATTATGGACAATGTATTATGATTCTTCACAAAGAACCGTTAAGTATTCTTTCATCTAAGAAAGCTTCCAATTGCTTCTTAAATGTTTTTGAGCTTCCCTAGTAAGTCTTATACTTTTCTTTCCATGAGTTTTGCTTTGCCGCTATGGGTTCTGTCCTCCACCACTAACATGGATATTTACTCTGCAGCTCCTTCCTCTCATGATTATTGTAACGCCCTAAATTTCTATTAAGGGCTAATGATGATTATTGAGTATGTAATTGTGAATTAAAGTTGAGTTATTATGTGTTATGTGGCAATTTTAATTAATATGCCATAATCAGTGAGAAATTGAAAGAATGGCCATAAGTTAGTGATTAATAGAGAGATTAATTACTAACTAAGGAGAAATGAGATATGTAACTAAATGGCTAATGGAGTGGTTAGAGTAACCAAGTGGTTACTTACTTTATGAGAATGCATAAGATGTGGACAAGTGTCACTTGATGATGAAGAGAGATAAGAAGAAAAGTCAAAGCACCATTTTTTTATTCATTTCCTCTCTTCTCTCTCTCTCATGTGTATGGAATGGCTAAAGGGCAGAAATTTTGCACCTCACCCTCATCTTTATCATCACACACACACACACACACACTCTCTCTCAAGCTCTTGTGCGCCATTTTTGAAGGAAGAAAGAGAAAAGGAAAGCTTAAGATTTAGGTAAGATCTTGACCTTGTATGCCAAAATCTCCTTCTTTAAAGTTGTTCCTCTTGTTAAGAGCTTTCATTCTATGGCTTTATATTTTCCATTGGTGTTGTTTTGAGCACACAAGGAAATCTAGAAGTTGGAGAACCAAGGAGCTTCCTTGGGAAAGTTGTTGAGGTAAGTGAAAGCTTCATTTTCATATAAGTTTTATGGTCATTGGTTGGGCCTTGAATTTCTTGAAATTTTGCCTTAATTTTCATGATTTTGGGTCATTGGGAGTATGGTATGTTGTGTCTTGGAAATAGTGCCTTGTTTAGTATTTTGAATTAATAGAATTGAATTGAAGCTTAAATGTAAAGTTTGGCAACTTTGTGTTTGGTTTGTGTATTGGGCAAAAACATGGCATGTTGATAGGTTGTGATTTTGGTCATTTTGAGGTTACCATTGTGTTCCTTGTGAGAAATTGTAGGGGAATAGATTTGGTTATTGATTTGGAGTCATTTGACACTTTGGTAGAAAATTGGAAATTTGTCAAGTGTGAACTCTATTCTAGGCAGTTAGTTTGAACAAAATTTTTGAATGACCAAATGGAGTTGAAAAATTCGGAAAATTTCTAGTCTTAAATTTCACATCCCAAGCTTCAAAATGGACATATAATTCATGTCATTTCATTTTGTGAACTGAGAGTTATGCTTTGCCAAAGTTTGGGACAAAAATTGGACTCTATTTTGGACTAGTTTTGAGTTTTGTGTAATTCTGGAATTTTATGGTGATTTCTAGTTATGGTCCATTTGTTTTTATAAAGAGGACTTGAATACCTTTCTTTTGGCTTTGGAATCACCTCATTTTGATTTTTCTAGAATTAGTTATGATTTTTGGAAGTTCAGCCAAGAATCAGGAAATTTCTTGGCCGCAGCCCAAGGTGGCTGGTCGCGGCCCAAACCTTTTTGTTCTGATTCTAGTCGTGGCCCATGGTGGCTGGCCGTGGCCAGTGCTACCTTCTGACCATATTTTGGCCACGGCCCAAGGGTGGGCTGGCCGCGGCCAACCCCTGTGTTCCAATACTAAGTTTTTGAAAAGTGATATCTAACCTATTATTTCCCAACCCTTTAGGGCTTTTATTAAAGGCATTTTTGGCCTCTTAAGGGTCAATTATGATAACCAAATGTAAGTGTTATGAAGTGAATTAAGTCTTGGAATAGAGTATAACTCTTCGTCCTTAATTATGATTCTAGGATTTGACATATGATTCTAGGATTTGACATTTGCCCTACACGAGAGAGACCGATGCCAGAATACATTAGAAAGGACCAAGGTAGTAACTCTTCTCTCATGTTGTGTATGATACTTGATATGCATATTTATCATTATCAATGTGTTATTGGCCATCGGGCATTACAGCGTGAGCAGTTCAGCGTGAGCCGTCGTAGAGGGGCAATGCTCATGATACCTACCCCAACCGTTGTATCTACCATTGTAAGTGCCGAGACTGCATTATGGAATCATGGATTCTTGTTTGAGTATCTAGCTCATGGGGCCGCGTGTTGTGAAATGTTTTATATAGATCCCAACTGTGGTGATATATATGATATGTTCATGTGGATGTGCAATACAGCAAGCATTTCAGTGTGAGCCGTCCTAGGGGGTAATGCCCATGATACCTACCCCGACCGTTGCAACTGTTGTTGTGATTGCTGTGTGTTGTATAGATGATTTGCTTTCATTATTTGATGTTGTGCATATTATGAGTAACTTGTTACTACGGGGATTCTTAAGAATCTCACTCTCCCAAAAAAATTTTAGATAGCGCCGAAGGATCAAAGGGGAAGCAGGTGACGAAGAGTGGTTAGAGCTCCAGATAGGAGTTTTATTTTGGAAAATTTGGTTATCATATTTGTAATTGGTATTTTGGATTTTTCATTGGGAAACAATTGTGTATAATGGATATATGATGTAGTTTTGTGTAATCCCTAAGTTAAGGGAATTAGATTATGGGCATTATGCCTTGTATAAACCCTTTATTTATTAATGGAACCCGAGTGTGTCGGGATTTTACATTATACTCTGATATGTATAAATGGAATTGAATAGTACAGGCCATTTGTATAATTGTATTGTGAATATGAGACCATTGTGAACATTGTTATATATGAATAGTTTTGATGATGTAAAATATGGATGTCAAGTATTAAGAGCAAAAAGTTTGTATGGCATACTTATTATCTTCATTGACAACTACTATATTTAATGTTGGATATCTTGTATATTAGTCAAGCCAAAAAAGAAGAAGATTGAAGATATTCAAAGAGATATCTAATTGGGTTATGGAGTCAACAAGAATGATATTGAAGAAGGAAGAATTTACAAGAACTAATGGGAATTTCAAGAAGAAAGATTAGTCAAGTAAAGATTGAAGAAGATTGAAGATATTCAAGAAGACATCAAGCATCTAGTTGGGTTATCAAGAATGATCATCAAGTGGCAAAACAAGAAGAAAGAGATTGAAGAAAGAATAACTTGTAAGATCAAATGAGAATATCAAGATTCAAACTCTTAGAAGTGATACCAGAGGTTGGAATAGGTCAATACGAAGCTAAAATGATGTATACGGAAGTTATGGTACCTTCAGGGATGATTACTCCAGTAATTGCTTGAGTAATATGGCACTGCCTCATTTTGGTGGTGATTACTCGAGTGTCTACTTGAGTAATCTGCAAAGTTACTTGAAGATTACTCGAGTGACCACTCGAGTAATGGCACTCTGTTTTCGAGCGACAAAATAGAGATTTGGTATTTTGATGATATCTATCCAACCACATGTTGGATTGAACTGAAACTGGTGGCATATGAAACTAGACTCCCAACACGAACTATGGACACCAAGATCACATTAAAAGGACTCAGATGAGAGGGATATGATCTATTGAAATTGACATATGAATCAGCGTCTTTTACCAAAACAAGGTTCATTATTTTGGAAATAACTCTCAAAATACATATCAGATTGAGGTAAAAATGGTTCCATATAAACGTAGACTCAAAGAGCTTTCCATGGATGGGTAATTTGGCATATTTAAAGTTATATCCTAAGAGCTATGCCTTCTAGAAGTTTTTGCTGTGATTTCAGAAATTGTCTAAGAATAATAGATACTCTTTGGATTATAACTTTATGTATACAACGAGTTTGGAGCTGATTCTTGTTGCGTTGGAATGTAGACGATGAGAGCTTTCCGATGATATATAATTTTCCATGTTTCAAATCAAAATCAAGAATTTAATTGAAGGGCTTACTCGAGTAATATGCAGAATTAGTTGAAACCTCACTCGAGGGACCACTCGAGTAATGTGGTTGGAAATGCTCTCAACCAGATTTTGAAGCAGATAACCCAAGTAATGACTAAGGGTTACTCGAGTGACCACTTGAGTAATGCAACATACAACGTCCCGAAGATTCTGGAAATCACAGGAAAGATCGTATAACTTATTCCTCTTGCTTCTAATCATTCTAACATTTCATTGTATTAATGTTTAACGCATGTCTCCAAAAATACAATGAAGATATGATATGACATGAAAAGAAGTTTGAAGTCTCTGCCAGTTTTTCATAAATAATCACTCCAATGATTACGTGAGTAATGGCCCTCGATCACTTGAGTGACCTCTCAAGTGATGTGGACCTGAAAGCATGAAATTCATCTATTGCTTATTGATTTATTATCTTCATGATTAAAAATTCATTGTATTAGTATTCTAATCATTATTCCAGGAATATAATGAAGAGATCATTCTAACGGAACAAAAGATACTTTATGGAAGCAGAGCGTCAACATTCGTAACGGCTAGTTTTCAAATTCAACCAACGGACGAACGAAGCAACGGACTCAACGGATAAGTTGAAATACTCACAATGGTCATATCCTACTTAACTTTAAATATAGAAAATTCAAGTAGACAATAACAACACATAACATGATAAGATTGTGAATCATCCACTTTTACCCAAATACTCTCTATTCTTATCTATTTTCCATCATGTATATTTGAGAGAGAGTTATTTGTATTATACTTCAGTATTCATTATATCTACTTTGTGAGAGAGTCTATAAACACTTTCACTTATATTTATGAATTGATCTCAAAGTAGAGGGACCTTGAGTGGGTTGATTTTATTACGGAAGAAGCTGTAAAGAAGAATTGCCGGTAAGACTTTCTGATCATAAGACTTACAAGGTGCAAGCAGTAGAGAATGTTGCTGCTCGTAAGATTTACAGAAGTGTAAGCAAGAGAGAACTTTACTGCTCGTAAGACTTGCATGAGTAAGTAGGAGAGGAAGATCTTCAGGATTGCTCTGCTCATAAGACTTGCTATAAGGGGGAGTATTTCAGTGAGAGAATTGTAAAAGGTTTCATAAGTACCCGACTAAACTTGTGGTCTGTAAAGGCTTTTCTTGTGCCTGGATTAAACAAGAAGATAGTGGATTTGAAAATCTTAGGAGGAGCCTGAGCACTGGACGTAGGCCATCGCAGATTATACCGAACCAGGATAAATCATAGTTTGCATTCTCTCTTCCTTAAACTCTTATATTTCCAGCATATATTAACTGTTGATTTATGATTTATTTCTTCCACTAAGATGCAAAAAGATTTTCAAAGTTTTAAGTTTTTATCTTACACCCAATTCACCTCCTCTTGGGTGTCAACCGATTCTAACAAACAGGGTTTGGAAAAAGTTTTTATAAACCTTGATTTTAGGAAGTTTGATTTTGTTTTTAAATCCCAAATCTCCTTATGGTCTCTAATTCTACATTAATCACATGTTTTTATGAACTAATCTTGGCCTATGATGTAAGGGGGTTACATTTATTCCTCAGGCAAGCTTTTATTTATTTTTTGATAACATTTTTAGTTTCATTTTACATTTTTTCATAATAAGAGTTTATTAGTGGAGGCCCAAGGTCATCGAATTATCTAGAAAGAAGAATCATAGACAACAAATGATATCTAATTTCTTCTGATCACTGTTGGTTTGAAGATAAAAATAGAAAAAAAAAACACCAGAGAAAACTAGAGAGAACAAAAAATGATAAGGTAAAATGCCAAATTTTTTATTATTTTTTTATTTCCATGAAAATCATTTTGAATACAGTAGATTATTAAGACTAAAATCAATATAATTTTTTCTAATAATTTTCAGTAGCTTCTTGAATCATGATCTACTTGAATGTTCACCCTCTCATGTTTTTATTGAAATCAGATTTTTTGAACCAGATCCGAGATTTGCTTAAGTTTTACTATTTGCCAATGTTACTATATATATTCTGATTTTCCTATTTATATTATCCTTTTCTAGTTATAGGAATTCTAAAGTATTGATACATGGTCGACAGTCTACAACAAACGCATTGGAGAATATTGTAGAATTGTTTTATAGATTTTCTTTTAGAATTTAAAAAATTATAAAATAATTTTCTAAAGTGTTTAAGTGATTAATTTCTTTTAAATTGTATGATGTTTATCTATAATGTATTGAATTTTGAATACTATAAATAAATTTTTTTATTTAATATTATTATCTTGTTATTTTCAATTATTATATTTTATTTTATATAATAAATATTAACAATAAAACTAAATAAAAACAAATAACTATGAATAATAAAAAAATAAAGCCAATATATTATAGTTATTAACAAATAACCATTATATATGCCGTCAACATATATTACGGTGTGGAACTGAGCATATATAGTATTCACATATATGATGGTTTGAAACTATAATTTGTGGTCGATAATACATATATCGACAATTCTATAGTAGTGGATGAGGAGGAGAGAAGGAGAGAATATAAAGTCCATATTCTAACCATGTTAAGAAAACTATCTCCTATTCGGATAAAAAATACTTAAATACTATCCCTTCTGAACTAACTTTATTGATTACACCTATTAGAGAGTTTCTATAACATTTTAGAGTATTGCTCTCGAAATTGTCTAATTAGGAGTCTTATTACCCCTCACAATTTTTAAAATGTGTCAAGAGGGAAGGTATCTAGACCTTTATAAAGCATCATTCGTTTCCCTTCCTAGGCGTACTTGGCCAAGGATCACATAAGGCTTGTACTTGACCCTCAGGTAATGCCTTTGATCCTTCGGGAGGTGACTCATTGGGGAAATGTGGATTACCTGGAGAGGAAAATCCCTAAGGCTCGAAGAGGCGGAGTAGGGGACAAATCCTGCTATAGGGAAATGTGGAATACCTGTGTCCGGCACTGCGGGAAAATATGGAGTACCTAGCAATGCCATTCCATAAACACTTGGCTACCAAGGATCACATAAGGCTTGTACTTAACCCTCAGGTCATGCCTTCAATCCTTAGGGAGAAAAATCTTTGGGGAAATGTGGAGTACCTGGAGAGGAAAATCCCTAAGGCTCAAAGAGAAGGAGGGGGAACAAATCTTGCCATAGGGAAAAGTGGAGTACCTGTGTCTGGCACCACGGGGAAATGTGGAGTACCTGGCAATGCCATTCTATAAATACTTGGCTACTAAGGATCACATAAGGCTTGTACTTAATCCTCAGGTCATGCCTTCGATCCTTAGAAAGGTGGCTCTCTGGGGAAATGTGGAGTACCTGGAGAGGAAAATCCCTAAACCTCGAAAAGGTGGAGGGGGGACAAATCCTACCATAGGGAAATGTAGAGTACTTATGTCCGGCACCACGGGGAAATGTGGAGTACCTGGCCATGCCGTTCCATAAACACCTGGCTACCAAGGATCTCATAAGGCTTGTACTTGACCCTTAGGTCATGACTTTGATCCTTAGGGAGGTGACTCTTTATGGAAATGTGGAGTACCTGGAGAGGAAAATCCCTAAGGCTTGAAGAGGCGGGGTGGGGGACAAATCTTGCCACAGGGAAATATAGAGTACTTGTGTCTGGCACCATGAGGAAATTTAGAGTACCTGGCAATGCTATTCCATAAACACTTGGCTACTAAGGATCACATAAGGCTTGTAATTAACCCTCAGGTCATGCCTTCGATCCTTGGAGAGACGACTCTCTAGGGAAATATGGAGTACCTGGAGAGGAAAATCCCTAAACCTCGAAGAGGCGGAGGAGGGGTACAAATCCTACCACAGGGAAATGTGGAGTACCTGTGTCCGGCACCGTGGGGAAATATGGAGTACTTGGCCGTGCCATTCCATAAACACTTGGCTACCAAGGATCACATAAGGCTTGTACTTAACCCTTAGGTCATGCCTTTGATCCTTAGGGAGGTGATTCTCTGGGGAAATGTAGAGTACCTAAAGAGGAAAATCCCTAAGCATTGAAGAGGCAGGGGGACAAATCCTGGCACGGAGAAATGTGGAGTACCTGTGTCCGGAACGTGGGGAAATATGAAGTACTTGGCCGTGATGTTGGATAAACACTTGGCTACCAATGACCACTTAAGGCTTGTGCTTAACCCTCAGGTCATGCCTTTGATCTTTGGGGAGGGGACTCTCTGGGGAAATGTAGAGTACCTAGAGAGAAAATCCTTAAGCCTTGAAGAGGCGGAGTGGGGGTGAAATCCTGTCATAGGGAAATATGGAGTAGAGTACCTATGTTTGATACCATAGGGAAATGTGGAGTACCTAGCCGTGCCAGTACATAAAAAAACCTATTCACATTTCGACCTAAGCACTATTTCAGTTTAGATATGATTCAGGCCTATCATCAACCTTCAGTGTCATCAAATCGGATCCTCTAGGATCAATATATGGTACAATCACCACTCATCATATAGCACCATATATCATACTTACATACCTTTAACACCACGGTGTTACCAAGGATTATCACTTAGTATGGAGAAACCTCAAACATTTACTACACCCCAAGTTTTCCATCACCTTATCAAATGAACTTTTCTGCGCAGTAATCAGTGCAACATAAATATTTTGAATTAAGGTTAATACTTTCATCGTCAACATCTCCATGCTTCTAAACATCATTTAAATCATCTAACTAAAATGATTATTAGTCATAGAGAAACTTTAAGATAATAACTATTCCTCAAGTCTCCATGACCTTGTCAACTTAACTTCCCAAGAGGTCACCCATCCTATAATTTTCCTGGGTTGAGCACGCTTAATTTTCATGCACCCGAGCCAAAATGCAAATACTAGCTCTATCTACTTCGGACCATCGGTACCTTGAGACTACTCTCACCTTAAAAGACGAGCTGGCTACCTCTGGTCACCCAAAATATAATGACTGGGTCTCACATCACTCTCTGTACATGTACTACTGTACCATATCAGTAATGTGCTCCATAAAGTCCCAAAAGCATTCGGTTAGACCTCTCTCGACAATATCAATCTTCTCCCGGTATGGTACTATGTGCTGCCCTCAAGTATTCCCAAGTTTTCTGGGAGTTGATCCACAGACTGGGAGGATTCACTCCTTTAATACCCTCATCCGTGCATATATTCTATCGCCATATAATCAGTACTATATCAGTCTACTATCCTATTGCAAGAACTGCCACTCTTCCAAAACCGCTTTGGGTTCTTCCAGAACCGCTTGGACTCTGATACCAAAAATGTCAATTCCCTTAACATTTTGATATGCATAAAGTAATAAAGCCAAGTTCCATAGGCATACGAAAATGGCATAAATATATTGATATTAAGTATAGATTTACATACAGGAATCATCCCCGCAAGGTTTAAAAGTATACTTACAAATATCCAAAATTGGACTACATATAACCAACTAGCTTCTATCTTGGGATCCGCACCATCAATTTCCTGTGTCTACCACTTTTCCCTTCCATCCACTGGTTCTTGTTGGAACATTTATTATTTAAGAAAAATGATGAGATTCCAAGAAGTCCCCGTAGTAACATTTAATCGGTCATATAAAATGCGGAAAGTAAATATGTCATGCTCCATGTTATGTACTAATTAATAAACAATATAATGGCATGTACACATGTGTAGAGGCTCAACCCCTACTATCCATACCCCTTGGTTGGATTAGTACTCAACAACCAGGTAAAAGTGCACTTCTCGCACTATTTGCCTCTTCTCGGCAGAACCATGTTGATTAATTAAATTATAGAAGATGGCATACACGAACATATAAACATTGGCATAATGTATGAAGGATAGAGTTACTTCCTTCAACCTTTTTCAACTCGTAAAGCATTCCTTGAAATTCGTGCCAATAGTTCGGCTCTTCAGTCAATCCTAAAATTCCAAATATACAAGAATTAGGTTAAAACTCATTCATGTACTATTTTAGACACTCCCAAAGTGTTTCTAGTGGTTATATAAGTCTATATGGAAAAATTATCAAAATGCCCCTGGGACCTGGTCCGGCCCCCTTCATACCTGGTCTGACCGTACTTTTCCCAAAATTTTGACCCAGGCTATTCCTACACAATTTTGCATGTAGAATCCATTTTTGACCTTAGTTTTCACAAAATCACTTGCAAATAATAGTTTTACCCTTGGCAGCCCCTAATTAGGGTTTCAAGAGAGTTTTGGTCATTTCACTTTTTGGGGTTTTTCTGAAAAAGTGTTCAACATAAAACCCACCTAATTTTCCTTCTTGAATACAATGGAATCATCAATTTCATGAAAATCCAAATCGTACCCTTACTTCTGGACTTGGCCAAAACTTAGGTCAACAACAAGGGAAATTGTGGTTTTTAATTTCCGACACCGAAAGCTTGCTCCTTTTCAGTTCTATTCACTTGATTAATCATTTAAACACCTATTACCCAAGATTTGAGGAAATTTGAGCAACATAACCCCTTAGGATTAACGCTTCCCAAATTTACAAATAACAACAAACAAGCAATAAAACCACCAACAAATCCTACCACAACAACAATAGCATTAAGGATTTGAGGTTTGTGATGTTATCTTTGATTTCCTCTCTTCTCTTCCCCTTAGCCGAAACCCTCCTCCTCCTCAAACCTTGATATTTTCTTGATAAATACATGGAATCATAGAGAAGAGGTACTTAGGGAAAGGATTACACAAACTATAAGCTAAATCACAATAGAACTCAAACTTACCTTGTGATTTCTCTCTTCCTTCTCTAGAATTTCTTGAAGCTCTCTCTCTCTCTCTCTCTCTCTCTCTCTCTCTTCTCTATGGTGGCTGATGTAAATAAGAAAAGAAGATGAATGAAAATGTTTTTAAAAATATCCCCTTTTTCTCTAACTATCTTAATTATCATAAATCCAAGAATTTTGACTTTTGTGACACTTGTATTTAAACTTTATCTGCATGTAAATGTTCTCATAAAGTTCCCTTCAAATCAAACTAATCCTTCCCTCTTTTAGTCAGCCCATATTCACGCCTAAGGGTCCAAGTTAGAGGCCAAAATAGGCTGATAACAATTTACGTCATAATTGCAATGTTGCCATAGCAAAATTTTTCTGTTTTCCGATTTGTGGCAATTCTGGCAAAATTTTTGCCCAAATTTAAAAAAATAATAACTTAATTTGTAGACATTGAATTAGACTAATTCTAAAGGCTATGAAACCCTTATTGAGTTTAGTTTCAAGGATAAATATAGACTTCAGCCAACTAGAAGCTCACAATTTCCAGAATTAAAATATTTGGACACTGTTCCAGAAAATAGCTAGTTTTTCTAGGCTAAATTCAAAATTTCATAATGCCTTGTGTATAGCTCTAAATAATTCCCATGACCTATAAAATTAAAGCTTAGGATATATACTTTCCTTTTGTAAAATTCCACAATTTTTGAACATTATTTGATCATCCAAAACCCCATGACAAACTCACTGCTTCGCAGAAAATTTCACTAGCAGCACTGTTTACATTCCAACTTTCAATGTTTAATTCTTATGATCGAGAATTTATAGCCAGAGGCTATACAAAGTATATTGATACTCACTATTCTATTCCCTTAACTATAAAGAATTTTATTGACTGAAATTCAGGATATTACATTGAACCTGCTCATCTACCTCTTTGTTAAGTGGCATGGCTTTCAAGGACTTCCCCCTTACTCACATGACGCCAAATGAATGTTGGACACCCACTCATATTGATTATGATAATGGCACGTTTGGTCCTGATGTATTCTACAGATTCAGAGTGTTTGGTTGGTTCAGTAAAATAATCTAAAGTAATATTGGTTACAACTATCACAACAGGTAATCCCCAATACATAATACTCATCTCAATCTTATAACTATCATAGTAATTTAATTTTTTATTTTAATATACATAAAATTTGAAATAAAAACAATCGTATAACTATCGCTTCTTAAAAAATTAAATTAACCATTTTAACAAAATTGGAAATAAATTTTTTTTTTAATTTGGACTATTTAGAATAATATAAACATTTTAGATCCTATCACAACGGTAAGCACTTGTGCTCATCACTGTGATGAACACTTAATGAGAAGCCCAATACAACTTATAATTTTGGTTGTGTAATATAAATGTCAACCTAATGAATCATATATGGACGAAGATATCTTCCTTGCATCAACAATAATTTTATACCTCTAATTTTGGCATTGGTGAGTTAAAAAAAAATTAATTCAGATTTATTTTACATTTTTCTAGATAAAATATAAATATAAATTTCATTCAATAATTTCTTGATGACATAGCAAACAAATCTTCCGTACATCATTCCAGTACATCACATTTCCTACAATTCTTTAAACCAATCGAGCATAAGGGTATAGTTATGGAAACCAAGTTAGGTTTGTTATTCAATATTCAAATTAAGTTATTAAGTATAAAAATTGAGATGATCTAAGTAGTTTGGGTTCTGTTTACAATTATGGTACATTGTTATTTAACTGGACCAAATTTTTTTTCCAAAATTTATTGCATCAATTTGAACTTTAATGAAGTGGCAGTGGTTTTGAGCCAACGTCCATTGAAACGAGGCTATATATAAATTAAAAGTACAACAACAATGTCGGTGGTGCTAATAAGTCTCCAAAATTTGTTGGCCATAGACCTTGAATAGAATCCAATGACAGCAAACACTAATGGGAAGGGCCCTATCCAGCTATACTAGAAATTACAATTTTGATTTCCCATGCTTTCTCCCATACTACTCCACTCATCCTACTTATATAAGATACTTTTAACATAATTCACATAGATAAAGGAAACAAAAAACCTTAAACTTCATTAACTCTTTCATAAAATTCAACAACTTTCCAACTTTACCCCTATCTAATGTATATTACATCCCATAAGAACAAAGTCAATATAGTAATCAATGAAGGGTAAAATTGTACATTTATATGAAAAATTTCTCTCTCTACGCAATAAATAGGATCACAAAGATTGTTTTCTCTATACTCCACTTGATTACATATTTGATTTAATAGCTATTCCATTTGTTGATATCATTCAATGTTTTGTAATTCTCATAAACTTTAACTCAGTTACATATAACCTCCCTTATTTCCAGAAGTTTGAAAATAACACCCTCAACTTTAAAATCTTGACCACTAAGCCCCTGCCATTAAAATGATTGATAAATTTAATAGCCACATCACGTTATTTAGAACTATTTGACAAATGACATATAACTTTTTCATTATTAATTGTCCAAAATTTAAATTCATAACTTTAGTAAAAAGGACAATTTTATCATTCTCTCGACAACAATCCCTAATTTTCATTATCAAAATTAGGGATTGTTGTTAGTACACTACTACAAAAAGGGGTTTTAACGTCCAAATTTTGGCATTTTTAACATCCAAAAATGGGGGACGTATATGTTGGGGGTGTAGTATGTTTTAAGAAAAGACGTTCCAAAAAAATGGGACGTCTAAAGTGAGACTTTAGACGTCCTAAATAACAATTTGGGACGTTAAAAGGTTAGGTTTTTTTATACCATCATTTACATTCTGTATTACCCAGCGAATTCAAACTACAGAAACAGAATAGAAAATGGATACATAAACCACAATGTCCATTACAAAATGGTAAGGACATCCAGCACTACAATCTTTACTATATATACATACAATAACAACTCATACAACCTACTACTATATATATCAACAATAACAACCAGAAAGTGTCAAAACGTTGTCATCACACAACTACAAACTGATATAAATAAAAAGTTTACTGCTCTACATGTTGAAGAAGATGTCCAGCCAAAAGGTCTCTGATCAAATCAAGGTCTTCACATAGGTAGGCATTTTCATTATCAAAAATCTGAAAATTAGAAAATAAGCTTTGATGAAATGAATCAAGCAAATGAATTAATTAGCATTTTGATTAGAGCACCAAAAATATTACATTTGAGAATGAAGAAGCGATTACCTTTTCAAAATCGCTAGTAATTCTACTTTGAGTGATATTATACATATAAAGTATAACATAATATTTGCATTCAGTGTTGCCAAGTTGTCGAGGGCACTTTGAATCAAAGGCATGCAATTGGTTGTTATAACAATGAAGTTTGGTCTCTCCCATTGCGTAGCCGACATAGTGAGTCCTATGCACCACAGTATTGGTATCCCATGTCGTATTTGCAGGGCATAAGAATCCATACCAATCACATCATTCCATGTTTGTGTAGAGACCATGGAAGATGCTATAATAGAATTAAAATAAGAAATGAATTATTGAAATCAAAAAACCTCTAAATGAATTCTATGGGAAAATTGAAACAAAAACTTACCGGATTGCAAACTTCACCCAGCCTGCATCTATCTCCTCCAACCTGATAAACTGCCTGAGATATGTATTGTCAATCGTGTAGGGATACTCTAATGTAAGGCCCAGAATCCCTTGAGGCATCTTCAAGTCAACCAGTTTAATGACCTTGTACATCTATTGCAACTGTGCTAAGTACGGCCATTTCCTCGCATCTTCGTCATACTTTTAGAACATAAAAAAACAAATTGTTATTAGGATGCCAACAGATTCTCAGTAATAGTAAGGTCATTCCTATCATTGGAGGTGTTGCGTCTGAACCAATAAGATTGTGAGGCCAAAGGATGAAAGATCCTATCACCTGACCTAACGTGCGAACCTCTGGATCAGAAGCAGGGATGGATGTACTTTCTTCCCCCTTTCTAACACTCGTCATATTCACCCTATGAAAATCCTACGAAATTTGCTGATGATGGTGGGTGGTAGCACATGTGTGAACGAGAGCATCGGCAACAACACGCAATAGTGGATCATCTAAATAGAGGGTGGAAGGGGTCTCCCGACACTGGAGTGGGAGAAGGGTCGCAAAGTGGTTCCTCCAGAGGGTTGTAACTTCCTTTGGTGCTATTGAAGGCCGGGGATTCCTGAGTTCTATGCTCGACCCTTACCCTTTGTGCTTCGAACATCTTTGCCATTTCAAGTTGAAGCTTTGGCAATAGCTCTTGTCTGAGCTTGTCGCGAAGGTTAGCCTCGAGCTCTCATTCGTGGTCCTCTCGAATCTTGGCCACAAGGTCCTTACTAGGTCCAGCTTGTGACAAATAACCTGAGTCTCATCCAAAATACCTCGCGGCACTAACTCCCCGTGTCTCTCCTTGAACACGACCAAGGTCATCTGCCTTCCCAATAGCCGTTGACAAGATGTCCATCTGTCTACTTGGATTGAATGAACCTTGGCTACTCTGATCTTTCAGTTCATCCTGTAGCATACAGTTTATCGTAAATGTATCGAAACCACTCGCGATATGCAAAAAATTAGGTACTTATAGTATAACTACTTACAATCCTCGCAGCCACCTCAGCAACAGCCAGATTTATGTACTTCCCAGTCGTAATCCTCCCTGGTTTCCATTTTTTGTGACGTGGAAGAGGTACCGGTGGCTGGATAACAACGCTAGGATCAGATTTCGCTGTTTCCTTCATTTTCTCTAACTCTCCTTGCATCATTTACCGCTCAAGCTTCTGATATCCACCATGAGACATGTAATATTGATATTTATTTTCTGATTGCCTCTGTGCATTTACTGCACTTAATTTCTATGAATGAAAAACAACAAAAAATAAATCAACGATGTAATATCCTAAAATGTACTCAAGGGCTAAATGCACAGAATAGATGGTGGGATTAATGACAGAATTACCTCTAGAAATTTTGTTACAACTTTAGTCAATTTTCACATGCAAAAAAATTGGCAATTGAATATTATATTGCAAGTGGATGTTTTATAAGATCATCATCTCCTTCAAAGGGCCATGACTTACGTAAGATATAAGGAGACAATATAGGTTATTAATATATGACATGTGAAGGCAATTTGACCAAGTTGTAAAAGGTGGTGACTAAGTCAACAATTTCAACTAAAGAAGTAATATTTGAAGAGTTGGAATTATGATTGATTCAAGAAGCTCTTTTGGCTATTCCAAGGGCTACAATTCGTATGGCATGAGGAGGAAAAGAAAATATGTTGAATTGGTTAAATATTGCAACTAAAGTAATGTATTTGAAGAGGCAAAAGTTATGATAAATCAAGGAGTATTTGTTTTTGCTCTTTAAGAGCTATTTTCGGTGACAATAAAAAGAGAAAGAGAAGCACATGAAAGACCAAGTAAGGAGATGAAGACTTGGTCAACAATTGTAGGCCAAGCATAAGATGATATCTTGTATACAAAGGGGAAAACATTTTGGTCAAAAAGGGAGGAGGAAGGAAAGAGAAAACATGAAGCAAATTACCCTTAGTTAATTCACCATAAGTATATAACCAAGTGAAGTAATTTTCACCACATCTTTTATCTACTTTTGCACCATATTTTCGTTTGGACTTTGAGAGATAAGAGGGGCCAAAAATCTGATCATTAAGTCACATATTTCCTCTCTCCTCAAGTCGGTTACAGCAGCAAAAACGTAGAGGAAGAAAAGCAAGGTTTTAAGGTGAGCTTAATCTTGATTTTTCACCTTCTTAACCTCATCTATGGCTCAAGTGACCTTCATGAAACTTGTTCCTCTCTTCCTTAGCTTCATTTCTATGGTTTCTGTTTTTGAAAAGGAGGATTTTTCAGCCACCTTGCAAGAACAAAAGTTGAGGAATCAAGAAAAGAACACAAGAAGAAGCAAGAGGTGAGTAAGAGCATTATGTTGATGTATATGATGCTTTAATTGGCTGAGTTGTGGTGGGCTATTGTGACAGCCCTAATTTCTTTTTTTAGGGTATATTAGGGATTATGAAGCTTTCATCCTATATATGTGCTTATATGTTGGTTTGGAGGCAAATGAGCTAAGCTTAGTGATTAGATAGTGAAGTGGTTGTTTGTTGTGAAATACCCTAAAATTCTGCCAAAACAGGACATGGGGAATCAGTGGGACTTTGTTCATTTTGATGTTACCATTGTGTTCTACATGAAAAATTATGTGGGAATAGGTTTGGTTGTTGATTTTGAAGCCATTGGACACATTGGTTGAAAATTGGAAAAAACTGGCAAGTGTAACTTTGTGCAGGGTAGTCAGTTTGTAGGGACATTTTGAATGGACAATTGGTGTCTAAAAATTCTGAAAATTTCCAGTCTTAAATTTCACATTTCAAGATTTAAAATGGACATATGATTTGTGTCATTTCGGTTTTTGAACTGGGAGTTCTAGTTGCCCAAAGTTTGATGTCGAAACTGGACCTAATTCTGGAGCAGTGTGGAATGTTGTGTAATTCTGGAATTGTGTGGTGATTTATGGTAGTGATTCATATTTTTCCTATGAAGAGGACTTCAAGAGCTTTCAATAGGCTTTGGGATCACCTCATTTTGATTTTTCTAGAATTAGTTATGATTTTGCAAAGATGTTGGAAAATTCTGGCAGATTGGTCACCTATGCGAAAATTGAAGATTTTATGGCATAATGTAATATTGTGGAACTTTGAGGTTAGAAATTAGCCTTTTAGGTTAATTGACCACTTTAGCTCCTTAGTTGACTTGATTAATTGACCATAGTGATAATAAACTTAAGTATTATAGAGATAAAACTTGGGAAAGAGATTGACGGGTTGTCCCTAACTTGGTTTACAGGATTTGATATTTGCCGTCCTCATGAGCCCGCTGTGCCAAGAAATGTCGGGAAAGGATCAGGTAGTGACTCTCTCTCTTATACTATGTGTAATGCTCTGTATGTGTGTGTTATCACTGTTCTGTGATGAATCTTTGATGCTGCTGCGGATACAGCTAGAGATAGCTGTCGTTTACAGCGCAAGCTGTCGTTTACAGCATAAGCTGTCGTTATTGTGATTACAGCGTAAGCTGTCGTGATGTTGATTACAGCAAGAGCTGTCGTATTGTGTATACAGCCGTGAGTGTTGTCGTTTGTGGTGAAAACCATGTATCTTTGAGATTGTTGCTGCTGTTACTGTTTGTGATTTATGTACATGCTTTGTGTTTATGCATTGTGTGAGTGGTTTGTTACTACTGAGATTCTCTCGAATCTCATTCTTTCCTATGACTAACATTTCAGACAGGGCGTGTGGCTCAAAGGAGAAGCGGCCAACCTGGAGCAATTAGGACCCTTGGGGGTATATAGTTGAATTGGAAACGTTGGTTATGTATTTTGAACCCGGGATTACTGTAGATTTTGAATCAGGAACACTACATTCGATTTTGGTTGTGTAATCCCCTAGTGTATACTTATAAACCTTCAGGTTTTATGTATAGAACCCGGGAGTTGCCGGGGATGCGGTTATACACTCTGATATGCTTGTATGTATATTAACTGCACAGGTAATTATATTCGAATATTGAAATTAAGAACAGGATAGGAAAAAGAGTTTTGAAAATTTATTTAAAAAATTTTACTGTGAGACAGAAAGTTTAAAACGAGGTTAAAGCATCCAATGGTATCTAATCCAATTTAAATATGTATTATCGAATTATAATTACGTGTTTAAAGTCAGGGGGTTACAAACGATATAAAGTATATGAAAATTAAAAGCTCTATATCATGATGACATAAATCTTACCAAAAACTCAGGATCTGCTCATGATGCCACAAACAACATCCAGTCCTCTAGAGACAAATATGAATAATGTGTACATGGATCCTGACCCCTAAGGGCCCCTTAAATGTACCGTGTTGTTAGCTTGTTCTTGAAACCTTTTCATCGTACGTGAACCTCATCCATCCAGTGCCTATACATCTCCCTAGTGTCTGGGACATCGTATGTTTGCTGCAAGGTAAAACATAAGATTATTACATTTGAAACAATAAGAATAAAGCTACAATTACCATAGATGCATCAAAACTTATATACCAAAAGATGCTGCCAAATCATGTCTTTCATTTTTGGGGGAACCAATCTCCAATTATAGTAGGTAATGCACACTTTGCTTCGACCCAAAAACCCTATGTAGCTAATGAAGTGGTCTTCCTCAGGACCAACTGCATTTAGATTGTCAGTCTATATGCAGCCTCTCTTGTTGATGTTAATGACGTGCAACCAATGCTCCCATCTTTGTACAGCCTTTAACCCTCCTTCTTACAACAGTTTCATCTCTAGGCTTTTTGTCATTACTAGGGCTTTTGTCATCTCTACGCCTTTCGTCATCACTAGAGTTGTCCATATTCCTATTAACACAAAAAGCATCATCAGAAAAGTAAATAAATTGCAATAAAAATGAAATAAACTAAGTGGGAGTAAAATAGAAAAAACACACAGTTCTCATTTATAAATTAAGGTCTTACACTATATTGTTTCCCATAGTCCTTCACCATGGTCATTTCTTACAGCATATTCATCATCATCTACCAATTCTACTTCATTTGTTCTAGGTGGAGTTGTTATGAAAGGTGGTGTGTTAGCAAGGTTAAAGGTCAGATCACCATACTTCTGTTTTTTACTTTTAAGGACAATGGACATGTTTTTGCTCGCAGGATCGGTGACATAAAACACTTGTTTCGCCTAGCTTGCTAAAATGAAGGGCTCATCTCTATAGCCAACTCTTCGAAGATCGACCGAGACAAATCCAAATTGTTTATCTATTACCACAACATTATTGCTAACCCACTTATATTTGAATAAAGCAACTTTGAACTTGTTGTATGTCATCTCCCATATTTCTTCAATAACCCCATAATAGGCCATAGATGCTAATATGGGGATTTTGTCTCTCGAACTAGAAAAGTACATAGCTTCAGCTTCTACCATGACCCCACTATTTTGCATGGTACTTTTGTCATCTTGCTCTTTCATATAGAAAGAATAGCCATTTATATCATAACCGGTCCAAGTAATGACCTGAAATGAAGGCCCCTAAGCTAGCCACTCGATTGTCTCAGACACACCGGTCTCATGCAAAACCTTTTCCTCGAACCACTACATAAATGTCTTGTTTTGCTTAATAGCAATCTGCATGTCATTCTTCCTTGGATTCTTGTTCTTCAAAGTCTTTCTGTGTTTATCTATGTAAGGTTGAACTTCTTCCATATTATTCAGGATATACAAGTGAGCTTGCAACACCTCTTCACGAGGAACATTCTTCACTTTCAGTCCTCGTGTTCCCTTGCTTCTCCCCTCTTCATGCCGAGATTGTTTCTTCTTCCCTGACATATAATCTTTGCAAAACTCCATAGCCTCCTCAACTACATATCTTTCTACTATTGAGGCTTCTGGTCGATAAGGATTTTTAGAATACCCTTTTAAGATCTTTATGAATCGTTCAAAAGGGTACATCCATCTCAGGTAAACTAGATCGCAGAGCCTTACCTCCCTTACCAAATGAACTACCAAATGCACCATTATATTGAAAAATGAAGAAGGAAAATGCATATCTAGTTATGACAAAATAATGTAACCCTCAGTTTCCAGTTCATCCAACTTTTCAGTGTCAATAACTTTATTACAGATAGCATTAAAGAAAACGCACAATCTTGTTACAGTGGTTCGTACTTCATCTTTCATTATACCTCTAATAGCTACCGGAATAGTTATTGCATCAACACATAATAATCATGGGACTTCATTCCCACTAACTTCAAAACGTCCATTGAGACACATCTTCTCACATTCGATGAATACCCTTACAAACACCCACACAAACTTCTTTTCTCTGCTTTGATAGTGTATGCGCTGCTGGCTCCATGTATGCCCTCCTACCATCATCTCTTAGTTGTGGATGTAACCGTTCTCTTATTCCCATATCAACAAGGTCTAATCTTGCACTAATCTCATCCTTAGTTTTCCCTAGTATGTGTAAAAGCATATTGATAAGGCTATCACAAACGTTCTTTCCACATGCATCACATCAATATTGTGTCTCAGGTCAAGCGAACGCCAATATGGAAGATCAAAGAAAATGGATCTCTTCTTCCATATGTTCTTCTCACCCGCAATCCTCTGATTCTTACCAAAAGTGACATTGATATGTTCCACTCGACTGTAAACTTCCTCTCCGGTTATTGACTTTGGAGCCATTCCATGCTCCAGTAAGCCGTTAAAACACTTTCTTAACCTATAATATAGGTGGAACAGATGAAGAAACCTCCTGTGGCCAAGGTAGATAATTTTTCTTCCATGCTTTAGTTGATGGAAGTGTGTGTCTGCTTCACATATTGGGTGTAATACCCCAAATTTTGAGACTCAAGGCTAGAGAATAAGCCAGAGATTAGTGGATTGCTAAGCCCCGATTTAGCAAGATCCCAAATTATGATTAAGGGTTAATGACTCCAAAAATGGATGTGGTTAGTGATAAATAACCCTTTTGGAGAATATGATGTGATTTGGCACTCGAATATGATTCGTGTGTGTTGTGAGCAGTGCCGAAACCCTGTATTTGAGTTCAATTGTGGATTAACATCCAAATTGACTTAGAATAGAGGGAAGAATTGAATGGGGTATTGTGTTGGAAATGGTGTCATAGTGTGTTTTGATGTCATTGAAAGTGGTTTGGAACTTTGGAATGGAAATGTTGCAATGTTAGGTTTTGAAATGTGAATTGTGTTAACATGTTGAGATTGTTGTGAAAACATGTCAATGAGATGTGAATTTGATTGATTTGGTGTTTCCAATGGATTCCTTGTGAAAATTTATGTAGGAATGATGTTTGGTATGAAAATGGAACCATTGGAAGCAAAGATGCAAAATCCGAAATTCTGTCTAGTGAAACTCTTTTCTGGGCAGTCTTCTCGTGTGGATGTTTTGACTAGGCAAATGATGTCAGAAAATTATGAAAATTTCCAGTCTTAAATTTCACATCCCAAGCTTCAAAATGGACATATAATTTGCGCCATTTCGTTTTGGGAACTGGGAGATATGACTGTCCAAAGTTTGAGGTCGAAAATGGACTCTGTTTTGGGGCAGTGATGAAATTTGTGTAATTCTGGAATTTTGTGGTGATTTCTGATAATGGCTCATATTTTTCCAATGAATAGGACTTAAATAAATTTCATTTGGCTTTGGAATCACCTCATTTTTATTTTTCTAGAATTAGTTATGATTTTTCAAAGTTTGGGCAGAAAATCTGGCAGAAAATCTGTAAATGGGAATTATGACATCGTCTCAATAAAATATGACATCAGCATGGAATTAAATATTTTCTCATCTTCTTCAGCTCTCATTTTCGGTCATGCTGAACCAGCTGAAACTAGTGAGAGAAAGTTGAGAGCTCTTAGAGAGAGAAAGAGGAGAAATCTCGTAAGGTAAGCCGATTTCTCCAACGATATAGCTTCTAACGCATATAACCTTGCTTCTAAGCTTCTCTTTCATGTTCTTTAAGGTGTTGGAAGCTCAATTTTCATGGTTTAAAAGGGGCTAGGGTTCAGCCATTTTGAGTAAAAGCCAGAGGGAGCTTGAGGTAACTTCCGAAACTTCAATCTTTGATTGTTCTAACTGCTGTGGTTGATTTAATCGGTGAAATTTCACCGGATTATCTTTGTTTGTAAATTTGGAAAATGGGTTGGCCTAGGTGTTATGCTGCCCAAATTGATACTAAATGGTAGTTCTAACCCAATGTAATGGTCAATAAAGTGGTTAGGAATAGAAAGGAACGCGTTTACAGAGCCGAAACCGAAAAACCTCAATTTTTCCCGAGGAATTGAGAATTTTGGCCAAGCCAGTTTGGAGGGGTTAGAGATGGATTTTCAATAATTTGATGATTCCATTGAGTTCAAGAGCGAAAATTAGGTACGTTACAGTTGGTCACTTTTTCGGAAAAGGCCGAAAAAGCATAATTACAAAAACGCCCCTGAAACCCTTAAAGTGGGGCTGCCAAGGGTAAATTTGTAAATTGACATTGAATTTGATAATTCTGAGTTGGGAAATAGATTCCTTAGGCGAAAATATGTAAGACTAGCCTATGTCAAAGTTTCAAGAAAAGTACAGCCGGGCCGGGCCGAGTCCTCAGGGGTATTTTAGTAAATTTTCAATATAGCCTCATATAACCCCCAGAAAAATTATGGAAGTGTCTAAATAGTACATTTGACATTGTAGGATCGAATGTGAAGCCCTGAGTTGCTGGCACGCAAATCGAGGAGAAAAGACTGGAGGTGGTGGACTTACCTTACTTGCATGTATTTGATATCTTTGCTTGTGTAGTGATGTATGTGATTGCTTTACTTGATTGTGTAGAGCATATTTGAATAAATGAAGCTCTATTTCTGTTTTGCTGTGGCCATAGTTTTGTTACATGAAATATTGAGCATGCAAAAATGTCATTATGAGGCATGCATCTAGATAAAGCTAACATGTCATACACATAGCATCTATCATACATGCATTACGGTATCTGTTTTCTACTGAGATTCTCTTGAATCTCACCCTCCCCTACTAACAATTTAGATAGGGCAAATGGCTCGTGGAGGGAGCGGCTAAGACTCTTTCGAGATGAGAATTGGTAGTTGGTTACCAATGAGTTGTGAAGACTGTATATGATTAGGTTGAATATATGGTTATGAATTTGAGATGAGATTGTGTAATCCCCATTTGAAGAATTGTAATGGGCAATTGTGCCTTGTGTATCTTTAGCGAAGGTATGTACCCGGGATTGCTGGGATGATTATGTTGTGCACTCTGATATTTATATGAATGTGATTTATCTTCACGTAGTAATTGTATTTGAAATGTGAATATGAGACCAAGTTAATTAGATTTTAAAAGGTATTTTTGAAAACCCTATCTCAAGGATGGGATTTTAAATGATTTTTTATTATTATTAGTCTCTATTTCATTTTAATCGCGTATTTCAGATATAATTATGGAGGGGGTTACATTGGGCATGCTTTATGACCCTTCACGCTGTACCCTGACAAGTGTCCGTACGCAAGGAAGTCGTTTATCGTTGTGAAAATCATTGCACATTGCTTGAAAGACTCTTTCTTATAAGCATCAAACACATCTACGCCTTCCTCCTACAACTTCTTCAAGTCCTCAATCAAAGGCGCCAAATAGACATCAATATCATGCCCTGGTTGTTTTGGTCTAGAAATCATCATAGATAGCATCATATACTTACGTTTCATACATAGCCAGGGAGGCAAGTTGTATATTACAAGGAGAATTGGCTATGCACTATGTGTGCTAGTAAGAGTTCCATACAGATTGATGCCATTTGTACAAAGTCCAAGCCGAAGGTTTCTCGGCTCGCTGCCAAATTGAGGGAACATTTCATCTATTTTTTACCATTATGGAGAGTCAGCTGGGTGCCGAAGATATTTCCTATTAGATATTCTCTCATCAGAGTGCCATGTCAACTTCTTCGCTTTTGTTGCAGTCGCAAACAAACGTTTAAAACATGGTATTATTGGAAGATACCACGCAATCTTTAAAGGCTTCCTTCTACTTGTCACATTACCATAACCACCATCTTTTTTCACTTTGTATTGTGCAGTTTTACACTTAGGACACTCACTAAGACCTCCATACTCATTTCTGTACAGTACGTAGTCATTAGGGAAATCATGTATCTTTTTATACTCCATACCCATCATAGACAGGATTTTCTTGGCCTCATACATACGATTTGGAAGTACATTATCCTCTGGAAACATATCACATAATAGTTCAAGCAGTAATGTGAAACTACTATCGGTCCACCCACAAGTTGCCTTTAAGTTAACCAAATGTAATGTTCCCGTCAGCCCATGTACTTACTGCCACAGTACAATGGTGTCTCTGCATCACTCCGCAGGCTGTCATACTCCTGCGACTGTGCAAAGGATTCGACCTCAACATCGTGAATCATTTTCTCCATTCTATCTTCATCTATGACATCCACATCTTCCTTCTTGTGCGATGGATAATCCGTTACTTCCTCACCATGCCATATCCACCTTGAGTATCGCAGATTTATTCCATCACAAAGTATGTGATCCTTTATGACATCAACATCCCGTTGACTCTCATTCAAACAATTGACACAAGGACAAAAATACTTCCCATTTTTTGTAGGAGCATTCTTTTTAGCGAATTCAATAAATTCTTCCACCCCTTTCTCATATTCTTTACTAGTTTTCAAAGCATTCATCCAACTATGATCCATTTTGTTACCACTTAAGCCATTCCCAATAACACTCACACGTTTAGTACAATTGTTAACGACATACTTACTATTTTATTATATTAAGGAAACTACATTAATAATCTTACTAATTTGTTTAATTGTTGTTAATTTCATCAAAATCATTCAAAAGCTCCATTTATTTATAATAATATATATACATTGCCTTTAACTAACATGGAATGGTTGTGTATGAAAAAAATAATTAAAACCATGAATAGTATCTTATTTTAAGTTATATGCAAAACATGAGTCCATATAATAATTTTCTATATAAAAAAGAATAATTTTTTTTCCAAAGATTACAAACGAAGACATGAAGATAGAACATATACATATATGTAGTTGCAGTTTTGCTATAAAATCCTCAAAAAAAGGGTGATTTGATTAAAATTAAAATAACCTCTACTCATTCTATTTAGGTCATGTTAAGTCATGAGACAATAATCATTAATATATCACACTATTGTAAAGTTTATAAAAAGCCACACTATTGATTCATTTAAAAATGTTCTGTTTACAATACACCATGAAAAATACCATGTTAACTTTTGTGAATGAGAAAGACTTGAAATTTTAAATTAGTAGAAGCATCATTAAAAAAAAGTAAAAAGTATTGCAATAATAGGAAGCTAGTCCCAAAAAAATTTGAAAAAGAGAGAAAAAAATTATGCACTATTATTATTGGACAAAGCTAAAATAAATACATGTCATGTACTTCCATATTTGGTTAATAAATAACCTGTGTCCATTCATAAAGTATATCAAATCCAAGCAAAAACCATCTAAAAGTATGTTCTAACCACTGTAAAGCATTGTATAGGGTTCCCAATTCAATAAAGAAAAACCATTGGACAACCTCACTTTCAGATTGGGTGTTTCACCTTCTCAACCTAGCTTCTGAGCTTGTAGAAGCCATGCCAAACACACCAATCTCAACCATCTCAATTTAAGCAATATATAAGCACAATTAATGTGATATTTCCTATTGGTTAGGCTTTTCACATTGCAAGTTTTACTTTAATTTATTCAAGTAAATTTATATTTCAAAAAGAAAATAAACCATTCTATTATAAAAAAAGAAGAAGAAAATAAACTAACCTAATAAATGGTTCGTTGATGGCTATGTATGCTGGAGAAGTAGTGAGAAGACATTGGAGATCAGAGGTGTATGCACGGTGGGGAGGTACGCCGAAGGGTGGAGAAAGCAAAGAACCACAGTGTGTGGAGGAGGTGTGGACGACAATGGAATGAAGAAGGTGGAGGAGAGCAAAAACCTACACTGTGGAGGAAGGGGTGGCCTGGTGTGTGCGTCGACTTCATTGGATTTCAGGTGGAAGAAGTAAAGTTGCAGAAGGGAGGAGTTGAAGAAGTAGAGTTGAAGAAGGAGTCGGCAACCTTGTAGAAGGGATGAGGAAGAGTAAAGTAGTAGAAGGTGAATAATGAATGAAGAGGGGGTTGTTTGGTCAAAAAAGAAGGGAAGGGGAGTGGAGAATGGAGAAGACACGCATGTCAGACACTTGTCTGACATGCGCAGGGACGTCTTTAGGTGTCCCAAATCCATTTGGGACGCCTAAAGTCTGGGTTTAGACGTCCCAAAATAATTTTGGGACGTCTAAACCCAGCTCCTGGCACTAAAAAAAATTTGCAAAATTTATATTTCGCGCCGAGAAGAACTTTAGACGTCCCAAATTCAAATTTGGGACGTCTAAAGGTTTCCCTACATTCATATAATTACGAAATTTCCACCACCTGCCTTTTTAACCACCCAATTTTAAATTTGGGACGTCCTTTAGGGTGGTTATATCCTAATTCTGTAGTAGTGGTAGAATGACAAAATATTGAGCAATCAATTGTTGTCATTGTTTAATGTTTTTTTTAATGTTTTGTTAATAATGTCTATTGTTAGAAACTCTCTTACTATGTGCAAACAATATAGGTATTTTAGTCAAAAAATTATAAATTTAGGAGATAAAATAGATTGAGATATCATATTTAGGATCTAAGTGAACCCTTTGTTTAACTCATATATTTAGGATTAGACACTGTCCATGTGGAAAGTGATAGATCATAATTTGCTAGTTCAATTTTTTTATAATAAATTTCACTTAATATTTAATATTATTATCATATCAATTTAGATTCAAACATTGCAAGTTCTAAATGTTAAATGTTTTTAGCACTGGACTTTTTCACACCCACAAAATTCAAATCCAAAATTTTATGTAAATATTTGAGTGCCTTTGCTGGTTGGATTTCTCATTATTTATAGTTTTGTGGAAGTATATCACTGAGATTGGCCAATGAGTTTCTGACTTGCTATTGAAGCATTTATTATCGGGGAAATGATAAATTAGCGTTCATATGAATAATAAATCAAGCGAATTTTCTATTTCAAAAAATTTTCATTATATCCATTTAAATTTATATCATATTTTTATTTTTTCTTCTAATTTTAGTTATTATTTAATTTTATGTTAATTTCTATTTTGTCCTTTTTGTATCTCATTTAGATTCAATTTCATCTAGGGATGGAAAACTTAGTGTAATATCCTAGATTGTAATCAAGGATTAATAACTTCAAAGTGATGTAATTAATGATAATTAAGCACTTTTGAAGTAAATGTGGTGTAATGTGATATAAAGGTGCTTAGTGATGGTTTAGTTAGTATTGTGTCAATCAGGGGCAAAATGGTAAATTCACTAACCAATTAGACAGTTACCGAAGAGGAAACTCATTGGTAATTGATATCAATGGCTAAGATTGAATAAGCAAAGGAGTGGGATTGTGTGTGCATGTGCTTAGGTGAGTGTTTAGAAGGAGAAGCAAGATGATGACACATGTCAACACAAGAACCATGGATTGAGGTCAAAGGGGTCAACAATTGCAACTCTCTCTTCCCTCCTCCATTTCAAGTCAGCCAAGGGCCTTATGGCACCCAAAACTTCTGATTTCTCCATCATCTTCTCACCTCTCTCCTTTCCTCCATTTTCGCCAAGATCAAGCAAGAAAGAGAAAGAAGAAGCTTGAGTTTTAGGTAAGGTTTTGTCCCTAAATGCTCAACTCACCTTTATTAATATTGTTCAAGGGGTTGAGAGCTTTATTCCTATGGTTTTATATTTTTGATTAGTGGAGTTTGAGAACTTGTGGGGATTTGAAAGTAGGAAAATCAAAGAAATAGCTTTGGAAAGAAGTTGTAGTGAGTATTTGATACCTTTTGGTATAATTGTTGTGGTCATTGGTTTGGTTTTGAGAATTTTGAATTTTTTCCTTGATTTTTGGTCTAATTTGGATGCTTGAATTGATTAGTGTGTTGTATAGAATGAGGTGTTAAATTGTGTCTTTGAGCCATGGGAGTTGATTTGGAATTTTTGGAATGGAAGGAATTGCATTGTGGTGGATTGTGTGTATATTGTGTTGACATGTAAAGATTTCGGTGGAACATGTCTATATGGATGGAATTTGATTGTTTTGATGGCTCCAATAGTTTCTTTGGGCAAAATTGGTGTGGGAATGGTGTTTAATGTGAAAATGGGAACCATTGGAAGAAATTGTGAAAAACTGAAAATCTGTCCATTGAAAGTCTGTGCTGGGCAGTCATTTTGTGTTGGTGTTTTGAATAGACCAATGATCTCGGAAAAAAATGAAATTTTTCAGTTTTAAATTTCACACCCCAAGCTTCAAAATGGACATATAATTGGTACCATTTCGTTTTCTGCACTGTGAGTTATGGTTGTCCAAAGTTTGGGATGGAAATTTAACTCTGTTGTGGGACAGTGGTTAGTTTTGTGTAATTCTGTACTTTTTTGGTGATTTCCAGTAATGGCCAATATTTTTCCTAGAAAGAGGACTTAAATAGCTTTCATTTGGCTTTGGAATCACCTTATTTCAATTTTTCTTGAATGAGTTATGATTTTTGGAAGTTCAGCCAAGAAACTGGATTTTCTTGGCCGTGGCCAGCGGATTCTGGGCCGCGGCCCAAATGTTTCTGAGCAGTTTTGGCCGCGGCGAGTGGATTTGTGGGCCGCGGCCAACCCCCAAAAATCAGTATTTTACACTTTTTAAATGTGGTTTTTGGTATAGCCTTTCCCAACCCTTTGGGTATATGTTTAGGCCTCTAATAGCCACCTAAAGAGTCTAAATGATAACCAACTTAAGTACTATGGAATTAAGAACTTAGAAAAGAGATTGATTTATTGTCCCTACTTTGGTTTATAAGATTCGACATTTGCCGTCCTTGTGAGCACACTGAGCCAGCAAACGTCAGGAAGGAACGAGGTAGTAACTTTTCTTTCGTACCATATGTGATGCATTGTATGTGTGTATTATCATTGATATGTGATAAACTCGTATGCTGCGACATTGTGAATATGTGTAAACACCGTCATACCAATAGTCCCTGAGTAGCTAACAACAGATTGGGCAAGGGTTGTGTGCCTTCCCGGTGGAGAAAGGGGATGAGGATGAGGTGTGATATATGTGATTATGTGGGCTTAAAGGCTATTTGTGAAGGCCGACGGGCCATTTGTGAAAGCCAGATAGCTATATGAGCTATAAGGCTATGTGTATGCACTGCCACGCCAATAGTCCCTGAGTAGCTAACAACAGTTCGGGTTAGGATAGTGTGCCTTCCCGGCGGAGAAAGGGGATGAGGGTGGAGTGTGATTTGTGCAGCTGCTGCTGTATGATGATTTGCTCACATGCTGTGTGCTTATGTGTGGTATAAATGTTTTGTTACTACTGGGATTCTCTTGAGTCTCATTTTTTCCTTTAACTAACCTTTCAGACAGGGCGAGTGGCTCTAAGGAGAAGCGTATGACCCGGAGTGGTTAGAACCCTGTAGGGACATTTATTTTGGATGTGTTGGTTAAACCTGTTGGACAGGGAATTTGTAAATTATGTTTGGGTTGTAATTGGTAGTTGAATACAGTTGTGTAATCCCCTATATGGGAATTGTAAATCTTCTAGTGAATGAATGGAACCCGGGGGTTGTCGGGATTGCTATTAGATATTCTGATATGAATGAATGTAAATTAACTGCACAGGTGATTATATTCGATAAGTGAATTTGAGACCGGAATAGGAAAGAAGTTTTGAAAATTTTGTAAAGTCCCTACTATAAAAGGGAGTTTTAAATGAGTTTTGAACTATTCGATGGTCTCTAAACCAATTTAATTAAGTGATATCGAATTATAATTACGCTAATTAAGGCAGGGGTTACACTTAGCCTAGCCTATTTAGTAAATAAGTCAGACTCAAGTTTAGGCCTATTGTCATGCCTATCTAGATAAACAGGCTATACCTATTTCATAAAGCCTTGAGCCTACACTCTTGGCCTATATAATTATTTTAATTTATACAATAATAAAATTATATACAATTTTCTCTAAATAATTTTATAAGTTTACCAACTTAACCATAACTTTAAGTTTCATATCCTTTGGTCAATCATACTTACTCAACTCTTGCATTCACTGCTACCTCTCTTCTATTTGATTGCTCAAGATGACAATGATAGCTCACTCCCTCTTCTTTGATTTGTGTTGTTTGCTAAAGCATAATAATTTCTATAATTTTATTTCAATGACAAAAAAAATATTATAATCTTAGTAGAAGGAGTTTGTCACAGTTTATGTGGGAACAGCAAAAGAGGTAAAATTCAATATTATATGCCGCTTGTTATGCTTAATCAATTTTTGAAAATAGATATCATTAATCAACAGACAATTGCTTTTTCTCATTCCTACTTGTTTGCACAATTATTGTCACTATGCATTCTCCTTTTCCCTTACTAAGCCATTATATTATGACGAGAATGGATATTAGGCTTTTAAGACATAACATATCATTATAAATAGGTATGAGGGGCTATATATTACATGGAGGCATATGCTTTAAAGTCTCACTAGGTCTATATAATTACTAGCCTAAATCCACCAAAGTCAAATTCATTACCACTTAGTCTATTAACTCAAAACATGATTAATCACTTGCCAAATCAATAATGGATCAAAATAAAGTTACTTAAAACTTGCAATTTTCATATTCAAAATAGTTGATCCCTCCCCCACACTTAAACAATGCATTGTCCTCAATGTAAAATAATTAGAGCAGATAACAGAGACAAGTAATATGCAGCGCAACTCAACTTAGTAATATGACAATACACGATAAAAGAGTGAAGGAAGGAATATAACTGGGGTCTATGTGGTGTTACACAATGCATCAACCTCCACTATCTAAGTGGAGAATCCTTCATAAGGCGTCTTTAAGCGGTGTTCATTAATGATGAAACATTTTCCATTACGTTCCCTTTCTGATCTTTATAGCTCCATAGAGGAAAACATTGGTGATAATGAAAGGCACCTACCATCTAGAGCAGAGCTTTCTAGGCATGAGTTTAAATCTGGAAACGTTGCACAAAAAATTTTGGTCCACTTGAAATTCTCTATTCACAATGGGTATATCATGGACTACTCTAGTTTTTTCCTTATAAATCCTAGCATTCTTATAAGCTTCTCTTCTTAACTCTTTAAGCTCTTGCAATTGCAACTTTTTTTCAACATTGGCATTAGCAAGATCGATATGCTCGTTTTTATTGCCCAGTATGCTTTGTGCTACATCTCTACTAGCAAATAACATGCTCTGCTATAAACAATCCTATATGGGGACATGCCAATGGGACTTTTATGTTATGCGATACACCAAAAGAACAATAAAAATGTAGATTACTCGAGCGGTTACTCGAGAGATCATGTCTATTACTTGAGTAGCCTTCCAAAATATGGCAAAGAGCTAAAAATCAAGGGAACATCTTATGGAGGTTCCATAACTGCCATATAAGTTATCTTGTCTTCGAATTGACCCATTCCGACCTCCATATGATCATAGAAACCTTCAATATCATTCTTTATAACCCAATTAGATGTTTTCTTGGATATCTTCAACCTTCTTCAATCTTTGCTTGATTAATCTTGAATCTTGATATTCCCATTAGATCTTACGATTTCTTCTTTCTTTAATCCCTTGCCTCTTGATTTTCTTTTTGATGATCATTCTTCATTTATGAGGCATTATAAGCAAAATAACATCAACCCACCATCGGGTATATGTTTAATCTATATGATATACAATATTAAATATAGTAGTTAGTCAATGAAGAAGATAAGTATATTATGCAAACTTTTTGCTCTTAATATTTGACATCATCAAAACTATTCATATCTAACAGTATGAAGTAGCCACCTTATGCATCACACTATATTTGCTAAGCAAGCTTTGTATACTTCGATTGCAAAAATGAGTTCCTTGACCGCTAATGATAGCTCTAAGAATGCCAAACCTGCAAAAAATGTGAAACCAGACAAAGGAAACCAATGTAGAAGAGTTATTAGTATGAGTGGGGATTGCCTCAACCCACTTTGACACATAATCCATAGCCAGCAAGATGTACATATATCCAAATGAAGTGGGAAAAGGTCCCATGAAATCAATTCCCTAAATATCAAAGACTTCACAAAACAATAGGGTTGTTGGGGAATCTCATGCTTCCTAAAAATATTACCCACCCAATGACACCTGCAATACTTATTACAAAAGTCAAGGGCATCATGAAATAGACTAGGCTAGAACAATTTACTTTACAAAACTTTCCTAGTAGTAAGCTTAGCATTAAAATGTCCCCAACATACAAGAGAATAGTATAAAGTTAAGATAGACTAAAATTCATTATCAAGAATGTATCGCCTAATAATTTGATCACTACAAATGTGCCACAAGTAAGGATCATCCCTGATATAGAATTTAGCCTCTCTCTTAAACTTATTTAATTGACGTTTTGTTCATGTTAACTAGTAAAATAGATGCAACTAGATAACTAGCAATATCAGCATACTAAAAGATAGAAACAACAACCTTACAGAGCCTTTGATTGGGAAAATTATATAAGGGTAAGGAAGATGTTACCACAGGTGTCTCAATTCTACTTAAGTGATCAAATACCATATTCTCTACCCCACTCTTATCACGAATCCCCATATCAAACTCTTTTATCAGTATTACCCACTAAATAAGGCAGGGTTTATAGTCAGACTTCTTGAACAAGTACTTGATAGCTGAGTGATTTGTAACGATAGTTACCTTCGTGTAAATGATGTAGGATCAAAATTTCTCTAACCCAAAGATGATTACAAATAGCTCTTTTTTGTGGTAGTGTAGTTAGTTTGAGCAGCATCTAATGTCTGAGATGTATAAGCTATAATATGTTGTCTTTTCTCTACTCTTTGGGCAAGAACGGCACCTAATGCATACTCTAAAGCATCACACAAGAGCTCAAATGCAAGGTGCCAATTAGGTGGCTAAATGATAGGGGTTGTAGTGAGTCTTTAATTCATCCCATTCATGCCTACAAGCATCATCAAAAATAAAAGCCATATCTTTTTGCAACAAATGGGATAACGGTAATGCTATTTTACTAAAATCATGAATGAATCTTTTATAAAATCTAGTATACCCATGAAAAGAGTGTAGATCTTTCATACAAGGAAGATATGGAAGAGATGAAATAATATCAACCTTAGCTTTATCAACCTCAATATCATCATGTGAAACAACATGGCCTAAAACTATTCCTTTCTTAACCATGAAATGACATTTTTCAAAATTTAGGATAAGATTATATTGAATGCATCTTTCCAAAACCTTGTCCAAACTAGTTACGTTTGCATAAAAAGAATCACTGTAAATAGAGAAATCATCCATAAAAATGTCCATGTAATGCCTAAGGTAATTAAAAGAAATATGAAAACCATGCAACGCTGAAAAGTGCCTGGTGCATTACATAAGCCGAATGGCATGCGTCTATATGCAAAGGTTCCAGATGGACATGTGAATATGATCTTATCCTAATCCTCAGGGGCAATAGAAATATGAAAATATCCACACACAAAAAAACCATCCAAAAAGTAGTAATGTAATCTACTAGCTAGTCTTTCTAACATTTGATCTACAAAGGGAAGGGGTTAGTGATCCTTTCTAGTCACAGAATTCAGTTTTCTATAGTCAATACATACTCTCCAACTATTTTGATTCTAGTCAAAACTAGCTCACCTTTATCATTATGAACAACAGTAATACCGGTTATCTTAGGAACTAGCTGAATTAGACTTACCTACTGGCTATTAGAAATAGGGTAGATTATACCTGTAAAAAGAAGTTTAGAGAGCTCTTTCTTTACCACATCAAGGATAAATGGATTGAGTCATCTCTGTGGCTATCGCACAACTTTGGCACTATCTTTTAGCAGAATCCTATGCATGCACACATCTATATTGATTCCAAGGATATCAGTAAGACTCTATCTAATAGCTTTTGTCTGTCACTTAAGTAGCCCTAAGAGGCAAGTTTCCTTATCAGTAGCTATGTCACTAATTATAGTTATAGGAAGTGCCTCGTTCTTCCCTAAATATGCATATTTCAATGAGTTAGAAGGCAGCTTTAAACCCAAGGATGAAGCTTACTCAATTAAAGGTATGAGCGGTTTTAAATCAATATCAGTCAAACTAGTAAACTGCACAACAAATTCTCAGACATAAGAGAAAATTTTCCCACCTTGGGGAGTAACAGTAGAAACTATAAGAGTAGAAGAATCAACAAATACATCACAATCAATAGCAAAAGTTCTATCAGTAGCACTCATGTTAGAGAAAAAATTAGAATCAGAAATCTCCCCATTAGAAACATGATCAATACTAATCAATAACTCAGAATTTGGTAATGAAGAGAAATCAACTTTATCCATGACATCATTTACACTAAGTAATTGAGAGAGTCTATATGAATCAGTAAACATAGTAGATATATGATCACTATAATCTCTAATACTACAAATAAGCATATAAGCATCATGTTAGAATGTCTCCAAATCTCAATAACATTAGTGAAATATCAATATCAGCAATATCAAGATCAATACATGTATCACAACTACCAATTTCATCATATGAACAAGAGATAGTATCATCTAAACTAAAAATATCATAAGTTCTACTAAGCATGCTATCTCTAAGATCTTCAGCAGAATCATCTACAATAGCAGCAATAACATTGACACCTATCTCAAGACAACCATCAGGGGGATGTTTTATATATTCAAGCACATCAAATCTAATGATTCCACTAGCAAATTTTAGAGTAAGGCTACCAATATGTAGATCTATCATAGCTCTAGCAGTTTTTCCTAAAATCAAAGATGAATGTCCTTTATGCTTAAACCTACCATTATCCATATCAAGAACATAGAAGTTTGTAGGGAATATGAAATATTTACCTTAACCAGGATGTCCTCGAAGATGTCTTCTAGAATTGTGCAAAGGTTGTCAGTAAGGGATGCAACAAGATTTAGGGGCTTAAGCTCTACACCCTTAAGTTGATTGAAGACTGATTTCAGCATAATGTTGATAGTTGCTCCAAAGTCTGCTATTGCATTTGAGAATTCAATGTCCCCAATAGTGCAAGGTATGAGAAAGCTACCAGGATCCTTACACTTCACTTGCATTGGTATTTTATAAAGAGATAAGACAACTACCCCTAAGAAAATGTTGCCTTCATCTTTAAACTTTCTCTTTATAGTATACAACACCTTCAAGAACTTTGCATACTGAGGCACTCTTACAACTAAGTCAACTAGTGGAACATTGACCAACATCTTCTTGAAGATATCATAAACTTCATTAAAGATCTCAGCTTCCTCCTTTCTCCTTTCAGCCTCAGTTACCACAGTAAGAAAAGGTAGGGCTTACTTGATCACTTGCTTTCTGTCCTAATCCTTTTCTTGTTCTTCAAGAGATACCACTTATGTTTTTGATAAAGTGGACTAATCCAATAATATGGAAGTACAAGGAGAATCATAAACAACCTCTTTGTCTTTCAAAGTATTGGTGGCAACAGGGTCTACAAAGGGGATTATCTTTCCATCTCGAAAAGATATAGCATTAACTCCACCAATATTAGGATTTTGCTGAGTTTCAATATTTGGATTGGTTACCACTTGAGATAGAAGTTTTCCTGAACCTTAACTCCATATATTACTGAGTGCATTAGATAATTGACTAATATGAATCTAAAGAGTTTGAATTTCTTGTCTATGTCACAAATTCTTTTGTTGTTGTTTCAAAACCTTTTATTGTTGTTCCTTATCTTTCTGGTCAAACTTGTCCATTATGATTTTCATCATAGCATCCATTTTGCTTTTTAACTTTGAACCTTCATCTTGGACTAGTATTGGTTTTATAACTTGTTGAAACATCTTGCCATTAGAAATTTTACTTTGATTGAACTATGCTTGCTGAGGTTGGCTATTTCCATATTGAAGATTTTGATAGCCATGCATCTAGGATTATAAGTAATAGAGAAAGGATCATATTTTTTATCACCTTTAGTTATAGGCTTAGAAGGATATATCACTTTGCAAGATTTAGCTCCGTCATTTAGGTAAGGGCAAGAGTCAGTATCATGCGTAGCTAGAGAGCACATAGAGCAGAAAGGCCTTATTAAAGCAAAAGAGTTAGGTTGTGGGGTAAAAGAAGTAGAGGGCCCCATAGGATTGACTATATTAGAAGAATTTCGCATATGAGGCATAGCCATTTTTCCTACTACAGATGCAAGCCTATCAATTTTGCTCTTTAGGAAAGACTTATAATTAGAAGAAAGTAATCTCACTTCATTAACCCTTACTTGTTCTCTAAAACCAAATTGTTGCCTATTCTGAACTCTCTTTTCAATCAATTCCCAAGCATCATAAACAGTCAAGTGAAGAAGAGCATTTTCACCAACTGAATCTAACAAATCTCTCTCTAGAGTGATGTGTGTGATTTTCATCGAGTTCTATGGTATATCTATTCGAGAGCTATAGTAAATAAATCCAACAACTTTACTCATTTCATTGAGATGGACCTCAGAAAAGTTGCTTCAGTTCTCCTTAAAGAGAAAAGGACTTAGGAGAATATATCTTTGCTGAAATCAAAAGATATAGATTTGAAGGAAAATCCACTACTCCAATGCCTTATCCTCAACTTATATCCCTTTTTCTCAAAAAGAAGAAGATTCGGTATTTAGAGAAGAGTGAACCAATTGGGAGGCTAACTCCTATAGGAAGAAAACAAATTGGAAAGTTACACATTGATATTCCCTTGAAAACTCCTCTTGAATCTGGTCCCTAGAAGAAAAAGACTGAGGTTGAATCCTGTAGGTTGGATGATACTCAGTCATCTGCTCCTGCTTCTATTTCTGCTCCATCATTCATTGGTTCAGTATTACAGACATTCATAGAGAATATTCTTAAGGGTTTTAATGATGACATTGTAAATACTAATGCTGAATTAATAAGCCACACGAATTTCAAGATGGGTGTAACCCCCTGCCGTAATTAATATCCGGATTTCGCAATTAAGGTGAAATAGAGACCAATAAGATTAAACATCATTATAAACCCATCAACCCGACGGGGTTTTCACAAATGCATTTCGAAATCATTTTAAACCCGGTCTCACATTCACACTCCGAATATAATTACTATGCGAAGATAAATTACATTTATACAATTATCAGAGTACGCAATATAAATTCCCGACAATTCTGGGACTCATATCTTCGCTCAATAATCATAAGGCATAATAGCCCATACAACTCATTCAATAGGGATTACACAACTTATCCGAATACATTCTCAAATACTGATCCAAACATACACATACATAATCCCAATTATGCATTGATAACCAACTACTAAGCTCTCACCCAGAAACGAGTCCTCTTCGTCCTTGGATGCCTGCTTCATCCTCAATCTTCCTTCCCTGTCTAAAATGTTGATAGGGGAGGGTGAGATTCTGGGGAATCTCAGTAGGAAACAGATACCAATATGCATGCAAGATAAGTATTTAATGCATGACATGCTTGCATTACAATAATTCATGTTCACATAATGATGTATCCGCATGCTCAATGTTCACACAACATACTCATGGCCATAGTATAAATAGAACAGAGCTACAATCATTCTCATATGTCTCACATAATCACGCAAAGCAATAACATGCATCAATACACAAATACAATTATCAATACATGCAGAAGAGGTAAGTTCCCTACCCTCTTTCCACGTAAGCTCCAGATCCGGCTGCTCACGCTCAGGAAATCATCAAATCCTATAACCAAGATCAAGGACATAGGATTAATCCCTTTTCCAATTCTTTAACTTTTAGACATTCAAGTTGGTTATCATTATTGCCCTTTAAGTGCCCTCAAACACCTCAATCCATAGCTCTAAAGGGTTGGAAGACTATCCCCAAAGATCCCCTTTTGAACACTCAAACTTGATATTTTTCACTGCCTCACTCGAGCACAGATGCTCTCACTCGATCACAAGTACGGACATCACTCGAGCACAAATGCTCTCACTCGAGCATTGGTACGGACAACACCCGAGCACAAGAGAAAGTGAGACAGAAAGCACATGCCCGACAGCACAACCCTCACCTGAGGCACAAGCTCACTCGAGCACAGATCCTCACTCAAGCACAAGGCCAAAAGCCTCACTCGAGCACCCGCGAGAGAAATCCAGGAAGTGAGGACCCGAGAGCCCCCAACGCTCTCCAAGCACTGGATCACTCGAACACACACCTCTCACCCGCGAGCACACACCTCTCACCCGCGAGCACATACGGCTCACTCGAGCAGATGCCCTCCACCCGCGAGTGAGAAGGCACCCTTATTGCACCTTGCCCGCGAGTGAAGACCAGAAAGCAACCCTTCACTCTGGACTCCCACTATCACTCGAGCAGACCATGCTCACTCGAGCATGTTCTTCGCTCACTCGAGCACAAAGCGATGTGCTCGAGCAGCGTTAATGAAAACCCAGGCGCACTCGCAGCAAAACAAGGGAAAACTCACATATCACTCGAGCAGGATCTTCCTCACTCGAGCAATATTCATCCCTCACTCGAGCACACCCCTGTCTGCTCGAGTGAATCTATCAGATTCCAGGAAAACGCAGCAAACATACCACATTCTCCTAACTCTTGCCCAATTGATCCAAATGGACCCAAAACCTCTACCAAAGCTACTCCCACACAAAATCACTCACTGAATTCAATGGAATCAATAGAATTACCAAAATCCCATTCCATTAACATGCTTTGGTCTAGGGCATCATAATCATCATTTTCCAAAATCACTAACCTTACACCTTTCAATCCCAAATCCATTCTATCTATTCAAAACTCATACCAATATACCATTTCTATAACCATAACATGCCAAACTACCCATTACCCATATTTTCGAAATTAGGGCAATAACTCCAGAAATTCATAACATAATCATTTGGCATGAAATATAGATAGAAAGGTTGGTTTCACATACCTTATCCACTTTCTCAAAGACACTCTTTGATTCTCCAAGCTTCATATTTTCGTGATTCTTCAAACCACCACCAATGGAGAATCTACAACCATCACAATAAAGCTCTCAACTCAAGGATTAACATTAGAGAAGAGAGTTTGAGCTAAAGGGGCCATTTGCTTACCTCAAAAAACCAAATTCTCCTTTCTCTCTCCCAAGCATATTCAGCGAAAATGGAGGAAGGAAGAGAAGAGAGAGAAACCGAGAGAGAGAGAAGAGAGGAGATGGAGATGATGATGATGTGTCTTACTTATGACCCATCCAAGGGTCCACACTTTGCCACTTGTCACCATCTCACTCCAACTCTCATGGGCTCACATGCACACACATACACTTGATTATGCCCCTTGCTCAACTTCACAATCAATCCTAGCCATTGATCTTGAAGCTACCAATGAGTTCCCTCTTCGGCAACCAATCAAATGGTCGGTAACTTTACCGTTTTGCCCCTGATTAGGGAAATTCACTTGGAATTACCATCAACCCATTTTCATATTTCTTAATCACAATTTGGACTCTTGCTAAACCAGGGCTTAGCAGTCCACTAATCTCAGGCTTAATCTCAATAATTATCATTAGTCCTTAATCGAAAATCGGGGTGTTACAATGGGAGAGCTTATAGAGGGTATGGATAAGAGGCATGAGCATATGTTGGCAGAATAGCGGGCACAAGGTGAGCTTCTGTGATCACTTTATGCTAGACTTGATGCTATAGCACTTGGTTTATCCACTCTTGGTCCATTTATGCCTATATCATTTCCTGAGCCAGCATCACCTTTTGAGCCTAGACCTTATTTTATTCCACTTATTCCTTTGCCTATCACTATTTCTAGAAACCTTCTATTCTTTATGCCTGACCCAGAAACATCTGAGACCATTCACATCACCATTGATGATTCAGCTCCTCCAGCCCAGCCAGTTTAGCCTGAGCCAGTGCCTACAACTATTGCATCCCTAATTGGCACTGAGGAAGTGGTTGTCTCCTCTAGTGATCATCAATCACCTGAAAGAACAATGGAAGTGGATATTTCTTCTCAGGACCATGCCCCGCAAAGTCCTCTAAAGGATCTCATTGTGGTTTCTCCTCTGATACTTCCTGACCTTAAACCTTCTAGCTCCTCTTCAGATTCTTCAAGTTTAGATGACTCACATGGCTCGGGGTTTACACCTCTTCCTGTCAATCTCATCTCTGTAGTCAAGCCATTTAGTCCTACCCCTTCTCTTGATTGATCCTACCTTGTGATGAAGAAAAAAGGGGGAGAAGAACTTAGGTGATTTTGTGTGAAAAATAATGTGATGATGTGATTTTTGTAAAAATCTATATGGATATGGGTGCATAGGGTTTAAGGAAGCTTTATTAGTTTCTGTTTTGGTATCATGAACTAATTATGTTAATATCATAAACACATTCTGTAGTTTAAATTTGAAGTTATTTATCAATTGTGGACTAATAATTTTTTGAAATGTATGCAAGGTAAACTCCTACAAAATTATGTTCTTTTGACTTTAACATCATTAAAATTGGATTAAAAAAGGTTTCACAAAACTAAAATTCTCAAGATCATTAGATTTGAATTCAAAAAGATCTTCACTAAGTTATTTCAAAAGAGTTTCTAAGTTAAATTGAACAAACGATTGCATATGAACAGTTTTTTTAATAACTTTGTTCAAAATCACCAAGTTTTATCATCATCAAAATGGGGGAGAATGTTAGATCCCATATGTTTTGATGATAACAAAGATTGGATTAATGATATAAATGGTTTTGATAATAAACAAAAAGGTTTGAACAAAGTAACTAAGCTTTCCATGGCAGGCAAGAGCATTACTCGAGTAAGTACTCAAGTAATGAAGATGAAGTGAAAGACAGAGTATAGGAGAAAGGCATACTGTAAGATTTTTGAAGACATTACTCGAGTAAGCCCTCAAGTAATGACTTTCATTACTTGAGGGACCACTCAAGTAATATGTGAGAAATTGTTCCAGAAAGCTCTCTGTCAAGAATTGAGTGGGATTACTCAAAGGGATTACTCGAGTAATCTACAAAGTTATTTAAGACATTACTCGAGGGGTCATTCTAGTCATTAGAGCAAAAATCATCTAGTAGCTCTCGGCTAAGAAATAAGTGACATTACTTGAAGGGATCACTCGAGTAATCTGTAAAGTTATTTGAAGCATTACTCTCGAGATCACTCGAGTAGTCAGGTAAGCAAAGAAAAAGTTACTCTTGGCCAAGAATTTGATGCCTTTACTCGAGTAATGAGAGAAGAATTGCAAGCATTACTCGAGGGATCACTCGAGTAACCAGAGAAGAAAAGAAAGACTTACTCAAGGGATCACTAGAGTAATCAAGTCTGCCAAGTATTGTAAGATGAATTAGTCGATAAATTACCCGAGTAATATGGTCTTTAAATGTTGACTTAACTTTCTGCCATGTTTTTTGAAGGCTTACTTTAGTAGCCACTCGAGTAATGAAGTATGCTCACTTAAGTAGCCACTTGAGTAATGTAGTACAGAACGCATGATTTTAATCCAACATTTATTGATTTGTTATCTATATGATTAACCTTTCATTGTATTAGTTTTCTAAGTATATTTGCAGAGAAACAATGAAGAAATCATGCATTAAGAGAGAAGTCAAATATATCGTCCGAAACACCTACCTACCACAAACGGCTAGTTTTCAAATTTGAGGAATGATCAAACAAACTTGCGTGACTATAACAAACATGTTTGAAATGCTTCCAACAGACATCACAAATCATCTATATATATGGAGCATTCAAGGAACAAAACACAACAACTGAGAACATAAACTCACATTGATCAATATATTCTTTGTACTTTGTTTTATTATATTCATACTTTGTACTTCAGTGATTATATATTTGCTCTGAGAGAGAGATTTTCATTATAAACTCAATATTTGTTATTAAGACAACTTAAGGTTGTGGAACCTTGAGTTAGGGATTTGATTACTTGTAAGGGGGAACGAGTGTCTAGTGACGGAGCTTGCTCTGTAATGAGGTGCCAAGAACCCTTTAAATCTTGGAAGATATAGTAAAACTCTCAGAAAAGCTCTGAGTACTGAACGTAGGTCAAAGTGGTTGTGGTCAAACCAGTATAACTCCCGGTGTACACTTCGGTGATATTTCTCCTAACTCTTAATTCCTTTAAATTTCCAGTCCTTTTTTATTTAAGCAACAAAATTTCTGGTATCATCCAATTCACCCCCTCTTGGTTGAAACACTTGGTCTAACAAAATGCCCTTGCATCTATGAACTTTATTTCTTCTCTATTTTCATTTACAGTGAATTATAGATATCGCACGACCAAGAAAAGGTGATAAAGGCCAAGTAGGAGGTAAGATTGGGGATCGATATGGAAACAATGAGGAAGAACTAGGTGCAAGACCTGATCCCTTACAGCAGAAAATTCTAGGTATACTGACACAATAGCAAGCTATAATGAATGAAATCCGTGAAAAGTTGTGAGAAGTGTAGCTGAGGTAAGATCGCCTGAAGGATTTGGTGCGGGGTAAAGGTGAAGAAGATCTGCCTGAGGAACCTTGACCAGAAGATATTTTGCCTAAACCTAACGCTGATCTACATAACTGGGTAAGGAGGTTTAGTAAGCATCGACCTCTTATTTTCTAGGGGAAATTTGATGCTTAGATAGCCGAAAACTGGCTATCTTGCTTAGAGAAAATCTTCAATATTCTGCTGTGCCCAGATGAAATCAAGGTCTTACTAGCAGTTTATAAACTTAAGGGTATTACAGACAGATGGTGGAGAAATACTGAACTGATTCTTCAGGGAAGGAATATTTTGGTTACTTGGGACTTATTCCAAGAGAAGTTTACTAAGAAATATTTTCCCCCTTCTATCAATCATGAAAAGGAAAAAGAATTTCTCAATATATAGCAACAAGATAGAGAGAGCTTTGATGATTATCTAGCTTGTTATATCCTATTGTCTCGATATTCTGCATATCTTAAATATTAGGATGACAAGGAGTGGAGTGTGGATATGATGATAGAGGGCTAAAGCTAGAGCTAAAAGAAAAACCGGTTTCAAGGCGTTTCACTGAGTTTAACAACATAGTTGAAGAATGTCGTATCACTGAGACTAACTTGCCAAACTTGCATTTTGATACAAGTAATAACAACAAGGTTGCATCTGGTAGTGGGAGCTTATCCCAGAAATGCAAAGAACTAAGTGGACTATCAAGGAGAGGAAATAAGAAACTGAATCAGGCTAAGGGTTAAAGTAATCGAAGACCTATTCAGGGCAGAACATGCTAGTATTGTAGGAAGCCACACCATCCTAGTTGGACATGTAGTAGTGCTCTATTAATACAGGCTCCACTAGCAACTCAAGCTATAACACTACCAAATAATTGCTATATCTATTGTAGGTCAGGGCCTTATGCTATTAATTGCCTATAGCAACATCAATGTCCTGCTAAGCCCAGACCAATAGCAAAGGGATGAGTATATACGATTACTTAAGAGGAGGCCAGAAAATCTCCTGAATCAATTCAAGGTACGTTTTATCTTAATGGCAATTCAGTATAAGTAATACACGATTTAGGTCCTAATCATTCACTTATTGCATATAATTGTGAGAGACGGTGATAGAGCTCAATATTTATATATTTTTATTAATTAATCTTAGGCTTTTGTAGGACTTAATTGAATATTTTGGGCATAATCAAGTGATAATGTGAGATTGTAGTGAAAGAATAATTTAGGGAATTATATTAGTTAAATTGTTATATTTTTAATTAAATTTTTTTATTCCCATTATTCTTTAATTGTGAGCAAAAGATATTACCTTTGTGAATATAATTTTATAGGTGATGATATGGCACAACTTGAGTGGTTAATGTCAAATATGTTATTTTGGAGCTTAGTGAAGGACAAAATTGGAACATCACAAGTGCAGAATTTATTTTCACATTTTTTCTAAAAGGAGGTTAAATAAGTAAGGGTCTTGTTTGGTGGTTGCACTTTTGTGTCTAATGCCAAAACAGATTTTTATCTCTTATCCAAACATACCTTTAACTCATTTAACCTAATGAATTGAAGAAAGAAAAGGAGTGGGGACCATGGTAAATGAGAGTGGCGGCTAGGAAGAATTAGGAAGCAAAACCGAATGTGAGTAATTGTTGAACCAATGGAGAGAGTAGCTGAAATTGTTGAATGGAAATAAGGGGCTGAACCAAATTGGAGAAGAGAAGCAAGCTGGACCAAACCAAGAGGAGACCGAATTAAAAGAAAGGAAGAGTGAAGCTGACCGAGTTGATTAAGATAAATGGAGTACATGAAGAAAGAGCCACAGTTTTTGACCGAATGGAGAGAATGAGGTGAAGATAGGAATAATTAAAGAAGAACAAAGAGTGCTAGACCAATTTGAGTAAATAGAGAACAAGTGCAGCCAAAATTATTGACTAGTTGAAATTAAAAAGCTAGCTGAACTGAATATGAAAGAAAAAAAGGAGGAGTCGGTGTGTACGTGGGAAAAAGGGGGAAAACACGATGGGAATGAGGGATGAGAGAGGCGACTGGAGTGTTGTGGCTGTGTGTGTGAAAAGAGGGAGCAGCACCGTATGAAAGAAAAAAGGGGAAGATGTTGGAGCTGCATTTGAAGAAGGTTGTTTGATGACCAATTTCTATGGTTATTCTCCTCTCATTCTATCAAGCTTCTTCCTCCTCTTCCATGAGTAGCTAAGCTTTGGTGATTTCTTTGAGTCGGGAAATGGTTTGAGCTTCTAAACTTCAATGGAATTCCTTTAAGTTCTCTTTTTAGTTCATGATTATGTAGCTTGGTTAAGTATGTAATTGTGATCTAGATTGTTCTATGCCAAGTGGATAAACTTGGTGGTTGAGCTAGGAGTTGATTAATTAAGCTTTATATGATTCATATTAGGAGTAGGTTGAGTTGTTTATTCCAACTTGGTTAAGTGGATTTAAATGATAAAACTAAATATTTTGAATTGTTGTAATGGTAATTACAATTTAGAATTGGAAGTTAGTTATTCATCTCCTTGAGTTACTATTAATTGGTAATATTCATTTAATTGCTTTGGTTGAAAGAATTAAATGATTATTGCAAGTATGGAGTTAGTGGTAGCTTAGTTCCATCCTCTTGGCTCATTATGGAATTCAAATCATTAACAAGCAAGGAAGACTAAATCCCCAACTCAAGGGAATCACATTTCATCATTATATCAGTTAATTTAATTTATCTTGTTATTATTGTTAATTTCAATTCTATTTGTTTCTTTGTCTTATAAACCCAAAAATACAAAAATATTGTTTTAGCTTAGATTACTTCATTAGTTTAAAAGTCAAATTCTCAAAATGATTTCTCACAACTTTAAGGTTTTTTATCACTTTACTACTTAGGAACTTGAAAATTAATCTCCTCACAAGAACAACCTAGGTTGAGCTACTACGCTACATTTTCAAACCTAGTTTTATTTTGTGAACTCATACAACATGGGTTCATCAAACGGCTAGGCCTGAGAGTACACAAATTTCCCTATGACCTGGTTGTGTCTACACCCATAGGTGTTAGAAATGTCACAGCCAAAGTCTGTTAGAATTGCATAATAAATGACAAGGGGCATAAATAAATGGTGGATTTAACTTGTTTACCATTGCAGGGTACATGGTATTCTTTATAGATGATATACTGGTCTACTCATGGAGTAGATCAAAATGTGAACAACATTTGAGAATTATATTGAATACACTGAAATCTAAGCAACTCCATGCCAAGCTAAGCAAATATGAGTTCTGGCTTTCAGAAGTTTGATTTCTGAGCAATATAGTATCAAAGTAAGGAGTCTCAGGGAGTGGGGATCCTTGCAAGGTGAAAGTAGTACTAAAGTAAAAGAGGCCAGAGACTGTTTATGAAATACAAGTTTTCTAGGTCTTACCAAATATTACCGAAGATTCATATCAAATTCCTCCAGAATAGCTTTGCCTTAGACAAAGTTAAACTGAAAAGGAAAACTCAACATTATCTATGGAACCATAATTGTGAAGGGAACTTTATTGAGCTGAAACATAAATTAACATCAGCACTGATATTGATAATCCCAAATCCACTATGGACCTTTGTTGTCCTTTTTTATGCCAGTAAGCATAGATTGGGATGTGTTTTCATGCAGCATGGCCATATATTGCCTTATGCAACTAGAGAATGAAAATTGCACTGAAATTTAATTATTATCCCACATATGATTTTAAGTTAGCCACAGTTGTGCTGGTACTGAAAATCTAGAGATGCTATCTCTATGGTGCGACCATAGAACTGTACTTGGACTACAAGAGTTTAAAATATTTATATGATAAAAAAGAGCTAAATGTGAAAAATCACATATGAATGGAGCTGCTTAAATATTACAATCTAGAGATAAAATAATACCGAGGAAAGGCTAATGTAATTACTAACACAATGATCCGTGAATAGCGTAGGTGGCCGCCATGATTACTCATGAGCAGAAACTGATTAAGGATTTTAGAGATCTGAGTCTTTCTAAACAGATTTTGGTCAGTGGTGATGATGTCAGTGAGACATATGCAGAAGCGTTACTTGAAATTTATGGCTACATATGTCTACTAAATTTCGGAGACAAAATTTAATTTAAGGTGGAGAGCTGTAACACCCTGATTTTTATCACCAATGTTCCCTTTATGTAGTGAGATATTTAATGGGATAAAATGGTGAATGATAATGTACATAAAAGGATAAATACTCCAATTGGTGGTCACACACAACATGAGTATGTTTAAAATACAAAGTGTAAACAATTGTATTTGCTGCCAGTGAGTTTCCCTGTGTAGCATTCTTATTGTGTAACACTTTTAGATAGGGAAATAATGTTTAATGCCTATGAAAGTTTCCAGAATAAAAGTAGACTTATCAAGCTTTAATTTGATAGGTCATATATGCCATTTGGAGCTGTACACAAAGAGTTATGAATTTTGGAAGTTTACCTAGTGAAATTGGCCAATTTCTGGGACAACATCCAAAGATTTAAATTCTGGGAATGTTGATCTTCGAGTTGGATAAATGCTATATTTTACCTTAAACTAGAGTCGAAAAGAGTTAAGTAGCATTTGGAAGAGCTTTAATTGAATGTCTACAAAATATGATATAAACTTTCAAAGTTAGAGGAAAATTCTACCAGCCTTTAGCCAAGGTATGTGATAGAGCTCAATATTTATATATTTTTATTAATTAATCTTAGGCTTTTGTAAGACTTAATTGAATATTTTAGGCATAATCAAGTGTTAGTGTGAGAGTTTAGTGAAAGAACAATTTGGGAATTAAAGTAGTTAAATTGTTATATTTTTAATTAATATTTGTTATTCCCATTAATCTTTAATTGTGAGCAAGAGATATTGCCTTTGTGAATATAATTTTGTAGGTGATGATGTGGCATAACTTGAGGGATCAAGATCAAAGATGTTATTTTAGAGCTTAATGAAGGACAAAAGTGGAACATCACAAGTGCAGAATTTATTTTCACATTTTTTCTAAGAGGAGGTTAAATGAGTAAGGGCCTTGTTTGGTTATTGCAATTTTGTACATATCATAAAACATATTTTCACCACTTTATCCAAACAAGGCACAACTCACATTTTAACCTAAAGACAACTGAAGAAGCAAAGGAAGTGGGGACTATTGTTTTGTGTGTGAGAGTGGCGGCTATTGTAAAAGGGAGGCGTGAAAGGGCAAAAAGGCTTTTCGGCCGACAATAGATGAAGAATGGAATAAAGAAAGGAGGAGAGGGGGGGCATGAGGCATCGAAGGGAAGAGAGAAAAGTTAGTTTTTGCGGCTGCAAAAGAAAAGTGGACACGATGGAATTGAAGAGAAAAGGGTTGCGGCTGTGAGATGAGGAAAGGGGGAGCAGCACCGAAATTGAAGATAGAATAGAGTATGCGGCGGCTGTGTAAAAGGGGTGCTGTGCAGAATTGAAAAAGAAAGAGCTATTTTGATTGGGTGGCTGCTGTAATTCCATGGCCAATTATTTCTTCATCCATCAAGCTTCATCCTCTTCTTTCATGAGTAGCTAAAGTGTTGGTGATTTCCTTCAGTTGGGCAATGGTTTGAGCTTCTAAACTTTAATGGAATTCCTTTAAGTTCTCTTTTTAGTTCATGATTATGTAGCTTGGTTAAGTATATAATTGTGATCTAGATTGTTCTATGCCAAGTGAATAAACTTGGTGGTTGAGCTAGGAGTTGATTAATTAAGCTATGTATGATTCATATTAGGAGCAAGTTGAATTGTTTATTTCAACTTGGTTAAGTGGATTTAAATGATTAAACTGAATATTTTGAATTGTTGTAATGGTAATTACAATTTAGAATTGGAAGTTAGTTATTCATCTCCTTGAGTCACTATTAATTGGTAGTATTCATTTTATTGCTTTGGTCGAATGAATTAAATGATTATTGCAAGTATGGAGCTAGTGGTATCTTAGTTCCATCCTCTTGACTCATTATGAAATTCATATTATTAGCAAGCAAGGAAGACTAAAACCTCAACTCAAGGGAATCTCATTTCATCATTATTCTAGTTTATTAAATTTACTTTGTTATTAGTGTTAAATTCAATTCCATTTGCTTCTTTGTTTAAAATCCAAAAAAATACAAAAATATTGCTTTAGCTTAGTTTACTTCATTAGTTTACAAAAGTCAAATTCTCAAAATGATTTCTCACAACTTTAAGTTTTTTCTATCACTTTACTACTTAGGAACTTGGAAATTAATCTCCTCACAAGAACGACCTAGGTTGAGTTACTACGCTACATTTTTTAACTTAGTTTTATTTTGAGAACTCACACAACATGGGCTCATCAGTACGAAAATGGCAAAAATATATTGGCAAAATACTCATTTGGCTAAATAAAGCCCAAATGTCAAACCCCTTAACATTTCGTTATGCGTAAGGTGTTAAAGACACAATTCCATAGGCATACAAAAATAGTACAAATATACTGATAAGAAGTACTTGTTTACATACAGGAGTCTCCCTCCAGAGTTTGATTAAATATACACAATTTATCCAAAATATCAAAATTAAACTAAACATAACCAACAACTCTATTCTCTTGACCTGCATACCTCAGCTACCAGTATTTACCATTTTGCCCTCTGAGACGCTAGCTTCTGCTGGAATAGTTTTAATTTTGAAAAAGAGTGAGATTCAAATGAATCTCAGTAGTAACATACAATCGATCATATAAAATGTGATAATTAGATATATAATACACCATATAGTGTAAAATGAAAGTCCATACTGTATCATGTGTGTGCACAATGCTTAAGGTTAAATGACTATTTGGATCCCCTACTTGTCTGTGTACCTCAGCTGGGTCCTAGACCACAGCTAGATAATGTGCCCTAGGCATCATGTTCATATCATAGAAGATGGCATACATAAAGTATATAAACAATTACATCGTATATGAAAAAAAGAGTTACTACCTTAAGTCCAATTAAGTCCTTAGTTCGATCTGGCTCGAGCTCAACAGTTTGGTCTTAAAATTTCAAGTTTACAAGAATTAGGTTAACACCCATTCATGTGCCAATTTAGACTTCTCCAATTACTTTTATTGGTTATATTAGTCTAACATTGCGAAATTACTAAAATGCCCTTACGGACCCAATCTAAGCCCCTTTTTACCTGGTCCGACTGTACTTTTCCAGAAATTTTAACCAGGGCTATTCCTACACAATTTTATGTGAAGAATCCATTTTTGACCTCAGTTTTTACAAAATCACTACCAAATGATAGTTTTGCCCTTGATAGCCCCTAATTAGGGTTTTGTAATTTCACTTTATGGGGCTTATCTCACAAAGTGATCAACATCAACCCTATACAATTTTCCCTCCTGAACACCATGGAACTATCATATTAATGAAATTCTAGCTCTTACCCATATTTCTAGCTCTAGCCAAAACTTATGCTTAAAAGAGAAAAATGTGATTTTTGAGATTCAACACCTAAAGCTTGCTCCTTTTCACTCTTAACCCATTGTTAATCCATTTAAACACTTTCTAGACATGATTTGAGGAAATTTGTGCTACATAACTCCTTAGGGTTTCAACATCTCACACTTATAAAAAGAACAACCAAATCACAAATCCAGCCAAGAACCACAACAACACCAACACACCAAAGGAGTTGAAGTTCTTAAAGTTACCTCGTGATCCTTGGATTTTCTCTCTCTAGACATCCCACTCTCTCTCTCTTCAACCTTAAAGATTTGCATGCTACCCATGATTATTCATGAAGATCAAGAGCTTAAAGAGGTTGTGACACAGATTAGGAAGCAAAATCACTTGAAAGCATAAGCCTTACCTTTAATTTTTCTTCCTTGAGCTCTCTCTCTCTTTTTATTTGATGACGAAGGCTTGAAAATGGAAGGAAAAAGATGAAGACAAGACTAAAATATCTTCATTATTTCCTTAATTAATTATTATTGTTAAATTGGGTTTATGACATAAGAATGGTACTTGACCATATCCCTTACCAATTTGTGTCGTAAACTCCCCATTCCATATGAACCAATTTTCCTTCCCTTTCATTAGCCCAAAATTACACCTAAATGGTCCTTCCCAAACCAATTTGGGCTTCATCCAATTATCTCAACTAAATACCCAAGTATATAATATTTTATTCTTAATTAACATGTGCTCATACTTTAACAATTATAATCCCTTTGCTTTAGATTGATGAAACTTGGCATATCATAATCCACCAATAAAGGGAAACCCATATTGAGTCTAGTTTCATGGAAAAATATAGAATTTAGCCAACTGGAAGCTCATAATTCCCAGAAATTCGTTAAACTTTACTTGTTCAAGATTTTGTTCCAGAAGTAGGGTCTACCTTTGAAAAATCATATCTCTTAGTATATAAATCCAAAAATTTCTCATTACCTATCAAATTAAAGCCTAGGATGTCTACTTTGATCATATAAAATTTCACATTTTTTTAACATCATTTGGTAATCCAAAATCACATGACAATCTCGCTGCCTCACTGGAAATTACTTTGGCAGCGCTATTCACATTCCAATTTTTAGTGTTTAATTTCTATGATCCAGAATTTATAGCCAGAGGCTATTCAAGGTGGGTCAATATTCACCATGCCATTTCATTATATGCCACAAATAATTACAAGGCATATTGGTGAATAAAATTCAAGGTGTTACAATTCTCCCCATCTTAAATAAATTTCATCTCTGAAATTTGCTACATATACATAGCCATACACTCTAGGTTGGGAATTGTCAAATGGTGGCCATATAAGGTAACCTCAATAACTAGTTCAATGCCCCACCTTTCGACTAAGGACTGGTGACTTACACAGGCGCCTATACACCTGGCACTGCCCTTAATCTCTAGAGGTTTCTGCCTCTTGCCAATATAACAGTTTTGTTTGCTTTGAGCAGCAGATAGTCTCTGCTTAATCGATTTGTACTCATGTATCCCTAGGGCCGCAACCTACCTTATTTTACGACTTAATGCGTCTGTCACTACATTGGCCTACCTTGGATGATATTTACTTCCCAAGTCATAATCCTTTAATAACTCTATCCACCTACATTGCCTCATATTCAGCTCTTTCTAATTATATAAATATTTCAAGCATTTGTAGTCGCAATACAACTCTACGATCACACCATGGAGATAATGTCTCAGAATTCAATACAAACACTATTACTACCCACTCAAGATCATAGGTGAGATAGTTCAATTCATAAAGCTTCAGTTGACAAGATACATATGCCCCACTTGGCTCACATCAAATCACATCCCAATCCATGCCTACTCGTATCTGGGATTCTCAATATTGGTGTTATAATAAATTTTCATCTAAGCTCTCTGAAGCTCCTCTTACAATCAATATCCCATGTATAATATTGAGTTTTTTTGGGGAAATTCAAGTAGACCCCTCATAATAATCAACAAGACTCAAAAAACTGCTTATCACAACCACAGTTTCTGGCCTTCCCAGTTCAATACTACTTTCAAACCTTGAATAAGTTTAGGGGACTTTCTAACCTCTTCCTGAATTATTACATAAACCTCACCTAAAGCTTCTAGTCTAGACTCCCTAGTTGTTGCTTTTGTGGGCAATGCCTAGTAAAATGCCCTAATTCTCTACACTAATAATAGATCCGGCTAGCTAGATCCTATCTATTTAGACCGTATCTTCCTACTACAATACTACACATTTTACTAGGATGGTAGGGCTTGTAACAATGCCTGCATTTTTTGCCATTAGAGAAATTCTGACCTTTACGACCTTCAACCTGCTTCACCCTTTTTATTGTTCCCTCTGGTCAATTCATCTTGATCTTTTAATTTTTGTGGGGAACTCCCACTACTAGACACATCCCTGTAATTATTGCTCCTATCTGAGTGCAATCTCAAAGAGTCCTTCTCGGCAAATTGGCACTCTACAATCGCATTGTTAAACACTGTAGAGTGTTTAGAAACCAATTTCTTTTTTAGCTTTAGCGTTAACCCTTGTACCAATATATCGGAGCTCCACTCTTTATCATCCCGATGTCTTAAGTATAAGAATATCGAGAAAATCATATATAACGTGCTAGGTATTCCTCAAAACTTTCTTAGTTATACTACTATATGTTTAGGAATTCTTTTTCTTTCTCCAGTCTATTTGATCTAGAAAAATATTCTTTATTAAATTTTCTTTGGAATAATTCCCATGTTATCGAAATATTTCTTATTTGCAGAATCAACACTGTGGTTTTCAACCATCGACCTACATCTGCTTCTAGTTTGCAAATGGCAACTGAAGCTTGATGTCATCAGGACACGTCAGGATTTTTAATATTTTCTCTAGTCTGGATAACCAATCTTCTGCTTACAGAGGATCGAATCTCCCTTAAAAAGTAGGAGGTTGTTGTTTTTCAAACCTTTTCACCCATGTCCGGAGAACATTAAATTCATAAAAAAATACGGGTGGTGGCTCCTGATAAGGTTGCTCAAGTTGATTACGTTCCCCTTCTTGCCTTCCCGGGTGTTTTAACCTTTCCTATCTCTGTCTAACCACTCACAGTTCATCTCTAAAATTTTTCATCATGGTTTGTTGTTGTGCCATCCTGCCCAGAATTCTTGATTGTAACCACTAAAATGAAATACATCATCAGGGACTACTAGAAGTCCTGTAAAATCACAACAAAACATCTAACCAAACCTTGGGTTGCCTCCCAAGTAACAATAAATTTATAATCTTCAGCCAGACTTCCTGAAACAAACTATTAATCAAAAGTATCAAACACCATGATTACCTTGTCTTCATTTTTTTCAAGTAACAATATTTCAGACACCAACAATGATTATTCAAGGTAATTAATTGTACTTCTTCAATCATAGACAATTTAAGAGTACAATCATTTACTGAATTCAAATAAAGCACAACATGCATGTATTCGCAAACAAATTTAGGAATTTCTAAAAATTTAGAGCATCCCGTAAAATCTACTTAACTCTCATCAGTAAGATTCAACACTTCAACATGAGAGACATGAACAATAGCTATTGGAACATCCACATTAGTTTCAACATCAAAATGACAGGAGTTAGGCTCCACAACCAGAACTTCTTCTATACTACAGACTCTATCCTCTCCAAAAGTGATTTCAAGTTCCTTATCACATACCACAAGAGCTAAAGTTTCATTCAATTCCACATCCTCAACTTCTGCACAATAATCATCATCAACATAAAAAGTGGTCATCATGCTTAAAGAATTATCTTCCCTCATAGTCTCAACTAATGAAATAATTTGACTCACATATATTCCAATATTTTGGACACTTGACTCAACACTAGTGACAAGTTCCTTTTGCTCTCTACTAAACTCCTCACATAATCTTTCTAAATCAGATTTTTTTCTTATACTCAAGAGTTTGTTCTTCAATATGTGAATAAGAGTAGAAAGGAGGATTAAGACAATACCTGAATATGGATCCAAAGACTCTTGTTGCTCTAAAATTCCACTAGGATAAGAGGAATTATCAAAACAATTTTGGTTCATAATGAAATCATCTTTCACATAATGATTGGAAGTGCTATATGGATAATGCTCATAGGAATGACACTCTCCATAATAAGCACCAGAAAAGCAATTATAAGGAGAAGAATTTTCAATCCATCCATCATTTACCTATTCTTGTCTCATTCCATCCACATGTATTCCTAAAAAAGAACCAATTTATGACAATTTATCACCAACAAAATGCTGTGAATAATCTTTTTTTAAATTTTTTTAAAGAAATTTTAACAACTAAATTAGTATTAAAATTACTTGGTATTGATATTAATAACTACAATCCCCGGCAACGGCGCCAAAAACTTGTTATGAGTGTAAATAGTCTATTAAATAGTGCAAGTGTACATTGTTGTAATCACGTAATATAGAAGTGAGTAAAATATCGTTCCCACGAGGATTGATCACTAATTACCAAAATGAGTAATTTTAACTCTATTTAGTCTATCGATTAGTTGGTGATTGATATTTCAAAATTAAAAATAATTAAATATGAATGCAAATGATATGAAAACAATTATGAGAAAAAGTCCTAAGGATTATATTTCACTTAACAAATTTTGGATTGAATCACTTATCTATTCTAGCCCAATTTATTCCACATTATTAACAGTCGGGTTTCCCTAATTTAATTACTAGCCTCTTCTAAGGTCAAGAAATTCTATAATTAATTGTTAATCCAATATATTCCTATATGAATTTAAGTAATTAATTTTGCATTAAGATTTATGGAAATCAGTAAGACTACACAACTCATATAAATATATTCCTATTTCATATGCAAGTCATGGTTTTAATTATAAGATCTAAATAAATGCATCTCCTTCTGGTCTCAACATACATATTGAAATCATTCAAAAGATGGTCAGTCAATCAAAAGCATTAAGAATAATAATTAAAACTCAATCATGAAGGAGAAATTCAAACTAAATTTAATAAGTTAAGATTCAATCCATCATTAGTAAGCTACACCATCACCTTAGGAAAATTACAAATTTAACACATTATGAAATGAAAAACAAAACCAAAATAAATTAACATTACATAAAACTTAATTAATAAATTCTAAAACATACGTATACAACAGCTAGATGCATGAAAATGGAGAAAATCTAGCCGTCCCTTTAGGAGGTAAAACCTTCCATGTAGGTGGCAACCTATACCATCCATAAAGGAGGACTACCTAAGCCTTCCATGTAGGAGGCATGCAGGAATTAAATACAATGCATGAAACTACTCTAAGATGGTGTATGTGGAGAAGAGAGGAAAGAAATGGATATGAAATGGTTTCTAAAATGTGAAGGAGAGGGTGGCTATATATAGGGAAGAATGGAGTAAGGTGGATGAAATGTGGTAGATGAAGTAGTAGATGAAGTAGTAGATGAAATGGAAGATGAATTGGTAGATGGAATGGTTAGTGGAATGGTAGATGATTCTCACTATCAAATTCCAAGCAAAATTCAAAACCCTTGGAGATAGAATTGGGTTTTGATCTCAACATAAAAGTTGTAGAGCTCTTTCTTAGCTTTTTATCCATACATAGAACGTCCTAATCGAACATCTAGAGCTCTATATATTGCCTGAAAACTGAAAGAGGGTCTAATTTAGTATTTTTCAAAAAATTCTATTTTGTTTCAAAATCATTATTTATTTATTAATTATACTCAAATTCATTAAATTGAGCTCAAATATCATCCACAAAATCATCATATAAGGAAAAATAAATATGCAAATATTTTACATATCAAAGGGCCTTACATTTTGCTATCAGATAAAGTGATTCTGGCAACAAGATAGTATATTGATAAGTTCTTGATTATATGGTGGAAGGAAATATACGCAGAATGGGGTACTAGGGAAGTAAATCACCCTGTCTGTCAACCAGCCATGAGGAACAGTGGAGTACTAAAGGGTAGTAAGTGGTGCAATACCAGACTAAAGTTGGTTTAAAGACATTGTGAAACCAAAGGAACAGGGTACAGTTAGGGCTAGTGTTCAGACCACACATTGTATCTAATCAGGCGAAGGCAGCTAGTATTATGTTTGAGACAAGAGTAGTCTTAGGGTACCATTGGTCAGGAGTAGATAGAACTAGTATCTGCATTTTGGCACAAGCACATAAAAGTTAAGCATGCTCAACCCAGAGAAATTTTAGGATGGTTGAACCCTGGGAAGTTAAGTTGGCAAGGTCATGGCGACTTGAGGAATGATCATCTTAATTATGTAATTTAAATGATGTTTAGAAGCATGGAGATGATGTCGATGTAAGTATTAATCTTAGTTCGAATCATTTCTATTGTGGTAATAACTACGTAGAAATGTTCATTTGATAAGGTTATGGGAAACTTGAGGTGTAGTAAATGTTTGAGGTTTCTCCGTACTAAGTGATGATCATTAATGACACCGTAATGCTAAAAGAATGTAGACATGATACACAGTGCTATAAGATGAATGGTGATTATATCTTATATTGATCATAGAGGATCCGATCTGATGATAATAAAGGCAGATGATAGGGTTGAATTGGATCTAAGCTGAAATAGTGCTTAGGTCAAAATATGAATTGGTTGCACTATAGTTATGTTCCATGATGGAAGTTTGAACCTTGTAAATAGTGTTAAACCTTCAGTAATATTTTGAGAATAATATCCAAATACCGTAGAGGTTAGAATAGGCACTATTGATCATAATTCTTAGTAAAACTATTGGGTATACTTGAGGAAAATGATTTCCAATCTGTGTGATATTGAGGTTATAGATTTCATAATGAACCTAAAAGTTGGGTTAGAGACCATAGGCTGTAAAATCCTACATGCCAGATATGTTCTAGTGGACCTGTATGGACTTGTGTGTCCAGAGGTCCTAAGACCTAATGAACCAATATGTCCTTAGGCAGGCAAATTTATTTAGAATTGTGTTGGGCTAGTGATGATCTGTGGAATTGAGGAACAATATTCTTGCGGACATAAATCTTTGCAGAAAGGGATTTTGAAACTAGCTAGTTATTAAGTCTAGCATAGGGAAAGATTATAATCATAAAATATTCCCTTAAAGGATTGATTGAGGTGATAGCCCTCTGATTAAATGAGAGAAAGAATTAATCTGCCTGCTATTCCACTAATTTGAGGCTATACTAGGAGTCAATTAATGAATGGCAAAGAATATGTTGAAAGGAATGAGTAGAAGGGTTGCCAAGTAAATCATAACCGAGGAATCAACTATTAAGTTTTGATTCCACAAAAATTTGAAATGGCCTAGAATGATTTAAGTTGATACGGGCCAGGAACTAACACAGAGGAACATAGAGTTCATGTGCAGTCAAGTGTTATAAGAGGTTCCAGTAAGACTCCTACTAAATCATCCTGACATTATTAAAGCCCATAGGAGGAGATAAACATCAGAGTGTGCAACAAAAGTCTACGACTCTATGTTGATTATAGGAAGTTGCATAAGGTGACTATTGAGAATTATGTTAAATACAAGAAAATCTAGACAACTCCAAACCAAGCTGAGTAAATGTGAGTTTTGGCTTTCAGAAGTTAGACTTTTGGGCCATATAGTCTCACAGCAAGGAGACTATATGGCCCAAAAGTATTAAACTGAAGGGGATCCTTGTTGGGGGAAGCAATATTAAACTGAAAAAGGCCAGAGAATATTTTTGAAATATGCAGTTTTCTGGGTCTTACTGAATATTACTAAAGATTTATACTAAATTTCTCCAGAATAGCTTTGCCTTTGACAAAGTTAAACTGAAAGAGAAAACTTAACATTATTTGTGGGATCATAATTATGAGAGAAGCTTCCCTGAAACTAAAACTCAAACTGGAATTGGAATTGAGACTGAAATTAATGTTAGCACCAATATTGATACCCCAGATCCACTGTATACCTTCATTATCCTTACTGATGCCAGTGGGTATGGACTGGGAAGTGTTTTAATGCAGCATAGCCATGTATTGGCTTATGCAACTAGAGAATGAAAGCCTCACTAAAATTTAATTATTATCCCATACATGATCTTGAGTTAGCAGCAATTGTACTGGTACTCAAAATCTAGAGACACTATTTCTATTGTGTGATGGTAGAAATGCACAGCTACCACAAAAGTTTAAAATATGTATATGATTGAAAAGAGCTGAATGTAAGAAACCACTGATGGATAGAGATGCTTAAAGATTTCAATCTTGAGATAAAATATCACCCAGGAAAGGCTAGTGTCATTGATGACGTATTGAGCATTAAAATAGTACGGGTGGCAGTCATGATGATTCATGAGCAAAACGGATTGAAGATTTCAAGGATCTTAGTCTATATAAGCAGATTTTGATCAATAGTAATAATGTTAGTGAGACATATAATGATCTAAGAGCACTAATTGAAAAAGCTTAGATCAAGGATAGAAGAGCATAAACTATCAGAAACATGTAATTAAATACGAGGATATGGATATATGGGATGATTTGACGTATGAAGTCATACCTAACTGAGTTATTTATTGGTAGGAGAAAGTTAGATCCCATATGTTTTGATGATAACAAAGATTGGATTAATATTACAAAATTTTTAAATCAAAGGTTTGAACAAAGTAACTAAGGCCTTGGTTGTAGGCAAAAGCATTACTCGAGTGGGTAGTCAAGTAATGAAGATGAAGGAAAAGACAGAGCATAGAAAAAGGAAACTGTGATATTTTTTAAGACATTACCCGAGTGAGCCCTCAGGTAATGACCTTCATTACTCAAGGGACTACTCGCGTAATGTATAAGAAATTGTTCCAGAAAGCTTTTTGTCAAGAATTGAGTTGGATCACTTATGGGATCACTCGAGTAATCTATAGAGTTATTTGAAACATTACTCGAGTGACCACTCAAGTAATCAAAGAAACCATCCAGTAGCTCTCAGCCAACAAATGAATAACATTACTTGAAGGTATTACTCGAGTAATCTGTAAAGTTATTTGAAGCATTACTCGAGGGACCACTCGAGTAATCAGGTAAGTAGAAAAGAAGTTACTCTCGGCCAAGAATTTGATGCCTTTACTCCAGGGACCACTCAAGTATTGAGATAAGAATTGAAAGCATTACTCGAGGGATCACTCGAGTAATCAAGTCTGCCAGGTATTGTAAGATGAATTACTCTATGACTTACCCAAGTAAAATGATCAAGTAAACATTGACTTAACTCTGCCAAGTTTTTTAAAGGTTTACTCAAGTAGCCACTTGAGTAATGAAGCATAATCACTCGAGTAGTGTAGTACAAAAAGCATGATTTTAATCCAACATTCATTGATTTGTTATCTATATTATTAACCTTTCATTGTATTAGTTTTCTAAGTATATTTACAGAGAAACAATGAAAAGATCATGCAATGAGAGAAAAGTCAAATATATCATCCGCAACGTCCGAAACGCCAACCACAAACAGCTAGTTTTCAAATTTGAAGAATTGTCAAACGAAGCTACGCGACTTTAATGAACATGTTTGAAATGTTTCCAACGGACATCACAATTCATCTATATATATGGAGCATTCAACAAAGAACAAAACAAAACAATTAAGAACATGCAAAATTACATCGATCATTATATTCTTAGTGTTCTATTTTCTTATATTCACTCTTTATACTTCAGTGATTATATATTTTCTCTGTGAGAAAGTTTTTCATTACAAACTCAATATTTGTTATTGAGACAACTTAAGGTTGTGAAACCCTGAGTTAGAGATTTGATTACAACGTGTAAGGGGGAGCGATTGACCATTAAGTGAACTTGCTGCGTACTGAGGTGCCAAGAACCCACTAAATCTTGGAAGATATAGTGAAACTCTCAGAGAAACTCTAAGGAAAATATGTAAGTCAAAGTGGTTGTGGTCGAACCAGTATTACTCTCAGTGTTCAATTTACCCCTTCTCTTAGGTGAAACGCTTGTTCTAACATTTGGTATCAAAGCGTAGGTCTTCTTGTTAAGGTATAACAACCTAAGAAGGATCTAATGGCAAGTATGGATGAAGGAATTCTTCCCGATAAAGCTTCTATCACCAGACCTTCGGGTTTTAGTGGCGAACGCTTCTCTTTCTGGAAAGCCAAGTTTAGAGTATTTGTAATGGTTATAGAATATGGACTATGGGACATGATTAAGAGTGGAAACTACAAACTTGAGAAAATTGTAGATTCATAGAAGGTTTCTAAGACACCAGCAAAATATCATGAGAATGACAAGAAACTTATCACACTCAATAGCAAGGCAATTCTAATTATTCAAAGTGCCTTAAGTCAAAATAAGTACTTCAGGATTTGCACACTTTTAACGGCTAAAGAAGTGAGGGAAGCTCTAGACATAGCTTACGAAGGAACTTTAGGAATAAAAGAAAACCAGATCAATACTTTGGTTACTAAATTTGATTTACTTCGAATGAAATCTGTTGAGTCAATAGATGAATTTGAACTTAGATACACTCATCTTATTAATCAACTTGCAGCACTTGGGAAAGTCTATGATCAACATACCTAAGTATGAAAGATTTCGAATATTCCCTCTAAAGACTGGGAGGCCAAAGTCACCGCTATTGAGGAAGCAAAGGGTAAATCAATGCGATCAGTTACTTCTCTATTCGGAATCATTTCTGAATATGAAAGTAAATTAAAGTTCAAATGAGAGCTAGAAGATATTGGTGACAAGAAGAAGAGAGGCCTAGCACTAAAAGTAAAAGAAGAAAATCAAGATGAGAATGAAGAGTTTGATGATGATGAAATGGGCCTAATGAAAAAATGATTCAGAAAGCTTTACAAGAAAGGCCAAGGATTAAAAAACTTTCAGAAAGGAGGAACAAGCAGTAAAGAACACATCATCTACTATGAATATGGAAAGCCAGGACATATCAAATCAGAATGTCAAGAATTGACTCAGAAGAATAAAGAAAAGAGAAAAGGCAAGTTCTACAACAAGAAGAAAGCCTTTGTATCTGCCATATGGGGAGATAGTTCATCTGATGAAGATAGCGATGATGAGGAAGTAGCTAATATCTGTTTGGTCGCTCAAGAAGAATTAGAAGAAGAAGAGGTAACTAATTCTGATCCTACATATAATGAATTACGTTCTAAATATAATGCTTTACATTCTGAATTCATCAAAGTAGTTAAGGAATTAGTTGTTTTCAAAAAGAAAAACAAAAATCTTGAAGAAAAACTCAAAGATGGTTTAGAAAAGGATTGTGAAAATTGTTTGTCTTTGTAAAAGAAAAAAACTGATCACACGAAAACTCTTGAAAAATTCACTAAAGGGAGTAAGCTACTAAATGTAATTTTAAAAGCTCAACAATTTGTAAATGACCAATCTAGTATTGGATATGATCCAAAATCATTATAGAAGAAAAGGAAGAAAAAACCAAGAGGTAAGACATACTTGAGTTACTTTCAGTATTCTGTTCACACATCAAATCCTTTTGCATATTCCAATTACTGTAATAGAAAGGGTCATTATAGTTCATCATGCATTCATAAAAAGAAAGGAAAAATAGAAACATACAAATGGGTACCTAAAGGTTCATATGTTCAGAAAATATTTTGTACAACCCAAAAGGACCCAAAAAGATGTGGGTACCTAAGACTTAATCGTATTTGATTGCAAATATGTCTTAAAGCATCCAAAAATAACAAATGGTACATAGACAGTGGATGCTCCAAACATATGACCGGTGATTTCAAAATTTTTACCATGATACAACCTAAAGAAGGTGGGAAGGTAAAATTTGGAGGAAATCAATTCAAAAAGATAGCAGGAATTGGTGAAATCAAAAACAATAAAGGCATATAAGTCAAAGACGTATGTTACGTTGAAGGATTGTGCCATAATTTACTAAGCGTAAGTCAAAGTACAGATAAAGACAACTGGGTAATATTTGACTCAGACGAATGTCTAATTGTAAATAAGAAAGACTTATAATTAGATAAGAAGAATCTTAAGGCAAAGGTTAGAGCAAAAAGGGAAGGTAACTGATATACTCTTGATATCAGTAGAAATGATTCTGAAAATTGTTTTCAAAGTAATGTCGATGAAAGTTGGTTATAGCATAAGAGGCTAGCTCATGCCAACATATACCAACTAAGCAAACTTCTCAAAAATGATTTAGTACTTGGATTACCCAAATTAAATTTCAAAAACGATTTGATTTGTGACGCATGTCAGAAGAGTAAACAAACTAAATCATCTTTCAAATTGAAAAATTAGATCATAATAAACAGACCACTTCAATTATTACACATGGATTTAGTTGGACTAGTAAGAGTTAAAAGTCTTGGTGGCAACTTATATTCATTGGTCATTTTTGATAATTTCTCTAGATTTACATGGACTATTTTTCTATCATTAAAGGTTGAAACCTTTGTAGAATTTATTGTTTTTGTTAAGAAAGTGCATAATGAGAAAGGTATGTCCATAGCAGGTATTAGGACTGATCACAATGGATAATTCAAAAATCAAGCCTTTAAAGATTATTGTGATACTAATGGCATTGATCACAATTTCTCCGCTCCAAGGACACCTCAACAAAATGGAGTCGTCGAACAAAAGAACAGAGTATTCCCTGAAATGGCTAAAGTAATGCTGAATGAAAAGAATGTGTCTCAAGTTTTCTGGGCCGATACAATGAGCACAACATACTACATTTCAAACAGAGCCTACATTATAACAAAACTTGGAAAGACACCATACGAACTATACAAAGGAAGGAAGTTAAACCTTGCTCATCTGCACATCTTCGGTTGTAAGTGTTTCATTCATAATAATAGTAATGATAACTTACAAAAATTTGATTCTAAAACAGATGAAGGAATTTTCCTAGGCTATTCTAACTGGAGCAAAATGTACAGAGTTTTCAATAAACAAACATGTATTGTTGAAGAATCAATTCATGTTGTATTCAATGAATTTAAAACCTCTGACAAAACTATTGATGATGAGCAGGAAGTTGTTTTAGATCAAGAAAATAGTCAACCTAATCCTAAATCTTTCATCCCAAAAGTTGATCAAACCAAGAAAGAAGATTAGTCATTAAGAAAACTTAGAGCCTAGAAATATAATAAAAGTCATCCCTTGGAGCAAGTCATAGAAGATGTGAATGAAGGAGTCAAAACTAGGAATAAAATTTTCAATGAAGTTAGTTTTTGTGCATTTATTTCTAAGATTAAACCTTCTAACATTGATGAAGCCTTATGACACAATGATTGGTTAATAGCAAAGCAAGAAGAACTAAACCAATTTGAAAGGAATCAAGTTTAGGATTTGGTACCCCGACCTAAGGATCATCCTATCATTGGCACTAAATGGGTATGCAAGAACAAACTTGATGAATCCGCAATCATTGTTAGAAATAAGGCAAGATTGGTGGACAAAGGCTATAATCAAGAAGAAGGAATTGATTATGAGGAAATGTATGCTCCAGTGGCTAGATTAGAAGCTATACGAGTACTTTTAGCCTTTGTATGTATCAAAGAATTCAAACTCTATCAAATGGATGTAAAAAATGCATTTCTAAATGGCTAGATCATGGAAGAAGTATATGTAAATCAACCTCCAGGTTTTGAAGATGTAACCAAACCTGACCATGTTTTCAAACTACGAAAAGCTTTATACGGTTTAAATAAGCTCCTAAGCATGGTATGAAAGGCTCGGTAAATTTCTTGTTGATCAAGGTTTTGTACTAGGAAAAGTTGATACAATACTTTTTACAAAATAAAAATGAGATGATATCTTAATTGTACAAATATTTGTTGATGATATAGTTTTTAGTGCTACTAATGAAACCTTGTGCAAGGAATTTTTTGAGATAATGTAGGGGGAGTTTGAGATGTCAATGATAGGAGAATTGTATCTCTTTCTCAGTTTGCAAATCAAACAAAGAAAGAATGGAATTTTCATATCTCAAATGAAGTATTTGAAAGAGCTATTGAAGAAGTATGGAATGGATGAAGCAAATGGAATGGACACTCCTATGAGCTCAACTATATTGCTTGGTGCTAATGTCAAGGGAAAAGATTAAAACATCACAAGATATAGAAGAATGATTGGAAAAGATTAAAATATCACAAGATATAGACGAATGATTGGATCATTACTCTATCTCACTACAGGCAAACTTGACATCTAATTTAGTGCTAGTATTTATGCAAGATATCAGTCAGCACTAAAGGAGTCACATGCTCAAACCGTCAAATATATCTTTTGATATCTTGCTGACACGACAGAATTAGGTCTCTGGTATCCAAAAGGAAGAAATGAATATCTAGTTGTATACTCAGATTCTGATCATGGAAGTTACAAGATAGACAGAAAGAGTACCAATGGACAAAGTCAGTTTCTTGGAGGTTCACTTGTGTCATGGTTTAGAAAGAAACAAAATACAGTGTTGTTTTCATCAACAGAAGCTGAGTATGTTGTAGCATCAAGTTGTTGTACACAAGTGTTATGGCTGAAGTAACAACTATAGGATCTTGGTATTTATTTGAAGGAGATACCAATATACTATGACAACACTAGCATGATAAGCTTGGTAAAGAATCCAGTTCAACATTCTAGAACCAAGCATATTGATGTTAGACATCACTTCATCAGAGATCATATCCAAAAGAAAAATACCAAAGTGATATTCATTCCAACTCATCTTCAACTAACTGATATCTTCACAAAACCCCTAGCAAAAGATCAATTTCTATTTATTAGAAGAGAATTGGGAATGGTAAATCTCAATGAACTATAAGTTGTTTAGTGTTTACAAAATGTTAGATGATGTTATTTATTGATGTTTTGATGATTACTAACTGAAGTATTGGAGTTTCTAGTAATTTGTTTTGCAGGATCTTGGTATTTTGTTTTAGGGTATGAAAAGTAGAGGTTAACAGAGTACTATATCACTCAAGGGACAACTTCAAGTAATCCATATTACCCGAGTGATAACTGGAAGTGATGATAAACATTACTCGAGTAACCACTGGAGTGATGACCTTGAAAATGAGGTAGAGAAGCATCAATCTAAAAGGAAATGGCAAAACGGTTGAAAGTGAACAAGTCAGCAGCTCAAAATACAAATCACTCGAGTAGCTACTCGAGTGATACCATAGACTTACTCGAGTAAGCCATTGAGTGATCATGACAGCATATTACAAATTAACTTGTTTTCAACTCAATTCTGCTTAAAGTGTCATCAAATTATCAAGGGAATATACATGGATAATTACAATATTATTCATGCCAGGTATGTATTTAAATTTGCTTCATTTTTAAATTTTTGATATGATCACAAAAGTAGGTATTCGAATGATCATATCAAAAATTTAAAAATGAAGCAAATTTAAACGTGTACCTCGCTACTCGAGTGATGCCTCAAGATCACTCGAGTAGGCCCTCAAGTAAAGTCGGGTGCTAGGGCTTTATCTGCTACAACTCGATCGTTTTTCATAAAATCACCTCGAGTGAATCTCCTAGTGCTCTCTTAAAAAAATTTTCACAAATACTTTTTTAGCACATTTCCGTTAAAACCCAGTGAATTTTATTTCCAGAAACCTCTCAAATCTCTCAAAATCTTTTGCTTTAACCATCGACTTGCATGAGAAAAAACTTCAGAGATTCTTATTCTTTCAATCAAGATAGTTAGAACCAAAACTACCACTCCCAATAGTCTTTATGAATCTTCTAATCCTAAAAAATCACTTGATTCTAATCCATCTCCTTCAGCCAAAAGACAAAAGCTCACTCCCAGATCAAAAGCTAAACTAATGCGGCAAGCCAAACCCAAAGCCAAGGGAGTTGTGATCAAGGAACCCACTGCCACAAGAGCTCAATCTAAGATATTCCTCCTGGTAGAGGTAAAGAGACTAAGGCACCTTCTCTACCTCCTTCTGATTCCTCTGACACACCATCTTTTTCTGGGAAACCATCGAAAAAGGCTAAGTTTGGCAGAAAACTTGCTCAAGCCATAGCAAGTATACTGGATGAGGCTTACAAATCTAGAAGAGAGAAGCGTAGCCAATCTTCAAAGGAACCAGAGGAAGAAGAAATCACATTCCCTCCAAAGGGGTTCAATGTGAAGAAGATTGAGGAGTCTCAGAAATTCAAAGATCACTTTTCAAGAAGAAGAGTATGCAAGATGCACTTTATTGAGTCCAAGCTTCTTCAAGAGGTATTGAAGTTCAATCTCATGCCCTACCTTGAGTCTTACATGCCTTGGCTTTCATTTAAACTTCCTTTTACACCAAGATAGTGAGGCATTTTTATTGCAACTTAAAGCCTGTGAATGATCCTCTTTGAGATGCCTTAGGAGAAGAAATGGTTTCAAAGGTTAGAGGTCAAGAAGTCCTAATTTCACCTTCCAAAATAAACACCTAGCTAGGAATAGAGGATCCCCTTGAAGATATTTATCCTACCCTAAACTCGAGCCAGTTGTTTTTAGTTCTAAGGCCTGGAGAGATTATGGGACCTCTTAATTTTAACCTGAGTGATATGTGTGACTTTCATTGAGTTCTATAGTATATCTATTCGAGAGCCATAGTCAAAAAATCCAACAACTTCACTTATTTCATAGAAGGGACTTCAGAAAATTCGCCTCAATTCTCTTCAAAGAAAACAAGGACTTAGGAGAATATATCTTTGATGAAATCAAAAGATATAGATTTAAAGGGAAAGCCACTACTCCTATGCCTTATCCTTAGCTTATATCCTTGTTTCTAAAAGAGAACAAGATTGGCTATTTGGAGAAGGGTGAACTAATTGAGAGGCTAACTCTAATGGGATGAAATCAGTTTGGGAAATTGCACATTGACATTCCCCCTGTAAACTCCTCTTGAATCTGGAAACAATAAGAAAAAGACTGAGGCTGAATCAAGGAGGTTGGATGATACACAATCGTCTACTCCTGCTTCCACTTTTACTCCATCTTTCATTGGTTTAGCATTGCAAACATTCTTGGAGAATATTCTTAAGGGATTTCATATTGACATTGCAAATACCATGACTGAATTGATAACCCACATGAATTTCAAGATAGGAGAACTTGTGGAGAAAATGGATAAAGGCATGAGGAGATGTTGGCAGAGCAGCAGGCCCAGGGTGAGATTCTAATATCACTTCATGCCAGACTTGATGCTTTGGCACCTAGTTCATCCACTCCTGATCCATTTATTCCTACATCATTTCCTAAGCCAGTATCACCTTCTAAGCCTCAACCTTCTTCTTTTCCTCCCCCTAATTTGCCTATCACCATTTCCATAAACCTTTTATCCTCTATGCCTGACCTAAAAACATTCGAGCCAATTCACATCACCATTGATGATTCAGTTCCTCTAGCCCAACTAGTTCAGCTTGAGCCAGTGCCCACACCTATTGCATCCCTAATAGGTATTGAGGAGGTGGTTGTCTCCTCTAGTGATCATCAATCACCTGAAAAAACAATGGAAGTGGAGATTTCTTCTCAAGTACCAGTCTCACAAAGTCCTTCAAAGGATCTTATTGTGGTTCCACCTTTGGTACTTCCTGACCTTGAACCTTCTAGCTCCTCTTCAGACTCTTCCAGTTCAGATGACTCGCATGGCTCTGGCTTCACACCTCTTCCTGTTAAACCCATCTCTGCCATCAAGCCATCTAGTCCCTCCTCTCTTAATTGATCCTACCCTTGTGATGAAGACAAAAGAGGGGGAGAAGAACTTAGGTGATTTTGTGTGAAAAATGATGTGATGATGTGATTTTTTAAAAATGCATATAGATATGGGTATATAGGGTTTAAGGGAGCTTTATTAGTTTTAAGTTTGATTATGTTGATATCATGAACTCTTTCTGTAATTTCAATTGAAGTTATATTACATTGTGGACTAATGAGTTTTTGATTGTATGCAAGGTAAACTCTTACAAAATTATGGGGTTTTGACTTTAACATCATTAAAATAAGATTCAAAAAGGTTTCAAAAGCTAAATTTTCCAAGACTATTAGATTTGAATTTAAAAAGATCTTTACCAAGTTATTTCAAAAGTGTATTAAGTTTAAATTGAACAAACGATTGCATATGAAAAGTTTTCAAAAACTTTGTTCAAAATCACCAAGTTTTGTTGTCATCAAAAAGAGGGAAAATGTTAAATCCCATATATTTTGATGATAACAAAGATTAGATTAATATTACAAAAGTTTTAAATCAAAGGTTTAAATAAAGTAACTAAGGTCTTGGTTGCAAGCAAAAGCATTACTCGAGCTGGTACTCAAGTAATGAAGATGAATGAAAAGACAGAGCACAGAAAAAGGAACACTGTGATATTTTCGAAGACATTACTCAAGTGAGCCCTCAGGTAATGACCTTCATTACTCAAAGGACCACTCAAGTAATATATAATAAATTGTTCCAAAAAGATCTCTATCATGATTGAGTAGGATTACTCGAAGGGATTACTCAAGTAATCTGTAGAGTTATTTGAAACATTACTCGAGTGACCACTCGAGTAATCAGAGAAGAAATTATCCAGGAGCTCTCGGCCAAGAAATGAATAACATTACTCAAAGGGATCACTCGAGTATTAAGTAAACAGAGAAGAAGTTACTCTCAGCCAATAATTTGATTCATTTACTTGAACGACCACTCGAGTATTTAGATAAGAATTAAAAGTATTACTCGAGTGATCACTCGAGTAATCAAGTCTGCCAGGTATTGTAAGATGAATTACTCAATGGCTTACTTGAGTAAAATGATCAAGTAAACGTTGACATAACTCTCTACCAAATTTTTTAAAGGTTTACTCGAGTAGCCACTCGAGTAATGAAGTATAATCACTCGAGTAGTACAGCATAGAAAGCATGATTTTAATCCAACGTTCATTGATTTGTTATCTATATGATTAACCTTTCATTGTATTAGTTTCCTAAGTATAGTTGCAGAGAAACCATGAAAACATCATGGTTTGAGAGAGAAGTCAAATATATTGTCCGTAACGTCCAAAACGCCTGCCTCAAACGACTAGTTTTCAAATTTGAAGGACAGTCAAACAAAGCTGCATGACGCTAATGGACATGATTGAAATATTTCCAATAGACATCACAATTCATCAATATATATGGTGCATTCAACCAAGAACAGAACACAACAATTGGGAACACGCAAACTTACAGTGATTATTATATTCTTAGTGCTCTATTTTCTTATATTCACTCTTTATACTTCAGTGATTATATATTTGCTCTGTGAGAGAGTTTTTAATTACAAACTCAATATTTATTATTGAGACAACTTAAGGTTGTGGAACCGTGAGTTGGGGATATGATTACAACGTGTAAAGAGGACCGAGTGTCCAGTGAAGGAACTTGCTGTGTACAGAGGTGCCAAAAACCCACTGAATCTTAGAAGATAGAGTGAAACTCTCAAAGAAGCTATGAGGACTAGACGTAAGTCTAAGTGGTTATGGCCGAACTAGCATAACTCTCGGTGTACACTTCGGTGATATTTCTCCTAGCTCTTAACTGCTTTAAATTTCCAATCAATTTTTATTTATGCAACCAAAATTTTGGGTATCACCCAATTCACCCCTCTTAGGCGAAACGCTTGTTCTAATAGAGAAATGGCTCAGATACAGGAGTATTCCATTCATAAAGAGTTGTTTGGAAGGGATTATCTCCTAAAGGAGCAACATGGGAAATGGAAAAGGATATCCAAAAGTGTTACCTAGAGTTTAGGGCTATATACGTGTAGCAAATTTTGGGGACAAAATTTATTTAAGAGGCGGAGAACTGTAACACCCCAAATTTTATTCACCAATAAGTCTTGTACTTATTTGTGGTATTTAATGAAATAGAATGATGAATATTCATGACCATAGGAATTAAACACTGAAAATTTGAAATGTGAACAATGCTACCAGTGAAATTTCCTACGAGACAGTGAGTTTGTCATGTAGTTTTGGATGAAAACATGATGACCAAAAATTTTGAAATTTTACAATATGAAAGTAGACATCCTAAGCTTTAATTTGATAGGTGATGGAAATTATTTGGAGCTATACATAAGGAGTGATGAATTTTTGAAGTTAGCCCAATGAAAATTGCCAACATTCATGGCAGTGTTCAAAAACAAAAAATTTCTGGGATGTGTGAGCTTCCAGTTGGCTAAATGCTATATTTGTCCTTGCAACTAGACTCAATAAAGGTCTCATATCCTTTAGAATCACTCCAATTGAAGTTCTACAATTAAAGTTATGATTCTTCAAAATTTGGTCAGAAAATCTGCAAAAACTACCAATTGTTGCGAAATTGAAAAGAAAAAGATGTAATGGCAATTGTGTAAATTATGGAATAAATAAATAAGAGGAAAAATAAGTATTTGGCTCATAAGTATGCCAAGTGCCATCAATCCAAGCCAAGGATTAAAAAATATTGATTAAAGTTTGGGCACATATTGAATTAAGATTAAAATAATATAAACTTGTGCAAGTTAGTTGGGCTAATTGGAGAAACCAAATTTGGGTTTGGGAAGGACTTAAATGGCATCTTTATGGGCCATGGAAAGGAAAGGGAATTTTTCTCATGTAAAGGGATGTTATAACACCAATTCACAAAGGATAAGCCCAAAGTAAATAAGCCATGTCATAAACCCAATTTTTTTTAATAAAATTAATAAGGGACAAGATGATGATATTTCATTAAGTGGTTGGGTCATCTTTTTCCCTACATTTTCACGACCAAGAACAAGAGAGGAAGAAAGAGAAAAGAGCTTGTGAGTTTTAGAGAGAAGGAGGAGAAAATCTAAAGGTAAGTTTGTGATTTTAAGTGTTTAGCTCCTCTAACTTGTGAAATTGCTCTTCTAACCTCTTGATCTTCATGGAAATCATGGTGTAGCAAGCAAAATCTCAAGGAAGAGAGAGAGTGTGGTCAATCTACAGAGAGAAAGGCAAAGAAAACCAAGGTAACCTCAAGAATATCAAACCTCTTGGTTTTTTGTTGTTCTTGGCTTGGTTTGTGGTTGGATTATTGATTTTGTGCATTTAGGAAAAAGAAACCTTAAGGAGTTATGCTACTCAAAATTCCTCAAATCTTGTGTAGTATGTGTTTAGAATGTTTAACAGGGGTTAAGGGTATAAAGGAGTAAGTTTTCAGTGTTAAAACACAAAATTACATTTTTTTCTCTTTCTTGAGAAAAGCTTCAACTAAGAGGGGTTAGGGCTAGAATTTCATTAATATGATGATTACATGGTGTTCAGGAGGAAAAATTGTGTAGGGTTGATGTTGAACACTTTATGAGAAAAGTTTTAGAAAATGAAATTACAAAAATATCCCTAAAACCCTAAATATAGGCTGTCAAGGGTAAAACTATCATTTGGCAGTGATTTTGTGAAAATTGAGGTAAAACATGGATTCTACACACAAAACTGTGTCAAAATAGCTTGGGTCAAAATTTCAGAAAAAGTACAATCGGAGAGGGTAAAAAGGGGCCTGGACCTAGTTCCTATGGCATTTTAGTAATTTTACAGAACTGAACTAATATAACCAACAAAAGTATATTGGAAGAGTCTAAAATGATACATGAATGTGTATTAACCTAATGCTTGTAAACTTGGATTTCTAGGATTAAATTGTTGAGCCTGAGTTAGATCGAATTGAGGATTTATTTGTGAACAAAAAGGGACTTAAGGTAGGAACTCTATCTTTCATACATTATGTCATTCTTTAAATGCTTTTTGTATACTATTTACCTTAATATGTATGATGCATAGTGCCCACGAGTACACTGAACATGACTAAGTATAATGCCTACTTGTACCCTGAACTTAACTGAGCATAGTGGCTACGGGTACACCGAACATAATGCCTACGGGTACACTGATATGCCAAGTTGGTGCCCTCAAGACCAGTTGAGGTACAAAACGAGTAGGGGTTACAACAGTGGTAGGCTCTAAATGTTTTTGACTAAATTAAACTGAATTGAATTGTATGTTATTATAATATTGCTGTATGTGGTACATGGCATATTTATTATTGCATTTTCTATAATCGATTGTCTGTTACTACTGAGATTTGTTTGAATCTTACCCTTTCCATAAATGTAAAAAGTTTGTAGTAGAAGAAAAGGGTTTTGAAAGCATGATTGAATTTACCAGGAATTCATTGAGGGTTATGTATGTCACACCCTTATCTTATTTTCTCTTGTAGGGGAATATTTATGCGTTGTTTGGTGGGCAATATAAGAATAGCACAAATATACTGATAATATGTGCATGATTACAAAAATTCCCCATAGGGATTTGCTCATAATAATTACAAGCCTTATAGCCACACAGTGCCTCTAGGATATTCCAGTGAAATGGATACATCTTTTTTTCTTCATTCCACCACTGCAATCTCCTCACACGGTTCTCTTCTTTGTTCTTAGCATATCTTCTATATTCACCTATCTAAATTATTGGTAGGGAGGGTGAGATTTAGGAGAATCACAGTAAGAAACAGATACCATAATGCATGCATGATAAATGCTATGTGTATGACATGTTAGCTCTAACTAGATGTATCGCCATAATGACATTTCTGCATGCTCAATGTTTCATGTTGAAGTTGATGGTAAAATGTTCTTTCTTCACAAATCAGACATGCTTTATTACATTTAACACCATATCGTGATAAGTTTTCATATACAGGGAAGTCATTTATAGTACAAAAGATCATGGCTCACATTTTAAAAACCTCCTTCTTCTTTGCGTCAAAAACATCAACGCCTTTGTCCCACAATTCTTTCAAGTCTTCAATCAAGGGTTCTAGGTAAACATCTATATCATTTCTGAGTTGTTTTGGTCCCAAAATCAATATAGACAACATGATGTACTTTCATTTCATGCAACAGAGGAGATAAGTTGTAAATTACTAACAGAACAGGCAATAAACTATGTATATTGCTCAGGCTACCAAAAGGATTCTTGCCATCCGTGCTAAGCCCAAACCTAAGGTTCCTAGGTTTTTCACCAAAGGTAGAAAATAATTGATCTATTTTCTTCTATTGAGAAGAATCAGCCGGCTGTCGAAGCTTTCTATCAGATATCCTCTCATCTATATGCTATCTCAAATTTTTTGCAGCGTTTTCATTAGCAAACAAGCACTTGAACCTTGGTATGATTAGAAGATACCACAACACTTTTGCAGGGGCGTTATTTGATTTTTACCTCGAGATTTCACATATCAAACACTATTGTTCCTCTTCATACTCTTTTCTATACAATATACAATCATTAGGGCATGCATGGATCTTTTTATACTTCATCCCTAGTGGACACAGTATTTTCTTAGCATCATAGTATCGAAAAGGCAACACATTATCATCTGGAAGCATGTCCTGAAAAGCCTCAAGTGTTTTTGAAAAACTCTTGTCCCTCCATCCATGCCGTACTTTTAAGCTTACCAATTTCAATACTTCTTTCAACAATTGGTATTTTTGACACCCCCGGGTATAGTGGCATCTCAGTATCACTGCACATATACCATATGTATGTGATTGCTCAAAAGCCTCTTCTCTTATATCACCAATAATGTCCTTTATCCGATCATCCGTATCCGTGTCATTATAATCAAAGGCCACTCCCCCTGTTGAGATGAACTTGCCATTTTTAATTCTTCACCATGCCATACCCATACTGCATAACTCTTACAAAATCCTTCATAAATTAAATGTGTATATATACCTGCATCACTTAGTCACTTCTTATTCAAACATACTACACAAGGGCAATAAAACATCCCATTACCATCATCGGCATTTCTTCTAGTGAAGTCTTAAAAACCTCTCACCCTATTATCATATTCCACACCCATTTGTTTAGCTTTTATCCAACTATGATCTATATATATCTCAATACTTGTAGCATCCTATATCCAACAGCAAAAGGATAGATAAAAAACAACAACAATAGATTTTTAGAGATTTCAACGAATTTTAACATGCACCATTTGAAACTAGTATTGTTTCAACTATACAATAACACTAACAATCAAACAATCACACTAAATTAAAACAGAACTTAGAAAGGTATTACTCCAAGCTAAATATCACAAGTTAGAGCATCTTAATTACTTTTGGTTCAAAACAAGAAAAATGTATATAGTAATAAAGTCATCACACAGTTTTCCCTTTCACCTTAATTACTTTGTTCTGTAATTATTTCGTGTCTAACTATATTGTTAGAGTTAATATTGTTGAGAATAAGCAAATACAAGCTGAAAGTTAAGGGCTTTAATTAACAGAACACTAATTCTATTGAAGACCAAGGAGTGAGCTTCTACCCAAAGTCATGGTGGCATCAACTGAGGTTAAAATGAAATCCTCAAATTCATAGAATTGACAAAGGGAAGTCATGGTAGAGGAGAATGGTCACTATGGAGAATAGAGGTGGCAGCGAAGGAGAGTGACGATGATCAAAGAACAGCAATGAGGAAAATAATTTTAAAAAATATCTTAAAAGGGTCAAAAAAATAATTTTAAAATTTTTCATCTTTAAGACTGGTTTTTATTAAAACCAGTCTTAAAGTTTTTATCTTTAAGACAAGTTATTATTAATAATCGATCTTAAAAGTGTCAAATGTTTAATTTTTTAAATATTTTGAAATTTTAAGATTGGTTTTATTTATAACCAGTCTAAATAATTTTTTTTAAAACCAGTTTTTTGGAGAACCGGTCTTAAAAGTTCTATATAATTACAAAACTGCCACCGGTCAAATTTTTAAGACCTTATCCATTATAACCGGTCTAAATGTGGTGGTCTAAAAAGCGAATTTTGTACTAGTGATTGTTTACCTTTAATTTCTAATATCCCATGACCAAAATTAACATTAGTATTAGCCAAATATTATTTTCTTATATTCCTCTACTTTAGACCTCAATATTGGGATATCTAGAAAACCAAAGAGTTAATTCCTTTTTTGTATACAAATTTCCCATATTCTTTAATTCACCAAATTTCTCATACTCTTTAATTCACCATTTTATTCACTTTAATACCTTACAGATATAAGAAATGTTAGGGAATATGTTCAAGACCCCTACTAAATCGGGGCTTAGCAATCCGCTTAATTTAGGCTTATTTCAAAGCCTCCAGTCCCAAAATTCAGGATATTACATTTCTCCCCCTGTTCAATAAATTTCATCCTCGAAATTTGAACGTCTACTATTTGGGGATCCCTTTTTATCACTCAATCTATCCTTTTATCATGTGCAGGCTCACAAGCCATACAACATAATGATCATATTCAATCTATCTCTTTCATATGCAAGCTCATCGATCATGCAATACAATCATCATTTTCTCATTAAAGTTCTCAGATATTATTCAGCATTCATCATTCATTTAGTACATAGTATGTAGCATGTAATCAAACACAGGACCCACTAGTCCATTCCCACAGTGCTTAATTCATTAGGCCTCACCGGCTCAACTCACATGTTTTACACCCGGCTCTCCACTATAAGCAACCAGTGCAGTGCAACCTACCTGGCCATGTCAGGGTATGAGCCTCTCGATCATAGATTGATTAGTTACATCTTTTTCTGTTTCCTATGTATGTGTGTGAAATGCCTATTAGCCTCCACACATTTAACCCATTACTATTCACATATGCTTCTTGTTTAGTATACATAGGCCACGCAGTTCATTACTGCATAAAATGTTTGTCGGTCTTACTACCCAAGGCCATTACCCCATGCAAGCATACATATTAGCTCTTACCGCCTTTGTTCTCTATTTTGTGTTCATGGGCCATCCAACCCATTACTGTATTGATTGTTCATCAGAACACTCAGTTCATTATTCAAGGCCTCATTACCTTGTTGGGACACTACCCAGTGTATTTAGCCTTACGGTTTATGCCATTCTACTCTCACAACACTGAGTATCCTTGTGTCACTGCCCTGTACAAACGTGTACACTAGGACATACAAGCAATATATCTATCTGTATTTATGCCTGCCTATTCGATGTTCTGGACCAAATGACTATTTGACCCTTACTGGTCGTACTGTGTGCACTATTTAGGATCAAATTACTATTTGACCCTTACTAATTATATTGTGTGCACTGTAACATGAATGGGAAAGTAATTTTATGAGGCTACAGCTATTGAGATGCACATGCCTCTACTTTACCCTGTTGTATCATAACACATCCCAATCCATGCCTACTTGCATCTGTGTAGACTATAAAGGTCGACTGTAGATCTAGGATTGTTAACACGGGTCTATTGAGAGGTATTCACCACCATTCTACCCTACTACACTCCAATCTCTCTTTATATATGTCACCACAGACCATATAGGTTGTGTGATTGTTGACCATACAAATCAACCGAGTCACCGACTACAGCTAGGTAAGACTAGTATACCTCAGCTAGGTCCCAAATCACAGCTAGGTAAATAATGCATCATAGC